>CM012456.1:3657500-4010000 GCA_003999625.1 Oryzias javanicus | reverse complement strand
AATCAAAAAAGACGAACAAAGGCATGCTAACGTTATTTTTAACTGAAGATTTTACTATCATTGTAGTCGTGGGGTGGTTTTACAATCTTTAATTTCATAGCAAAAACTCAATCTTAAGAACTTCCGGGTCACGAGCAGCAGACGCGTGTCTCCATCTTCACTCTACTTTCTTGCTTTTAAAGTTGCTCACAAGCGACTTTAATCACCAAACCACTGCAAACCAGACACCGCAACGAGGAGAGTTGAACATGGCACCGAAGAAAAATTTCGAAGCCGATTTGACTGAACTCAGAATCGCACTGGTTGATATTCAATGTAAATTATCTGAGGATTATAATCTGCACAAATTGTTTTTTTAATGAGAATGTTTGGATTATTGCTGATGATTAATATTAATATAAATGATTTGTCTATGGATGTTTTTTTTTTTAATTCTATTACATCAAAGATATTATTGATCTTTTATAACCTGAAACTTTATTAATATTTGATATTAAGTCCTGAACCGGATATTGATCATTCATGTAGAGAAAATGGTCGAGTCGGGGTGGGATTATATAAATTCGCTTCCTTCCATTCCCTTTCAAGCGATCTACTTGTGATTGATTATGTGATGTTATTCCATGTATTATAATCTGATTGCTTGAAATAAACCATTTCATTCATTCATTTATTCATTCATTCATTCATTCATTCAACTTAAAAAGACCCTTATTTCAAGAAAACTTGTCTTACTTTGTGGCTTGCAAGAAAAATAATCTTATCGACAAAGCTTTACAATAGTAGAATAATGTTAATTTCAGAAAACATGACAAGAATATTTGTCCTACAATAAAAAAAATCTTGAAAAGTCCTTTTTCAAACCCTTTTGGTTGAGATTTACTCATTTTCTTTAAATAAGCAAAAATAAAGTAAAAAAATGGGTGCAATTTATGTAAAATTCCACCTTAGTTGAGGGAGTTTTATACACAGAAATTTTTAATCTCTTTCCCATAGGAGACATCTGAAAAATATAGTTATATGTTGTCCCATAAACTAGTGTATCTTTTTTTTTTTGCTAAATTCATTCTCATCTTAATAGTAAAGGTCTAATAATGAGCATCAAGCGAAGCCTTTACCCGCAAACACTAATTTGCAGTTTAATTTGTCACCGGAACTGAAGATTTTCCTTAATGATTTTCTGAAGGACATTCTGACCTCATGCTCTCACCTACTGATTGGTTTTTGTAATCAGTGACCGCTCTGGAAAAGCCTCTCTTAAAGCCTCATGGGGGGTCGACTCGTATAGGTGGTGCAGGTTTTTGAAGGTCAGTGGAGGATAGTCTTAAGGGGAGATCAGGTGTGTCTTGAAGTTCCCGTGAAGCTTGTGCGGCCACCGTCATCAGAATGGAATGTAGGATCGTAAGGGGATCAGGAAATATTTGTAAGGCTGGTAGAAGTTGCGCGCCTTAATGGGTGTTTATGGCTCGGTTTAAAGCATGGGTGCCCAAAGTGGGGCCAAATTTGGTCCACCAAAGGTTATCTTTTGGCCCAACCAAGTAGTGGTTGCAGAAGAGGCGGAGTGGTTAGTTCAAACCCCTTACCTGTTTCCCATTGATTCCCTCTGGCTGTAATCTACTGTTGGCCTCCAGGTGGCGCTGTTTGAGCTTTCTTTGAGTGAAACAACCCCCAAGTGAGTCAGCCCTGGGCTTTTTTGTGTGTTAGAAATACCCGAGAGCCTTCACGGTCACTTCTGATGCTTTTAGCGACTTTCTTAGCTCACTTTAGGTGTTCCCAACTCATAATTTCTTTTAAATGCTGGCTAATTAAATCAGGGTGCGGTCGTTTAGTCGGACGCTTGTTCTGGTACAAACGGAACCCCAGCCTTATCCCTGTCCTGCAACAGGTTAGGATACCAGTGTTGTCCACGTCCCAGAGGTTGAGGAGCCTTTATTTTAATCCGAACGGGCCACTCGTCAAAAAACGACACCAAAAACGTCAATTTTTTACACGGAGGGGTCCTTAACCAAACGTCAATATGTGACGACACGGGAATAAAAATGTGTTGGTTCAGTTGGACAAAAAAACATGGCAAGAGAAGTCAGACCTGAAATATTAGCCAAAAAAACTGAAAAATTCTAAATTAGCCAAAACAGCTAGAATGTAGCTGAAATATTAGCTGAACTCCAAAACAGCCAAAAACAACCTTAATAAATGCCAAAATAGTTCAAAAAGCTAGCAGAATGTCGTTATAACTTTCATCTTTACACTCGGACTCCATATAATATAAAGTAACGACTAATCAACTGTAAAACTAGTCATTGACTATTTTAATAGTCGATTAGTCGGCCAATCGTTGGAGCTCTATTAGACGGCCTGTATCCACCCATGGGGTTTCACTCTTTTTGTAGCGACATCATGCTCTCTGTTAATTCCCTAAAGTTCATGCTGATATATGTTCAACTGGTAAACTGCCAGCTTCCTTTGGTTTTATCATTATCTAACCAGACGTTCTCTTTGAGGTCCTCATCGGTGAAATCTGAGATGTACAAGAGAAGGTTCCACGCCATAAATTAACAAGACACGAGTCGCTCAAAATGGGTCAAAGGAGCCGCGCAACAAATCCCTGCTTGAGATTCAAGCATCTTTATGAATAAAACAGCTTCATTGTTGGTTTGTCTTACACGAGATACACTGATCCATCCGTATGTCCCCATTTTCAAAAATAGCTTGTGTTCATTTTTCGGTGCTGAATGCTGAGTGATGTTATCGGCGTGTCTTTCATGATGCCGCCTGTGTTCTTGGGCTCACTCAAACCCTCTTTGTCTGTCTCTGCTGCTGCTTGGTGACCTTGTGTTAACTCCTAATACCCATCGCCCGCTAGCTCCTCTTTAAAGCCTCAGGCTATTTGCTGGTTTTTTTGCCTCTTTATGCCAAACCGAGGAAGACACAAAACAGCAAAAGGCAGCGATGGTTGGATTTGCTGCTCCTCCACATGACCGGCAGGTTCTTTTCTGTAGTTCCTCTAGTCCTTTTCCAGGTACGTGATGGTAGAAGTTGCCAGGCACATTATTGGTCCTTTTTTTAATAAGTTTGATTTTGAACTAGTCATTTTGACTCAGGTGCAGCTGTACAAACCACACACTTTTAAGACGTTAATAAGGCATTTACGCAAATGTCTTTTATTGCCTTTAATTTCGCATTAACAAAATAAATGTTTGCCCTCTTCTTACTGAGATATAAAAAAGCGCCAGCAGCTCTGCATGTGAGTTTAACTATAGCTCTTCCCTCCTGCGATTCAAGTGTCTCCCCTAATCAGTGCCGGTCCTGAGTATAGGCAACCTAGGCAATCGCCTAGGCACCATCCACTGGAAGGGGTGCCCAATTGCAAATTAATTTATTTTTTTTTACAATTTCTTACAACACTCATTTTGTACAAAAGTTTTTAAAACAAACTAATAATTAAAACCATGAATAAAAATAATCAATGATTTTGTCTGGTGCTCCGCCCCTCCCCTTCAGTTTGGTTTGAGTTTGAATAGGCCCCGTACTCGGAGTGGATCAACTGGACCAAAACAACCACTGTCGCCGGGCATTATGGGATATAAACTGATTTGGAAAAGCCGCTGAGAAACGTTGAGTAAGCCACAGCAACTCATTGAAATGTGGTCGGAAAACAACGTTTAATCCGTGACAATCTATATCTCATGAAAACTTAACCGTACCTTTACAGCTGTCTCCCCAGTAACCGTCTTGCAGCAGTAAAAAGGGTTGTACCTTACGTTGATGTTGAGCGAAATAAAAAATTAGAACAAGTGAACTATCCTGACAAAGATTGCTAAACACAGGACTCGTTGCGTTGCCCCGCCCTCGTAATTCCTAGTTTACAAGCTTTAGTATGTCCAGTAGACGCCAGTCTGAAAACAAAGAAAAGTTCAAGGACCCGATCCGAACCAACAGACTTTTCCAGTCTGAATGTACTCTAAAATTGTCTTTAACTTGATTTATTTGATAAAGCTTTTTATGTATTTCAGTTATGTTACCTTATGAGATGCTGCAGCGCCAAAGAACTCACTGAACTTTTGTTTTTGATTCAATTTTTTGCAACGACAAATCATTTAATTTATGGGAAGGTATTAAACTTTTTATTGAATAACTTTAAAAAAAAACACTTCTGGGAGCTGCCTTTTTACTTTTTCATTTATTTGTTTTTCTAAATGAAAAAAGTGAATTGTTTCATTCTTAGTTTGTTTGTTTTTTTAATTTGTTTTATTGACATTTAGTGCAAATCAGTAGTCATACCATACAAAGCGTACAAAATTATATACAAACTTAAAATTATTTTCTTCAGGTACCTGTGAGTATTGTAAAATCATAGATGTAAATTCCATCTAACATTTGGATTGTTCACAATGCCACATTTCTACCTATACTTTTGTCCATTTACATTCAAAGGTAGCTTCCCATTGTGGCTCAAGAGAGAAAAAAAAAAAATACAAAATTCAAAAATTTTAAAAACTTTTCCCCTTTTCTTTCCCTCCCCCCACACGGGTCACCTTATTTCCCCGAAATATATGTTACAACTGGGAGCCATTTATCCCTAAATATATCACTTTTCATTTGATGCCAATATGTTAATCTTTCTGCAATGAATAGTGTCTTTATCTGCTTCTTCCTTGCATTTATCAATTACTTACTGGTTTGTAAACTTTTCGCTGATCTCCATGTATAGTATGGATTTATTCAAAGCCTCCATGGTTAATAATAAAGAGAGAAATGAGCCTTTCATTAGCAGCTCAGGTGTTACATTGAACGGCGCCTATAGGTGCTGCTGAGCGCTTAAATCCATCATAATGAGCAGCAAAGACACAAAAGGAAGAATATGTGACAGAAAGGAGGTTTAGTGTGCAAGAAAAGGGGAAAGTGATGAAGAGAGGCGGGAGCAGACATTGAGGGATGGGGTAAAGACGAGGGCAGAAAACGAGGCTGGAGGAAGAGCAGTCTGAAGGTGACAGAGATGTAAGGCTGCAAATGAGAGCAATCAAACACGCGGGCAGCTTCCTTCAGGGAGTCACGGATCCTTGTTTTCCTGACAGAGAAGCACAGGTCTGTCTGCAGTGATTACTTATCCTCCACAACCTATATTCCCCTCTGCAGTTCACCCCCTTGATTTGTTTCCCTGATTTCTCTGTCAGCAGCGACGCAGCCTTTAAATATTTATCCATGCTAATGGCGCGGCGGTATCTGCCGACAGACTCTGCTTTGGTGAGAGGGAAACTCAAACAAATCTGAAAACATGTCAACACACATTTGATTGTTCTGGAAGCTGGTGCATGTTTTTGTTTTCTGCCCAGACAGAGCGCCAGCACTGATAACCCTTTGGGATTGGTTGGAACCGCCGTTCCCAGCAAGCCGTGGATCGAAACAGAAAAGTGACCAGCAAATCCAGAGATATTCTGGTTCATTCATGCAATGAAACGGATACTTGATGATTTAGTTTGTTAAAATGATCATTTAACCTAAGAGAATAGAGATGGTTCTACCAGAATTGTCCAGCTTTTAATTTAATCTGGTTTGTTTCCACATTTTCACTTTGGAAACTGGACCAAAAAATGTGTAGAACTTAAAAAACTATGACCATTTGTTTTATATTTTAGAACTTTTTTTTTACCTAGTTTCATATTTTAAAAGTAAAACTCAAATTTACATGTAAACACACACGTGGGCATGTACGGAGCCCCTAAAGGGAAATTGAAGTAAAAAAAATAAAATAAAATAAAAAATAATAATAAGTGTGGTCACTAATTGGTGAACACCAGATAATAACTAGAAAAAAATTCTGAAAACTAAAATAAACAAAACTATTTTTTGTCAGTAACTAGTGTGCACCAGATAGTAAAAAAAAAAAGTTTTTTTCTAAAAATTTAAGTAAAAAGAGAAAAAACTTTGGTTAGTAACTGGTGCACACCAGACAGCAACGAGTGCATACCAGTAACTAACAAAAACTTATTTTTTTCTAAAAGTTGAAGTTAAAACAATGTTTTTTCTGATTAGTAACTGGTGTGCACCAAAATAGTGACTGGTATTCACCAGTTAGTAATTCAATTTTTTTCTTTTTATAAATAGAAGTATATGAAAAAAATATCTGGTGTGCACCATTTTTTTTTTTCTCAAAATGGAATTAAAAAAAAAAAAACAATTCTGGTTAGGATCTGGTGCACACCAGTTACTAACCAAAACATTTTTTTTCCTAATAATTGAAGTGAAAAAAATATTTTCCTGACTAGTAACTGGTGTGCACCAGTTAGCAACCAGAAAAAAATGTTTTTGTCTATAAATTGAGATATGAAAAAAAAAAAAAATTTGGTTACTAACTGTTGCACACCAGATAGCAACTGGTGCATACCAGATAGCAACTGGCGCACGACCGGTTATTAACAGAACATTTTTTTCCTTAAAAATGAAGTGGAAAAAATATTTTCCTGACTAGTAACTGGTGTGCACCATTTAGCAACCAGAAAAAAAGTGTTTTTGTCTATAAATTGAAGTATGAAAAATAAAAAAAAATTTTTGGTCACTAACTGTTGCACACCAGATAGCAACTGGTGCACACCAGTTTCTAAAAAAAACATTTTTTTCTAAAAATTGAAGTAAAAAAAATGGTTTCCTGGTTAGTAACTACTGCACACCAGATAGTAACAGAAAAAAAGATGAAGTGAAGTGAAATTAAATATTTTTTTCTGGCTAGTAACTGGTGTGCACCATAAAATAATTGTTATTAACCAGAAAAAATCTTTAGTGATGATCAGCCATGAGTCAGTTTTCATCTGTTAGATTCCTCTCTGTCAGAAATCATCCGATCGTAGATCTCCTCTCATAGGTTTACTGGGAGAATCCTTTCTGAAATCCTCCAATTTTTGAGTCAAATTCATCCTGACAGCTATAATCAGAGAGGCTGGAGCTCTCCCGTCCTGCAGGCAGCGAGGCGAACTCCACAAACCCGAGGAGGAGAATGTCAGCAAACCAGCTTTTATGATTCGATGAAGTTTTAGATTTCAACGACCACATTTTTCGTTGTTTAAATTGTGTTTTTTAATTTTATTTTTACATAGTTTGGCCAAGAGTGCAATTTATATGTGATTAAAGAATAAATAAATAACAACAACCACTAGAGAGTTCTGTATGTGTGTATCAGTACTGACAGCAACCCAAAAGAAAAAACTCACATTTATCGAAAAATCTAAAACTACATTTCTAAAACTTTAATATTGTAACTTTATTACATAATTATGAACTAGATATTAGGTATTACCTGCGATAATATTTGTGTGAATGCTGTTAGCTGAATTTGGCCGCTGAAATTGTTAGCTGAACAAGCTAAAGCTGATAGCTGAAAATGCTGAAGCAGATAGCCAGCTAAAATATAAGCTAAATGCCTAATTAGCATAAAAACAACAAAAAAAAAAAACTTAAGTTAGTCATAACAGCTAGCATGTAGCTGAAAAAAATAGCTAAAATTCAAAATAGCCTAAAAAATATTAGTAAATGCCAAAACAGCCCAAATAGCTAGTATAATCCCTATTTTTAAAACTGTAACTTTTTAACATAATTATGAATAATAAAAAGGTAGAATATTATTCCAGAATAAATCAATTTAAACCTTAAACAACTTTCAATATTTTACTATCCATAATAATACATTTTGCAAAATTATACAAGTTGTAAATGAATGAAAGATAACATCGGGTCATTCATAACAATAAAATGATCTGGAGGGCCGGATAGAATTACCCGGAGGGCCGGATCCGGCCCCCGGGCCTTGACTTTGACACATATGGTTTATAGGAATTTTTTTGTGTTTTTTTTTTTTTTTTCTTTTGCTTAACACTCCATAGAGACTTGCGCTATTGGTTCACACTAGACGTGGAGCGAAGTGGGCGTGGCATCCACTCTTCCCGCAGTTCACAGCAGACAGGCATTTTTCCGTGACGATCGACGGGCGCTTCCGCTAGAGCTTTTTCTTTTTTTGTTTTTTTATCATCGTGGTTAAGCTAATAACCTAAAAATATAACCTCATGTTTCTGATGAGAAGACGCTAGTAGTCAGTAGATCTACATTTCTTTATTTCTATCTGTATTTTCATCTATTTGATACAAAACATGATCACATTTGTCAATCACTGTGTTTAATTGAAAAAATAAACCGCGTTTTCTCATGTATCTTGATGGAACTTGCTGTCAAAATTGAAGCGGATCGCTCGCCGCTCGCGCTCTAAACAGACCAGACGGTAAAACCATCCGGTGCGCGGCGCCAACCTTCCGCGGTCAGCGTGAACCAGGTATTAAAGCCCCGAAAATACAGAAACTAATTAATAGTTTTGATAGATTTTATCCCTCAGTATAGGGCTGTAACAAGTACCCGGGTGCTCGAGTATTCGCGATCTGCTCCCGAAAATCCGAGTACGGATATTCGCGACGTCCAAGATCGCCTGATTTGCGATCTTTATAAATATAGTAAATTGTAGTAAAATATGATCAGAATATTATCTGTCAATGATGTATTTTTCTTCTGGAATTCAGATTAATGTATTATTTTAAGTTTACGAACTAAAACAAAGCCGAAAGAGCCGCGTTAGTAACCGAAAGTAAACACTTTTTAGTTGCAGAGAAACTTCCGGTTTTCAAAGTAAAACTAGCGAGAGTATTTTTCCGTTCAAAAACTGAGACTGAAGTTCTGTTCAGTGACATAACTTCTGAAAAAATGAATTAGCTTTAACATCTGAGCTTTATATCAGTGTTTACATTCTTTTGGTTATGGTAACTCTTTAACAGTTGAAGAAATTAACGAAACTCCATCTTATTCTGAAGAAACTCAGCCTCACGCTGCTGAAAGGAGGATGGGATCTACGTGAATCAGATGATTCTGCTGCAGAAAAAAATACTTTTTTCACACGGGCTCTGCACCGAAACATATTGAAGAACTTTGAGGATAAAAAAAATGTTCAAAACATTTTTAAGTTTTGTTGTTAAATGATCCAAAACAGCAGTAATTTTTATCCTCTTTATGTTGTTTATGTTACTGCTGAACTTAACCAGAAGGCTGACAAAAAAAAAAGTTTAAAATGATAAACAAAATTTCTTTCTCTGAATCTTTTTGTTTTTTTTTTAATCAGTTTTGTTAATTCCGATCTACTGTTCTGCATAAATCTATAAATGTTGGTGATTTAATATAAATAATTTCAATTCTCCTCCATCTAGTAAATATTATCATAGCAATAAACATAATATTAAAAAGTAAGAATCGTGGTTCAACTCATGAATCGTTGAGCTTGATTCGTGAATCGTATCGGATCGCCACCTAAGCAACGATCCACAGCCCTTCCTCAGTAACACCTGAGGCGTCGCCGATGACTCTCCAACATAATCTTTAGCATACTGTAACTTTTAAATCGTTAATCCGATCAACGTAATTCCAATACACTCTGAAGGAGGAAAGCGAAATCATCTGCACAGCTCTTGAATCAGACATTATAGCCCCAAAAATACAGTAAATGATTGATTGTTTTGGTAGAAATGATCCCTCAGTTAGCCCTTTAACACCTAAAGCATCACCAGCGACCCTTAAACACAAAATCTTCAACATACTGTAACTTTAGTTAATACTGTAACTTTGCGAGTAAATCAAAGAACATAAACACCGGAGTTCAGGTTTTAAAGGGTTAACCAGCGAACGTTCTCATGGTAATCGGTTCCTAACACGCCATGTGAGGCGTGAACGCTCGTTCAGTCACATTTTAATGGAACATCTACATGTTGAAGTCGTAAGTCGTAACAGAACGGAGTTTAATCTCGTTTCTCCCGAGAGCGATCACTGGAAGAAGAAGAGTTTGCCAACAGCTTCTTCTTCTTCTTTTCCTGCCCAGTGTGATTCCACTCCTGGGGATTTGGGTGCTTCCTCTCATTCGGCGTTGGCAGGAAGGGCAGACTCATAAATAATTTAAGCAAATGTGTGGCGCTGGGAGGGAAAAAGTGATGGTTGGAGCAGCGTTCGCATGCAAAAACAACAATATGTCAGGAGGAGCCTTTAAAGCGATGGTGTAGCTACGGGCGCTCAGCACAGCCTCTTATTTAAAGTGACTTCACAAAAAGCTCTGGGTTTCTCTTCTCAAGTGTGCCCTGGCGATCGCCAAATATCCGTTGGTTTCAAACCTTTTATGGAGCAGCCGCTCGAGTACGAGGTCGTGAACGATATCAAAAATAGGGATTTTTTTTTCTTCTTTTTTGCCATCGTTTATTAATCTTACAATAATAATTTATGTAGATCATCTCTGTAATGATGCATTCTTCTTAAAGAATTTTTTTTTTCTTTCTACATGTCGACCATGCTGTATATTATATAATCAGGTGTGTCAGGGTGTTCTGATGCGTGGCTTCACCTCCACACGGACGTCTCTGACATTTGACAGATGCACCCGAGGCCTCGAAGCTTCATGTCTGCATCCAGGAAGCTGCTCGGCTCCATTTCTCACCTTTTTTTACTTTGATTCGGACCAGTTGGCTGAAGGGCTGACAACAAAAACGCATGAAAGAACGTGGAGATGCTGCATGACTGAGTGGCTCTGCTGAAAATCGAGGAGGGAAATGTATTTTGGCGGTTCTTTGGGTTGTCTGGACCCATGGAGGGTCGTAGTGATCCACTCCGATCGTCTTTTTATCCATTTTCAAAGCAGTGGACTTGTAATTAAGCTTGATTTAAATCTTAATTTTCTTTATATATGGCCTTAATTATCAGAAAAATGTCACAAGAACAGGAATTTAATCGGGAGGTGTCTTTAAAGTCCCCTTATGACATTTTTGTATTTTTAAAAAACCTTCTCAGTAGTGTTTTAATTATGATTATGAAGTTTTTTTACTCCCAAAACCTAAATGTCTTTAAAAAATATTTTTCATGTTGATCTGAAACCTTTCTCCGGGTGGGCGTGGCTTGCGGAGCTAAGCGGAGATGCTCTGAGATGCTCTCAGTCTGGCTAAAGCAAGTAGTGTACACAAAAAAAACCAACCACGGAGATGTGAGCGGCGGTCGACGGGTTGATTCTCTTCTCCGGAACCTGAGCTCGGCACGCTTTGCCGGGCCAGAGGAGGAGGAGTTTAGTGACGTGTTTACTACTCAAACACAGATTTTCTGTGACAGTTTGATTGACAGCGATTTAAAAGGAGAAATACTCGGAAATACAGAAGCAATTTCTTATATTTGTTCTCTTTCATAAGAAAAATGCTAGGGATGTCCCGATCAGGTTTTTTTGGTCCCGATCCGATTCCGAGTCATTGGATTTTGTGGATTTGCCGATACCGAGTCCCGATCCGATACTTTTGTAATACATTTAAAACATGAACAACTTGAATAAACAGATTTGTGTTGTCCCTCATCTATATTTAATCAACCTTCTTTTATCATTAAAAACTTAAATAAAACTCTTCTGTGAAGTAGTTTTAATAGCCAAGTAAAAATAGAGCAAATATAAACTAGGAAAAATAATCCTATTTTCTTGTTCTATAAGTGATAATTAGTCATGTGAGAAAGTTTAGTGACTTTAACTCTAATATATTTAGAGTTATTGAACATTTTTGATCAAATGTGATTCCTGTCCTCATCTAAAATTCTTAAAAATAAATTATAACTGTTTTAACAGGAATTTGATGAGTGTTTATGACCAGCTCATATGTTTATTAATTTTCATTTATTAGTTTTTTGTTTTTTAAGATTATGTGCTTCTTTTTAAGCTCTTAAAACATCACATTTTTGGTTTTATTATCAGAGTAGTTAATTTTATAAATTTCAATAAAAAAATAAAACAGGCATATCAAAGGACAGCTCGGGTATCGGAGTATCACGGCGCTAGCATGTAGCAGTTAGCAGCTGCTTTTTAGCATCTGTCTGCTGCACGAAGAGCTTAACATTAAAAAGAAACAAAACTTTTTCTGTTGAAATGTCTTTAGAGGTTGTTGTTTAGAGACACTAGCTGTCAGTTTAAAGCGTTTTCAAGAGTTATTGATCCCGGAAGTCTAAATCAGTGATCGGCTAGCTAGCTAGCTGTTTACATCAGTCTTCTGCTGGAACTATTGCCGTTTTCTGCTGCGTTTTCCGGGAATAGAGTTTTGTCATCTGTTCGTGACATGCAGACTTCTAGTGGAGGATTTTTCTGGAATAATAAGATTGAAATATAAAGCGCTGATCAGAATAAGAATAAATGAAATATCCGATCCTGATCGGACAACAGAGCCCGATTCCGATCGAGTCTTCAACCACGTGATCGGATCGGGACATCCCTAAAAAATGCCACACATACATGTCAAAAACTCAAAGAACAGGATTTTCATCGGAGGGGGAGTAGCTCTTACACCCTTTGTTTACACAGACAGAAATCTACGGAGTTCATTCGGACAACCGGGATCATTCTTTGGTTCTTTCCTGATGGGTTTTCAGAAGAACAACATTATTTGATCTTAGGTTCTTGGAAAATCAAACAGGATGTCCAGAAGTGTAATGAAAGTAGTACTTTTTGCGGGACAGGAATCTGGGATAAGGAAAAAAACAAAGTAAAAACCAACAAACTTCAAAGACAATCTCAAAAAAAAATCATCTATTTCTATTGGTAATATTTGACAAACTTTTCCAAATCCATCCATTAATGGAGTTTCTGTCCTTCTCTTTTCTTGCAGACATAAACATGGCGGGCGAGCCAAAGCCCTACAGGCCGAAGGCGGGCTCCAAACGGCCGCTCTCAGCTGTTTACAGGTGAGATCTGCTCCCCTTTCAATATGCTAAGTTAGCGCTCCTGTTATGAATATTAACCAGCTCTCTCATCCGGCTGATGTAACTCTCAGTAATCTTTAGATCTCGAGAACTGCTGTTGTGCTCTTTTTTCTCTTGGTGTCAGTGTTTGTCTTTATTGGGGGGGGGCTTAACTTCAGCCTGAGTTTAACTCAAACGTACATCTCATCTCCCTAAAGTTTTAAGGGGGCGAAGTTTATCTTCATGCTCTGTAAGATGTCTGCAGCTGCTTTACACTTTATTTATACACTACCTTTCATGAAGCTCCTTTCACATCTGCCCACTTCCACCTGCTGGCCGAGGTATCCCAACAGTAGCCAGGGTGGTTCATGACGAGAATTGTGGGATTGATCCTCCATATTGAAAATAGGAAATTTGGTTTCTCGTGAAAACGAGATCCACCATCTTATTATCATGAAAAAACAAATTTCTTGTGATAATGAGATCCACCATCTCATTATCACAAAAACTAATTTCTCATGATAATGAGAACCACTATCTCATTATCGCAAAATACAGATTTCCCGTGAAAACGAAATCCACTATCTCATTATCGCAAAATACAGATTTCCCGTGAAAACGAGATCCACTATCTCATTATCACAAGAAACATATTTCTTGTGATAATGAGATGGTGGATCTCATTATCACAAAAAAACATTTCATGTGATAATGAGATCCACTATCACATTATCCCAAAAAGCATTTCTTGTGATAACGAGATCCACCATCTCATTATCACAAAAACTAATTTCTCATGATAATGAGAACCACTATCTCATTATCGCAAAATACAGATTTCCCGTGAAAACGAAATCCACTATCTCATTATCACAAGAAATATATTTCTTGTGATAATGATATCCACCATCTCATTATCACGAAAACTAATTTCTCATGATGAGATCCACTGTCACATTATCACAAAAAACATTTCTCGTGATAACGAGAGCCACCATCTCATAACGAAAACTGATTTCTCATGATAATGAGAACCACTATCTCATTATCATAAAAAAACGAATTTCCTGTGATAATGAGATCCACTGGCACGTTATCACAAAAGAAACTTTTTTCGTGATAACGAGATTTACTCTCTCATTATCACAGAAAAACACATTTCTCGTGATAACGAGATCAACAAATTTAATTGAAGTTCATGATAAGAATAGTGGGATTGATCCTCCATATTGGATTGGTATTCTACCTGAGTCACTGAAAATGTCACATGCACAAAGCTGAGTACCTGATTGTTTAGGATTTGACTCTGGAGGTGCCACGCCCAACACTCAAATCCTGCCGCAGGACCTCCTACCGCATCTACACTGACGGAGCATTGAAACTCGACGCGTGAATCCCGTTCAGTGAACTTCTCTTGAAGATGTGATCTTGATTTTTTTTTAACTCATAACTGTCAAAGTAGAATCTTAAAAAAACTAAAATCAGACACCAACTTTAGCCTTGTCCAACTTTTAAGTAGTGATTAAAAAAAAACTATCTGAAACTGTTGTTTTCTAAATATAATAATACATCTATTTACAACTTTATTAGCAACATCCTTGTAACAATAGATAGCTAATTGAAATTTTTTTTAGTCTGTGTGAACTACTGTCACAGTAAATCCAAACTTGGAGTAAAGACTGCTGGGTTTTATATGTTAAATGCAGCTTTGTTTTATTTTGAAGTTCTCGTCTGTTTCCTCTTTCCTGCCAAAAGAAACTTTCAAAATGTGTTTTTTGTTTTTTTTTTTTGTTAACTTTGTTATCTCGGGGATTTCCTTTAGCAGTCAGTGCAGTCGCTTTAAGGAAGTAATGGATGGATTTTTGACATGTGACCCAACGATTGACATGTGTCAAGAGTTGGTTTTTGTGGAGAGAATCCAGTAGATTTTACAAAATATAACTTCCTTCACAATCAGATCATAAGAAAAACTGATAAAAGTGTAGTTTTTTTGTATTTGTTTTTCTCTTAGACCCGGTACAAAACCCCTGCTCGAGAGTTAGGAACCAAAAAAAAATAAAATAACGGTAACTCTTTCTTTTAAGGTACAGTACTTACAGGGTATTTAAGTGGTATTTACATGGTACCTTTTTGTACCTACCCAGTACTTACACAGTACTTGGTGTGTATGTATGTGGTACTGCTTGGTTCATACTTATGCCTAGTGGATACTGTTATACCTACAGGGTATTTATACCATACACTCTGGGTTTTTACTTGTTGTATAATGCATCTTTTGTCGTACTTACCAAATGTAAGAAAAAGGTAAGTACAAATACAGAATTTACTTCTTTACTTCTTGTATGTTTCATGGTATTTGCCATTTTTACCAAGATAGTACTTCAACAGAAACTACCGTTAAAGTACTGTAAAAAAAAAAAATGACCCAGGATTTATTTTCTACTCACCAAGTAAGTTTGTATTTCATGGTACTCATCATATGTAAGAAGATGGGTAATTAGATAGTACTTGTGTGGTGCCTTATTGTGTAATTCATGGTGTTTACTATTGACGAAAGCAGAGTAAGAATCTTGTTACTTATGATAAGTATCAAGTAAAGAGGTAAATTCAAGGTACTTTACTTGTACTTACATTGGTCTTACATATGGTAAGAACTACATGTAAAAACCCAGTGTGTACAGCATAAATACCAAGTATGACTTAAGTGTGAACCAAATATTGCCACATAAATACACAGCAAGTACCATTTAACGGAGTAGGTGCAAAAAAAAGTACCCAGTAGGTCCCTTTAAAAAATACCCTGTAAGTACTAAACTGGAAAACAAAACGTTACAAAAACAAACAAACAAACAAAATAATCAATTCTCATGAAGCGTTGCTGTTTTGTCAGCTTCCTCGTTTGTTTTGGTCACAAACTTTGTTGTGTTTTTATTGTTTCTGTTTATTTTTAGCGCCTTTGTTTCTCTTCAGGGTTAACCGGTCGGGTTTTGCATAAAGCCTCATTTGTATTTCCCGCAGCTGCAGCTGTAAAGCTTCCAGGATGTGGTACGGTAATTATGGATCAGGAACAGAAGAGGCGAAAAACCAACACTTATTTTAGATTGAAATAGTAATGCATTAATCCTTGTTAAGACGCCTGACAAGTGAGAAAAGCAGCTCTTTGTTTTGCCTCCTGGCTGGATTTTATTTAGCTCTCTGCATCCGTCGCCGTCCTCAGCTTCTAACATTGATTTTTTTTTCTCTCCAGGGTGGAAGAAAACATCTTGTTTTCTCCAGTTTCTACCTGCACTTACTCCTAATAATGTTTTAAAGAGAAACAGTTTGATCAGATTTGAACTTATGTTGCTCCTCTATGTCTTTTCAGTGGTTATGAGTTTGATTACGATTACTACAGGGATGATTTTTACAGCAGGTACGTGGCTTTCATTTTGTCAACTTATCATCTCGTTTGCATTTCTTTTCTTGTAAAACTCTGTAAAGAAAGCGTTTGATGTTTGTTTTATTGTTCGGTGTTTGATCACGACTGTTCACCGAGGCTGGTAAACAAAGGATGTGAAGGGCAGGATTTATGAAGGGGATTAGTGAAGGATCTTTAAGAAAAAGAAACATTAACACTTTTTTATTGAAAGCTGGAAAGTATATGTTTTTATTTGCATAAGTAGGAGCATTTTAGAATAATTATTTGAACAAATATTAAATAAAATTCTTTTTTTTTGCAATGAAATCTAAAATAACTTGTTTATCTCATTCATTTATTTCCAATTTTATGAACAAAACTCTTTTTTTAACCTTTGTTTAACCAAGGGTTGTGAAGTTTTGTTTCAAATTAAAGAGGCCATACCATGAAAAATCCAATTTTGAGTTTTTAGGTTATGATACATCATAACCCAAATGCTTCAGTCAGAAAGGGCAAGCAGGTTTTTTTCTTGGAAGAGGAACCAGACAGGGGTGTCCACTCTCCCCTTCTCTCTTTTCAATATTTATTGAGCCTCTGGCAGCAGCAATAAGACAGAATGAGAACATTAAAGGAATTAAAACAAAATATTGCAATTATAAAATTCGTCTCTATGCAGATGACATACTACTGTTTTTTACATAAATCATGTTCTATAAGTGAAACAATAATGATTATTAATGAATTCTTCTCCATGTCAGACTACTTAATTAACTGAAATAAATCGGTTTTACTATCATTAACAGTAATGCTGAACAAACACTCTCAATACTAGTCAAATCAGGCAATATCAAATATTTAGACATTCATTTCTCTCCCGAACTATCAGAACTGGTGAAGCTAAACTACATTCCACATACCCAAAGCTGTATTTTGACCTGTTCACGCATTTCTGAGTAAACGTTTAGTTTGGATATTCTAAAATCCTAAACTATGTAAATGTAAACATATACATGTAAAAACTTTATTTTAGGTCCAATGATAGACTTTGGAGTTCTCTATTAAGGGCTAATGCTAAAAAAGCAAAGATAAATATAGAAAATGCTGTCATAGTTCTGGAACGTTTTTAAAAAACTGAGAAACAAACAATCCAATATTTGTTGACCCACTAAAGCAGGGATCGGCAACCTTTAACACTAAAAGAGCCATTTGGGCTCGTTTTCTACTGATCAAAACCTAGAAGGAGCCGCATTGACTTACATTAGCCTTTAAGAAATTTAGATTTACATTTATAACCTTCTTTTTGTTTTGTTTTTTTTATAAATACGAATAATATCTATTTTTGGCACGAACAAACGCAAAAAATATATATATATAAAAAACTAATATCTTGAAAAACGGGATTTTTTTAAACATTTTTAACTTTAGTAGCAAAAAAGCTAGCTTGTTGCTTAATTACTAGCTGAACTTAAAATGAGCATGACATTTCTCTGTAAATTAAATCAGCCAAAAATGTTAGCATGTTGCTGAAATAAAAGCTAATCTCAAAATTAGCCTAAAACCCCAGTAGATAATAAATTAGCTAGAAATGTTAGCATATTGCTAAAATATTAGCTAAACTCCAAATTAGCATAGAAAACTAATTAAAGGCCAAAAAAAGCTAGCTTGTTGCTAAATTACTCGCTGAACTCCAAAATAGCCTAAAATTCCTCAGAAAATGAACTAAGTTAAAAATGTTAGCATGTTGCTAAAATTGAAGCTAAATTCTAAATTATCCCCTTCAAAATTTCAGTAGATAGCAAATTGGCTGAATACATCTGCATTTCACCAAAATATTAGCTAAACTCCCAAATAGCATAGATTCTTCAGTAAACTAAATTAGTCAAAAAGGTTAGCATGTTGCTAAAATAGAACCTAAAACTCTAAATTAGCCTAAAAATCCCCGTAGGTAAAAATTAGCCAAAAACGTTAGCATATTACTAAAATAGAACCTAAAACTCTAAATTAGCCTAAAAATCTCAGTAGGTAAAAATTAGCCAAAAACATTAGCATATTGCTAAAATAGATGCTAAAATTCTGAATTAGCCTAAAAATCCAACTAGAAAGCAAATTGTCCTAAAACGTTAGCATGTTGCTAAAATTGAAGCTAAATTCTAATTTATCCCCCCAAAAATTTCAGTAGATAGCAAATTGGCTGAATACATCAGCATTTCACCAAAATATTAGCTAAACTCCCAAATAGCATAGATTCTTCAGTAAACTAAATTAGTCAAAAAGGTTAGCATGTTGCTAAAATAGAACCTAAAACTCTAAATTAGCGTAAAAATCCCCGTAGGTAAAAATTAGCCAAAAACGTTAGCATATTACTAAAATAGAACCTAAAACTCTAAATTAGCCTAAAAATCTCAGTAGGTAAAAATTTACCAAAAACGTTAGCATATTGCTAAAATAGATGCTAAAATTCTAAATTAGCCTAAAAATCCTACTAGAAAGCAAATTGTCCTAAAACGTTGGTATGTTGCTAAAACAATAGCTTTCTCCATTTTTTTTTAAATTACTATTTTATTTTTATTCAGCCAGAGAGCCAAACTTAAATATTTAAAGTCCCACTCTGATCATCTTTTGATTTATTTTCAAACTGTTCCCAGTGGTCTTTAAATCACCATAACGCCATTTTAACCAAAATCAAAAAACCTGTGTTCATTTTTAGAACAAAGTTCTGAGTTGTGAGCAGGTCCGCCCCACTTCTCTTTCAAACTGTATTCTTTCATTTGATACGCGATAAAGAAATACTCAGAAATGCAAATTCAAGCTTTAGTTTCATGCTTTCCGTCATCAGAAAAATGCTAGAAGAACATGTTAAAACACATTTTCATCTTTCAGCTTTAGGAAATCCTAGACATTTTAAAAAAAATAAATAAAAACTGTCTTCTTTTAACCGGTTTTAATCTATTAAAACTCGTTTTCTGGATCTGGAGACGTTTTTACCTCACATTGACACAAACTCATATTTCTCACCTTTTATTAATATTTAGTAGAATATCCTTCCAATATAAACAAACCCTGATTTATTCCTAAACAAAACTGATCAATTTAGGGTAAATTCTTTTTTTTTTATCTTTCCCCAATTTGTCCAAAGTTTAACTTGCAGCAGAATTTTTCCATTTGCTTTCACAATTTTCCATTTGAGCTTGTTAGCAGGACACGCGTAAGCCTTTAATTAGAGGCACTAACAGACAGTTTAATCCTCTCCACACACTTCTGCTCGTTTGACTGGGTCTGTGAAAGGCTAAATGAAAGCCTCCCATCTCCACTTTACAGCAGAGAAAATCTAAATATTCAAGGCCAGCGTTTCAACAACAACAAAATAATTACACGGCTCTCCCTGCTGCCTGGCATCTGTCTGAGGTGGGGGTTTGGCCAACGGTCGATCAAATCATTCTGAGCGACTCGTCCTCATTAAAAGTCTCTCTTGTCAGAAACAGTTCAGCTGCCTTATCAGAGAGGCTTAATGAAGTAGTCATCCTGTCAAAATGGCCGCACTCATCAAGCCAGCAATTTCAACATGTCCACGGAGAAGCGCTTGTTTTTCTTTCTCATTCATTTGCCAGCAATCAGAGAGCTTTACTGTGGAGACATTTTCTATTTAGTAAATGTCAAACCTATGGAGGGCTGTGACAGTCTTCATTTAGCATTCAGCGTTTTGGTTCCGCCCGACACTTTCAGGATCATTTTTAGGAAATATCAGATTTAGGCACAAAGTTTGACGTTTGCTGATTTGAGAAATAATTTCCAGATTTTGTTCACATGTGTTTATAGGAAAAAAGGGGAAATTATTGGATTGAATCAATTAATAAAAGTTCTGTATTTTTGTATATACTATACTATTTTTCCTTTGATAAAAACTAATCTTTTTAAATGTAGTAAGTTAAATAACTTTTGTTGTCACTTTTTACAGTGTACACTACAAAAAGATTTAACCTAAAAATAGGAAAAATATAGAAATTGAAAATGTCCTGCCATACTTAATTCTGTTAATTTTCTTGTTATAACGAGATTTACTGTCTCGTTATCACGAAAAAAAACTAATTTTGTTTTCTTTATGATAACGAGATCCACTATCTCATTATCATGAAAAAAAATCATTTTCTCGTGATAACGTGATCCACCATCTCATTATCATGAAAAAGCAAATTTGATTTTCTTGTTAGAACAAGATCCACTATTCCGTTATCACAAAAAATAAAATTTTGTCTTCTCGTGATAACACGATCCACTGTCTCGTTATCACAAAAAACAAATTTAATTTTCCCCTGAGAACAGGATAAACCATCTCGTTATCATGAAATAATTAATAATGCTTTTTTGCAATAACGAGATCCACTATCCCTTTATCACGACAAAGCCCATTTTGTTTTGTTGTGAAAACAAGATCCACTATCTTGTTATCACAAAAAAAGACTCTAGCTTTCTGGTGATAATGAGACGCACTATCTCATTATCACGACCAGTGTTGGGCATCTCACTTCAAAAAAGTAATTAGTTATAGTTACTAGTTACTTCTCCCAAAAAGTAATTGAGTTAGTAACTCAGTTACTGCATCTTCAAAGTAATTAGTTACTTGGCAAAGTAACTCGTTTTAAATTTCTCTTTAAATATAGTAATA
Organism: Oryzias javanicus; assembly: GCA_003999625.1. NCBI lineage: Eukaryota > Metazoa > Chordata > Actinopteri > Beloniformes > Adrianichthyidae > Oryzias > Oryzias javanicus. The sequence goes on along the minus strand of CM012456.1, from coordinate 3,989,169 downwards.
TTTTGTATTTTTTCCTGCGTTACAAATAAAAAAAATAATTTACATTCAATAATAGATGATAACCGACAATAGTATGCTGGTATAGTTTTCCAATGGAGTCATATTGTCTAAGTTTAGGATACACATGAGAGAGGGTTTAGGGAAAGAATTTTCAATATTTATTTGTCAGAATAATCACACAAAACACTGCAACAAGTGGTATATAAAAAATGTAACTTCACACAAAAAAGGTAAACATTTCAACTATTAACATACTTCAAGTATCTTACCTACAACTATAATTAAACAAAATGGCTTAAAAAACTGAAAGTGCAAAACAATAAATAATTATAAATAACTGTCAAGTAACAAAATCTCTGCTGTCTTTATTTATATCACACCACAGCTTTAACATTGTCTTTATAAAATTTTAACAACAATACACGCAAAATATAAATATCAACAATAATAAACTTAGATAAAACCAAACTTTGTATAAAAATAAAAGTAAAGGTTCCAAGTATCAACATAACACAAGTGTCCTAACAAGAATATTTAGGAGCACAGTAACAATACTTTATGTCTGATCATTTAAACATTCTTTTATTGCACCTTAACCTGAACTTTAACAATGCCACCAGCATAAGCAGCCAGTTGAATGGTTTCAATGCTTTAATTTTTGAACCACTGATTGTAGCGCAAAAGTAGCAACTTCTCAAATCTTTGGTCTGAGAGCCTGTTCCTCTTTGGTGAAAAGACAAGTTTCCCAAGGCTAAACAGTCTCTCTACAGGTGCCACATTCGCCATCACTGCCAACTGTTTTTTTTTGTATGGTGACGGGCTCATGCGCGCGAGCTAGTATCCGCCCACTTGACACTTTAACCAATCACGATCTTGCATTTGAGATCTCCCTCCGCATTACACAAGCAACTTTCGGGTGCGAAGCGCCCAGCTCCAGCAAGATCATCAAACTTTGAAGTAACGCGCCGCGATTTACACGAAGTAACTATAACAGCGTTACAGCGAGGATGAAAGTAATTAGTTAGATTACTAAATTACTTGATTTATAACGCCGTTAGTAACGCCGTTATACTTAAACGACGTTAGTGCCAACACTGATCACGACAAAGCAAATTTAGTTTTCTCGTGATAATTAGATCCACTATCTCATTATCACGACAAAGCAAATTTTGTTTTGTTGTGATAACAAGATCCACTATCTTGTTATCACACTTTAGCTTTCTGGTGATAATGAGACCCACTATCTCATTAACATGAGAAAACGACAACGAAGAACATACTGTTAGGGCCTCTCTCTCCCTTTCCCGCACTGAGATGTCAGTATCTTACCTCTTTGAAGTCTTTTACTGTTGTGGTTAACGACAAAAACAGCAGAAAACTTTCCTCAAAATGTGAATATCAATTTTTTTTTTTTTTTTTTTTTGATCCATGCTCCTCAAACGCCTTTATTCCATCTCAGGCACCTCCCCCCTCCATATATTTTCCCCAAACCCTCCGAACACAAAAAAATTAATGAATAAATTGATTAGTTCCTCTGGTGTTCAACATTATCTCCTTACCACAAAAAACATTTGTTCTGTTTTCTTGTTTTTTTTTTTAAATCAGGGGTCTCCAAACTGCGACCCTTGGGCCGGATCCGGCCCTCTTCCACGTTTGGCTGGGCCCCTTAAAAAGCTACTTTTTAAAAATTTTTTTGCATTATTTTTTTTTCCTATGAATATTACAGAAATTTAGCTATGTGGCTTGCTGGTAAACGCTTAATGTTCACGTTTATGCTGTAATTTTTTTTTACTTTTTTGGCCCCACAACAGAGAAGGAAACAGTTATGTGGCCCTCACAAGAAAAAGTCAATATCTAAAATCAAGATGAACCGGATTTACAATAAAAGATGTTTGTTGATCCATCAAATTTGCTGATAATATAAAAGGTAGAATTCAAAAACTGAATCTTAAGAAAGTAAAAAAAAATTGTATTTTTATTATTTCAGTAAAAATTCTTAATTAAAAACTTTTTCCAATAGGAAAATAATCCTAAAAAAATATGTTTTAGTGACTAGAATTTTCAGAATTCTTGGTTGTTTCATCCAATTTTTAGATTTTTTCTGATTTATTTAGAGATTTTTTTGTTTAATTTTATTTCTAATATTTTCCTTTTTCTTAAGGCTTTTTGACTACCACGGCAGAGTGGCCCCCCCACCCAGAGCCGTGATCCCCCTGAAACGCTCCAGGGTGCTCGCCCCTTCCTCTCGCCGTGGGAAGACCTCCTTCCCGATGAAGACCTCCTCCTCCTCCTCCTCTTCATCCTCCAGACCTCCTACATCATCTTCCTCATCGGGCGTCAAACGTAAGCGCTCCAGCCGCCTCTCTGCTCCGTCAGAGACGGCGGCCTAATTATGCTAATGGTGTTTAGTCCTTTCTAAAGGCTCATTTAAGTGTCCAAAGTGTGTCTCTGACGGGAGGAAAAAGCCGCCGCATAATTCATCCGTGCTTTAGAGAAAGCCATTTCATTCTGGAGGAACCGCCGCTGAAATTGCATTATGAACTCCAGCTCCAGCCAACATCTCGTTACCCAGCATCCATCTGGATCTCATTAACCGTTCAAATATTTTAAATGTAATTAAAGTGAGATGCTCCCGCGCAGCGGCGGGCGGTCAGCCGGGTTCTGGCCGGGGTTTTGTTTCATTGTGAGCGTCCAGCCCGGCGTTATCAGCAGGAGCAGCTTGCCGGGGTCTGTCAGGACGGCCCGGCTGCTGGTATCACCTCAAAAAAGAAGGGAGGGGGGGCGGTTTTTGATCGGTGAATTCTGCGTCAGAGCGGAGCCGCGGCAGAGACTCGTTTGCTTTTGCCAAGACCGTGAAAAATCCCGGTTTGTGTCGACTTTGGCTGCGACCGATTGAACAACAAAATGAGGTTAGGTTGTCCAAACAGCAGGGGGGGTTGGAGGGGCGGCGGGAACCAGTCAGGCTGCACAGAAATAGGTCACTCCAAAAAAGATGCAACACTGCAAGACTTTTTGGGTTTTGATCTTTGATTTTTCCCTTTTTTTAAATTATTTCCACACCGCTGTGAGTCAGTTTGATTCATTCTGAAGAGGAAAATTAAACATCAATGATGGAAATTAATTTTATTATTGATTAATTGGGTTATGATTCCCGTCATGCAGGACATGGTTCTGCAAAAACAGAATCTTAAAGTAAAAAACATAAAAGTCTTAATTTCTGTCTGGAAAGAAAAACATTTTTATGAAGAAAGTTTTTCAATATAATATAAGGAAACACGTCTGAGTATAAAACTGCATTCAATTTAAAAACGGGGGATTTTTATTCCAATTACGGTGTTTTAAAAAAAAAAAAAGGATGATCTTTGTTCTGATTGTTTTTGTGTGTAAAAAAAAACCCTGATTTCCTGAAATATTTTTTTAAGTATTTAAAAAAAAGAAATTGGTAACCTTTGTTCTAATTTTTTTGTGTATTAAGAAAGTTTTTCAAAAGCAATATAATCTTAGAAAACGTGCCTTAATGTGAAACATTGGATTTAATTAAAAAACTTTTTTATTTTTGTTCCAATTACAGCATTTAAAAAAAATGGATGATCTTTGTTGAATTTTTTCAAATTTTTCCATAATTTTTGTTTCAATTTTTTGAAGAACTCTAAAAGTAGAAAACTACAAACCAAATTTTTATATAATATTTTGAGAATTTTATTCCAACTTTTTGATATATATTTTCAATTACGATTGTTTTTCTAAATTCGTTATAATTTTTCCAAGACTACAACCGTTGCAGCCCAAAAGCGAGATGATAAGGACGCGTCTACAAATTGCATTACTGGTTCACTCTTAAAGAAAGAGTAATTATCTGGATTTCTGTAGAGTTTGTTTAAACAGTAATAAATACTGATATCAAAATGATATTTAAAAAAAAAAATTTATGAGTTACTGAGAAATTACTATTGAGTGTCTGAGGCATTTTTGTGTACTTTATAGACGGTCCCTCCCTGCCTCTGCAGCTTCACAAATAACCTCAAAACAAGCCTCAAACTCAGAACAGGAGGATTGTGTCTTGTAAACTCATAATTTTCTGCATCAACACAACAAAAGGAAACTGTTCAATACATATAAATGGACATTGTGGCTTTTTTAATTTAATTTTATTTTTTTCATTAAATTTATAATGTTTGAAATAAGAATGGTTAAGTCAATTTTTCTGACCCCGGTAATTTTTTTTTCCATTTGTGTGCTCTGTTTCTGCAGGTCACTGTAAGATGTGTTAAAAATGATTTTTACTTATTTTTATTTATTTAAAAAAAACATGAGAAACTGAAAAGGAATTAAAAGAAAACTGGAAGCCCGTCTGGAATTTCTGCACATTTTTAGCATCATTAAAAGTCAGAACTTCCCATTAGACCCTGAATGTGACATTAACAGTAAAAGAAAGTCAAGAACTGAAAAAAGCGTAAAATGTTTTAAAAGAAGCAGAACTGTTAAATGGAGACGACCAAAATGTGGCTTTAAATCTCGTTTGTCTTCTGCTAATTAATTCAACGTTTTCTATAGAAATGAAGACAATAAGATCTCTAAAATTAAATTTAAAACATGATATAAAGTCACAAGTTTGTCAATCTGATTTGAATTGAACATTTTACTCTTTTTTAGTCAATATTGAAAAATATTTTTATAAGTTCAGGGATCAAGGTCACATTTTTACTTCAAATAAATCATTTTGTTTCCAGTTAAACCATTAAATCTTTGTCTTTGTGAAGTAAAAACCACACAAACAGGCAGGCAGGTCCTTCCTTGACTCTTAACATCTGAACTGAGTTTCTCAAACAGTTTTTGGTGCTGAAAAATGTTTTTAAATGGAGCCGAGTTTGTAATAAATGCAGGATTAGAGCCGAGTATTTGGGTGGAATCCATCAAAACATTTGTCTTTTTGTTTCAAGTGTGGCTGGTTGTCACTCATGACTTTGACACTCTTATTGTTTCCTGAGGCGGGAATCTTTGAGCGGAAGTCACATCCAGGCTCTTAACCATCTGGTGATTTAACCCGGCGATCCCGATGCCAAGCAGGGAAACGCCGAGCCAAGATTCACACTGGTGGGAAGGCGTGAAGGAAATCAATGCGTCAGAATTCTAGAACGCTATTCCTAAACCAGTGGTTTGTGGCCGCAGACAGGTCATGGGGTCAACATTTTTCTGTTTCATTTGTAATCAGAACTTAAAGGAAGTTTTATTTTGAAAAACTACTGGATTATCTCCAACAGATCATTATTTCACCTTTGAAAGTTAAAAATAATTTAAAAAACAGACTCAAACTTCAGTGAAAACGATCAATCCATGCTCTGACTTAAGCCACCCTCTATCTTCAGTCATCAGAACTCGACGTGCTGCTAATCACCTGGTTCAGGTGTTCAGTCCATCAGAATCTGGAATCACTCGACTCAGTTAATCAGCAGCAAACAGAGAAAGCTGGAAGGCAAACAAAGTGGAGGATCTCACCGCTCTGGCTCGTCAAAGCAGCGCTGGTGATGCACAGATCTCCACGGTTTGGAGAGCAGTCGCAGAGCTGCAGGGGAGGAGCTTGTAGCTTTTTATTAGCCTTCGGCGTTTCACACAGCGCTAAAAACAGGACGCAGTCTCATAAAAAATGTGTTTTTAACATGTTCTAGTAGCATTCATCTAAAGATAGAGGACATTGTGACATGATAATCTCATTATCACGATAATGAGATTTACTATCTCATTATCGCAAGTTTTTCTTGTTTGTTTCTTGGGATAAAATTTTCACGCAGTCCTTCCATCCTGTATCATGATGTAAACATGTAAACGACGTGCTCCCCTCAGCTGGTCATGAATATAACAACCGCAGGAGCACTCATCTGAACCAACGTTCTCGAATGACGATGACTTTTTTTGAGCATTGTTCACGACCCAAAACATCCGCACAATCTCTGCCTGACTAGATATTGATCAGTTCTTCAGGGCTTCAACATTTCTCTGACAAACTGCTTATTCAGATTATAGAAAAGTAGCATACTAGAATGAGTTGGGTTGGGAGGCTAACGTTCAGCTAGCGTCCGGAGTGTAGACAAACGCAGAACTGAGTATTTAAGGAAAACGATGGTGCACGAGATGCAATTAAGGCTTTTGTGGAGCTAATAGGTCAAAAAAAAAACAAAAAAGCATCTTCTGGTGAGAGTTTCTTTAGCTGTTGTTGAGATTTGTTGTTTATGTAAGATAAAGTATTGGTTACATCCAACGATAACCACAAAATAGAGAGACAGATGACGTCCCAGTGTGTGAAAGGGAAAAGGGATGCTACGGTATATTCTTTGTTATCTTGGTATCACGACAAAACTAAAGCCCCTGTCACACTAGGCTGCGATTCTACGGAGTTCACACGGCGTTATGAAATTTCTCAGAACGCCATAGAAACGCAGGAAAATGAAGCGAAAATTGTTTCAATTTTCGCAAGATGGAGATGTCTCCGCGCTTTCACGGCGATTATGGCGTTCCTACGGCGCATCCGTGGCGTGCTACTGCGTTCCCACAGAGTTTTACTTGGCGTTTCACTGCGTTGTCACGGCGTGCTGACGGAGTTCACACGGCGCGCCAAGAGTTGTCACTGCGTGCCCATGGCGCGTGCACGGCGCGTGCACGGCGCAGGTGCCAGATCGTCCCTATGACGTCACGGCAGTGTGTATATAGTCAGTCAAACCCGCACTGTTCCTGCCTGTTCCCCAAAGCATCATGACAGGAAAAAAAAGTCGAGAGAGGGCTACGAAAAAGCAGCCCCCCAACCCCACTGCACCACCGTCTACATGCGGAAGTGGAGCTGCTTCCGCCGGACTCTCCATCCCCATCAAGGTCAAGCAGCCCTTCCATCCAGGCACAAAAGACGATGACGGACCTGACTCCTGCTGAGGAGGACGATATGGCTATCTCTATATGATATCTCCGTGCATGCGCCCCTGTCTACAGCTGCGTCCTTGTGGCGATTATGTGCGTCCTGAGTGCGCGCCTACGGCGCTGCTGTGGCGCTCTCGGCGTTCTCAGTGCGCTGCTACGGTGCTGCCACGGCGCGCACATCAGAACGCCATGAACACGCCGAGCCACGGCGCGCACTTTGTGCATGCACAAAGTGCGCGCCGTGGCATGGCGTCTATGGAGACACCACGGCGTCCACTGGAGATGTCACAGCGATGCTACGGCGCTCATGGCGACCTTACTGCGTTCACCTCAGCGTTCTGCATTTTTTGATGGACGCCGCGCGATCGCAGCGAGAACGCTGCCCTGGTGTGACAGGGGTTTAAGTTTGTTTTCTTGTGATTTCAAGCTTGTAGAGATCGTTATCACCAGAGAGCAACATCTGAGCTGTCGATATCTTGTTACAATGGGGCTACGTTTGTTATCACAAGATAATGACAGGATTACAACATTTCGTCTGAGCTGTCATTATCCTGTCGTTATCTTGTTATAACAGGTGTTTTGTTGTTATTATAAGACAACGACAGGATAACAACATCTCCTCCAAACTGTTGTTATCCTGTCGTTATCACAATATAACGACAGGATAACGACATCTCGTCCTAGCTGACATTATCTTGTCATAACAGGTGTTCTTTTGTTTTTACAAGATAACGACAGGATAACAACATGTCGTCCTAGCTGACATTATCTCGTTATAACAGGTATTTTTTTGTTATCACAAGATAACGACAGGATAACAACATTTCGTTATCTTGTTATAACAGGTGTTTTATTGTTGTCACGAGATAACGACTGGATAACATGTCGTCCTAGCTGACATTATCTTGTCATAACAGGTGTTCTTTTGTTTTTACAATATAACGACAGGATAACAACATTTCGTTATCTTGTTATAACAGGTGTTTTATTGTTGTCACGAGATAATGACAGGATAACGACATGTCATCCTAGCTGACATTATCTCATAACAGGTATTTTTTGTTATCACAAGATAACGACAGGATAACAACATTTCGTTATCCTTTCGTTATCTTGTTATAACAGGTGTTTTGTTGTTGTCATAAGATAACGACTGGATAATGACATGTCGTCCTAGCTGACATTATCTTGTTATGACAGGTATTTTTTTGTTATCACAAGATAACGACAGGATAACAACATTTCGTTATCTTGTTATAACAGGTGTTTTATTGTTGTCACGAGATAACGACTGGATAACATGTCGTCCTAGCTGACATTATCTTGTCATAACAGGTGTTCTTTTGTTTTTACAATATAACGACAGGATAACAACATTTCGTTATCTTGTTATAACAGGTGTTTTATTGTTGTCACGAGATAATGACAGGATAACGACATGTCGTCCTAGCTGACATTATCTCGTTATAACAGGTATTTTTTTGTTATCACAAGATAACGACAGGATAACAACATTTCGTTATCCTTTCGTTATCTTGTTATAACAGGTGTTTTGTTGTTGTCATAAGATAACGACTGGATAATGACATGTCGTCCTAGCTGACATTATCTTGTTATGACAGTTGTCCTTTTGTTTTTACAAGATAATGACAGAATAACAACATCTCCTCCGAACTGTCGTTATCCTGTCGTTATCACAAGATAACGACAGGATAACGACATCTCGTCCTAGCTGATGTTATCTTGTGATAACGACAGGTGTTCTGCTATTATCAGAAGATAACAACAGGATAACGACATCTCGTCCGAACTGTCGTTATCCTGTCGTTATTGCAAGATAACGACAGGATAACGATATTTCAACTGAGCTGGCATCTGGATTAAAACTGTACAGCTGGATTATTCTGGTATTACTCGCCATTTTTGCTGCACCAGTTAAATTAGGTTGAGCTGTAAGATAGCAGGAGGGCATGTAAACAGAGAGCTCTCTGCAACGCAACGTTGTGGATTCAGGTAAAAAATGTCATCTAAAAAACATTCATGGGGCGGGCCAAGCGCGCAAGTTACGGAGAGAGGAAGAGGGGGCGGAGTTGCTCTGTGCCAACAGTGGCGCCTACAACTCACAGGCAAATTTCTAATGAAGTAAGCATTTCTAATGTCCTCAAAAAACAAGAGAGATTATTCGATTTTGGCTAAAAACAGCACAGGGAGTTTTAAAAAAATCAAAGATGATCGTGTGTCTGAAAGTATTTCAGAAATAATCCAAAATTATCAAAGTTCAACTAATATAGTTCCAGCAGAAGAGATTTGAGTCTTCCTTCTTTTGACTTAACACATTTTTTCCCCCAAGAAACCTTTAATAAAAATATTCACTTGATAAAAACGTCTCCTTTAGTCCAAAAATGTGTTTTAAGGATTAACATCTGTACCCCTTAAAGCCCTCCGTCCAATTGAAAATCCTCTGTGAACTGAACCACAGATCCTCCTTTTTGCTCCCAAGATTAAAAAAAAAATCCCCAGTTCATCTCCGGGCTCTAAAATTAGATCTATTACTCATTCTTTAAATCTTTTCTAATCCCTATTCAACGACAAGAGGACTGCAGCCCTTCTTTCTTTGAACCCGGGGTATCATGAGATAGATAAGCTTGTGTATATTTTTCGATTACGTGGTTGATAGCACAAAAGGAAAAAAAAAAAGGCCTGGAGGTCCAGATAAATTAAAATCTGCTTCCCTGCTCTGTTTTATGGTCCGAGCGAGCTGCCCGGAGCGCGCTCCGATAAGGCAGGGCTCGGATGTGGAGAAGGGGCTTCACGGATGCAGATAGGATAACATGAAACTGGCTGTTGAGGTTTCCGGACACGTTTTTCCATCAGCGGAGCATTATTTGCTGCTTTTCTCTCCCGCATTAATCATCCTGTTGGTATACAGTGCAGCGGCAGCAGCTGTTTTTCAGCAGGAATTCTGGTGAAAGATGAGGACGTCCTCCAGGGGAATCCACTTCAACCTCATATATCAGATTCCTCCCTTTCTGTTTGGCCCTCGTATTTTAATCACGCGCTGACAACTTCTCTAATGTAAGAGGTTATGTTTTATTCATGGTTTGGATGCTGATGCAAGTAAACATCCGATGAAATGTACCTAAAGAGCGAAACAGAGATGTGGGCTTCTCCTCTCCGTCCCGTCAGCGCAGACTCAACCTGATAGGTGTCAGAGAGAATTTTCTGTTTTCCGCTCAACGTCTGGCGTGTGCGTCCTCCCCCCTCCTCTACAGATGACACTTCTCCTGCGTGAAGAAATGAGATTATCTCGTTACTTTGTGGTGTAAAGTCTCTAATCTGGGTTGAAGCACGCCCACATTTCAGCTGCCCCAAAAACTACTTTTCATTTTTGCTATTTAGGGCGTCCACACATGCTAGCTGTTTTGGCTAATTTAGGATTTTTTTTCTTTTTTTTTGGCTAATTTGAATTTAAGATAATATTTCAGCTGCATGCTAACTGTTTTGGCTAATTTTGGATTTTTTTCATTTTTTTGGCTAATTTAGAGTGTAGCTAATATTTCACCTGCATGTTAGCTTTTTTTGCTGATTTAGGATTTTTTTCTTTTTTTTGGCTAATTTAGAGTGTAGCTAATATTTCAGCTGCATGCTAGCTGTTTTGGCTAATTTAGGATTTTTTTCCTTTTTTTGGCTGATTTAGAGTGTAGCTAATATTTCAGCTGCATGCTAGCTGTTTTGGCTAATTTAGGATTTTTTTCTTTTTTTGGCTAATTTAGAGTGTAGCTAATATTTCAGCTGCATGCTAGCTGTTTTGGCTAATTTAGGATTTTTTTCATTTTTTTGGGCTAATTTGGAGTGTAGCTAATATTTCAGCTGCATGTTAGCTTTTTTTGCTGATTTAGGATTTTTTTCTTTTTTTTTTTGGCTAATTTGGAGTTTAGCTAATATTTCAGCTTCATGCTAGCGGTTTTGGCTAATTTAGGATTTTTGATGGGGCTTTTTTTGGCTAATTGGGAGTGTAGCTAATAGTTCCGCTGCATGCTAGCTGTTTTGGCTAATTTAGGATTTTTTTCATTTTTTTGGCTAATTTGGAGTGTAGCTTATATTTCAGCTGCATGCTAGCTGTTTTGGCTAATTTAGGACTTTTTCATTTTTTTGGCTAATTTGGAGTGTAGCTAATATTTCAGCTGCATGCTCGCTGTTTTGGCTAATTTAGGATTTTTGATGGGGCTTTTTTTGGCTAATTGGAAGTGTAGCTAATAGTTCAGCTGCATGCTAGCTGTTTTGGCTAATTTAGGATTTTTTCATTTTTTTGGCTAATTTGGAGTTTAGCTAATATTTCAGCTGCATGCTAGCTGTTTTGGCTAATTTTGGATTTTTTTCATTTTTTGGCTAATTTGGAGTGTATCTTATATTTCAGCTGCATGCTAGCTGTTTTGGCTAATTTAGGACTTTTTCATTTTTTGGGCTAATTTGGAGTGTAGCTAATATTTCAGCTGCATGCCAGCTGTTTTGGCTAATTTAGGATTACGATGGGGCTTTTTTTTGGCTAATTTGGAGTGTAGCTAATATTTCAGCTGCATGCTAGCTGTTTTAGCTAATTTAGGATTATGATGGGGCTTTTTTTGGCTAATTTGGAGTGTAGCTAATATTTCAGCTGCATGCTAGCTGTTTTGGCTAATTTAGGATTTTTTCATTTTTTTGGCTAATTTGGAGTGTAGCTAATATTTCAACTGCATGCTAGCTGTTTTGGCTAATTTAGGATTTTCTTTTGGCTAATTTGGAGTTAAGCTAATATTTCAGCTGCATGTTAGCTGTTTTGGCTAATTTAGGATTTTTGCTGGGGCTTTTTTTGGCTAATTTGGAGTGTAGCTAATATATCAGCTACATGCTAGCGGTTTTGGCTAATTTAGCACTTTTTCAGTTTTTTTGGCTAATTTGGAGTTAAGCTAATAGTTCAGCTACATGCTAGCTGTTTTGGCTAACTTGTGCTTTTTACAGTTTTTAGGCTAATATTTGCTAATATTTTAGCTGGCTATCAGCTTCAGTGATAAGCGTTTTAAGCTATAAATTTCAGAATCTTCAGCTATCGTCACTAGCATCTACAGCGGTCAAATTCAGCTCACAGCGCCCACACTAGCATTATTGCAGTTAATGGTATATATCTATTTTTTAGTTAGTTAAATTATATAATAGATTTATATTTATATATTATTTATAAATAATATTTATATATAATATATATTTACATCTAGGTTGCACATGACCCGATTAGTCGACTAATCTGAAAACGTAATCGGTAATTAGTCGACTATTAAAATAATTGTTTGTGGCAGCACTACTGCTATTATGAGGTGGTGACAGATAAAGGTTAGGACTGTAGCCAGACGCGTTTTGCTGAGCAGCAATTACTCATGAGGCGGTAAACAGATCATGCTGGTGATCAGATAAATGGGAGGGGCTAAAATAATCTCCATTGACATTTATTAAACCTGCTTTAGGGTTAAGAGTTTCAGAAATGAAGCTCAAGTTTGTTTAAACCTTAAATCAACAATTTCACACAGAATTTAGGAAATCCTGCACCTTAAAGTGTAATTTAAAGGAAAAATTTAGGGACATTTTTGACAAAAATAATCAAATCTTCCTTGGATATTTTTAGACTTTTAGTTTCAACACCCACTGATGAAAAATGTGTTTTTGACATGTTTTTGTGGCATTTTACTGATAAAGGAGCGCATAAATAAAGAAAATTAATCTCAAAATTGTATTTATGAGTATTATTTTAGTGACGTCATAGTTATCCAAAGGATTATTCCCTGGAAATTTTTAGATTTTTAGTTTCAACTCTGATGAAAATTGTGTTTTTGACTTGTTCTTATGGCATTTTATTGACGATTAAGACATAAATAAGGCGTAGCATGATATTAATGTAATATAAATATAAGATAACATGATGTTTTTAAAAGCTCCTATTGGGCACATTGAAAAGGGTAAACAAAATAAATAAAAAATGAAAAAAGATGATTGAAGTGGAACTTTTCTTTTTAAATCTCTCAAAATATAAAAAGAAAAATCCTCCATATATACACCTGAGTAAATCCATCTATTTTTTATTCTTTTTCCACTCATGAGTCCCAAAAGTTTTAGTCTGTCCAAGATGTTTAGGTTGTAAAATATAGTTTAAAGTTTGTTGCTTTACTCAAATATTTTCCAGTTTTAGAAGCTTATTTTTTTGAAAAAGAAGAAGTTTAAACACCTCGGATCTCCTGAAGGAGATAAACTTTTGGATTTTAGAATCTGGGAAGCTTGGCCCCTCCCACATCCCAAAGCACCTTCAATGCAGGTACATCTCAACAAATTCAAACTTGTATAATCCTCATAAAAACCTCTCTCAGAAATGTAATTAAAAGTAAAAATTGAAATTTTGGAAGCTCATGGTGTCACATTGTAATCAACTTATTACCTCAAAGTATCTGCAAAGATTTCAGGAGCCTTTAAATCAGAGATCATCAACGTTTTCTCAGCAAAATCACCTTAAATGTCAGAACAAAAGAGAAAAAGAAAAATGCGTCACTATCTTACAAAAACCTTTTCACCACAAATGTGAAGGCTGATGTGCAAATACACCAAAATATCCACGCATTTCCAATCCCTGCACTTTAGTTTAGCTTCTAATAAGAACTAAATCATCTTTATGTGAAAAAGCAGAAATGTTGCACAGAATTCCTAAAAGTGGAAGCATAAAAACTATAAAAGAGACAAGCTGGAAGCATGAATGAGATTTAGAAACATTTACATAGAACAAACGAACACAAAGAAACCATGAAAGCTCTTCCTGTTCCACATCTACGCTGTATTTTGCATATTCAAGAACACAAAGACACGAGGCGTGAGTTACTGACAACATTTGCTCATAACACTCAGAAAGGAAAATGACTGAAGGATGCTGGGATCCTTTTGAATTCATTATCCTTCTAATTGGTATTTTTACACAGGAAAAGTTATTTTCAACAAACAATTGATGATGGATAGGATAATGATGATTGTTGAAGCTGAGGAAAGTCTGGATCTTTGTGGCGCAGCGGTACCCAGAGTGTTTATCCAGCTGCTAAAGCCTGAGGACAAATCCCAATTCTGTCCCGACAGCATCCCTACATTTACACCTTCAAGCGCAGAAATAAGGAAAACTAGTGGTTGTGTCCGAATTCTCCCCCAAATCACGATAATGCACTATATAGGGCGTTCGCCATTTTCTAGTGCTGTCTGAATCGTTCAATTCCAAATCGAGTGTGCTATAAATTTCCCAGAAGTCTTTGCGAAAAACTAGCATGAATCGTTGCTCACTAGATTAGCGAATATAGACCACAATGCATTGCGGTTGAACAATTTTGAATTTTAAAAAATGTTTTTAAATGTAATATTTGAATAAACCCTCCACATTTTCACCTTCAGAACACAGAGGAGTCATGAAATTTTCCTTTTTCGTATTGATTCGATTTTCACATTTTAATTTTTCAATTGAGTTAAATAAAACTAAAAGTTTCTCCATTGTTATTCTTGTTTTTTTTCCCTTTTTGAAATAATGGATGACAGAAAGAGAAGTACCGCTGAAAGCTTCCATCATTCAGATGAGCTCCTACAGTAGATGGAGAGTCTCTGAATGATCTCATGAACCCAAACATTGAGACGTGATTACCAATGCTTTTATAGAACTCTTTTAAATAAATAAACCTGATCTTTTATGTGACAGAACACATCTGTCACTGTGTGAGGACTTAAAGTGGATTTGTTTGTAGTAAGTTTTTTTGTTTACTTCCTGATTCCGGAAGATTACTTCCTGAATCCAGGAAGTCCAGTGGACCCACCTCTTGTTTTGGTTTCCTTTGACAGGCCTGTTTTATTCAAAAAGAACCCATAAGTGACATCAGTGTAACAGAAAAATATCTGAAATGTTTCTGTGGTCAACTTGGTTTGTGGTATTTTATTATTAAGGAAAAATGGGTCTCGGTCTTACTGGTGTCTTTTTTTTTTCTTGTTTTGTTTTTCATTTGGAGACATATTTTTGTTGAATTTGTTACAAGTAAAATACGTGTGAATGGTTGTTTTTTAGAAAATGCGTTGATTTTGATTAGTAATTGGGTTGTTAGGTGAAGGGGGCGGAGCCAACCACCTATAAGAGTGGAGCTCTTCGTTTTCTTCTGTATTGTGTGGCTTCTATGAAGCTCCACTGTTGGTTGCTTCACTGCCATAACTGTCAAATTGTTCACAACTATGTGTTTTTGCCAAAAACAAAGACGTAAAAAGAGAAAATCTTGACTTTTTGGTTGGTCAGTGATTTAATTTTCTGACATGTCAACAGAATTTACAGACAATTCCTTCATGTAGCGATAAGGCTAAAAACTTTTAGCTGTAGCTCCTCCCACTACATTTTTGGACCAGCGTCCAGTAGGGAATTTGCTGGAGATGGAGAGTGAAAATCAACCAATCACGTTTCCTGTGTTTCAACAGTGAAGACGGACCAACTGCAGACCATCAAGAGAGAGCTCACTCAGATCAAGATGAAGATCGACTCCTTACTGGGACGACTGGAGAAGATCGAGAAGCAGCAGAGAGCTGAATCTGGTGAGAAGTCACTGGGTGTGAATGGAGGGGGCGGGGCTTACATTACCTTCAGGTCTCAGCAGGACTATAGCTGACAGCAGCACTCTGCTGAAGCCAAATCCAGACAGTTTTGTGTTTCTGTTCTAAAGTAGAGAAGGAATATTCTATAATATGTCAGAAACAAATGAATTAATCAAATACGAAGCTGCCTCGTTGGAGACAAAAACACTTCAATTACGCAGTTTATTCAACATTTCTAGTTATTCTGTATTTTAACATAATACATTTTCTGAAAACAGTAGAAGCCGAAGCGGCTGCCAGACAGGGCCTGTGGATTCCTGATTTTCAATACTTCTGAAGGAGAACTCAGTTTTTACATCTAAAAGACCCTAAAAGATTATTTGATTCCACCAGCTGAAACCCTGAAAGTGAAAGGCTGGAGGAAATAAAGAGACATAGAAGCTCCAACGGTGCGACTGAGAATGGAAATAATGGGTTTATTAGAAAGAAAAGTCTACTAATGGAAACAAATCTCGGTAATAGGGAGCGTGCTGCTGCAGCCGGAGCAGAGAAGAATGTCACCGGGAACGCCGCGCATCTACAAATGCGAGCGGTTAAAACAATGCAGAACTGGCAGACGGGTGCACTAATGTCTGCATCTCAGCGGGGAGATGGAGGCCGCTCTCCGTCCTGTGGTGAACGGCTCGCCGCTGTGGGCCGGTCAAAAGAAAAATATGTCAAAGTGGCACAGCTGAGCATCCTTATACAGCATCTGGGATCAAAAGAAGAATGAAAAAAAGCTTTATATTATTACTATTATCTTTTTTTTTTTTTTTAAATCAAATCAATTTTTCGGGAGCATATGCTGAACAGCTGCTGACAAACGAGCTATCCGGCTGCGACTCAAGGTCATCTGCACACAAACGCACCATCGACCGGGTCAGAGAAGCATTTGCATGAAGTTAAAAAGATTTCTAAATAAAAAGATAAATGAGAACGGGCAGACTGCAAAGACTGATCGAGTATTTCATTAGAATTTTACATTAAACTCAAGCTATGCATGCAGATGACGTTACATAATCAGTCTGGGGTTTATTTGAAAGTATTTCTTATGACAAAATGTAAATAAGAAAGAAGGAAAATTTAGAATAGCTTCAGAGAATCTAATTTTTTTTAAAGCTTACAGTTAAATTGTGTAATTTTCTTTTTCATTTGTCTTCTATCACGAGAATATCAGCTCCTGTTGTGGTGAAGTTTAAGCTACTGAAGGGAAAAGTGTATGGAGAGAAAATAGACTCACTCTGATCTGTTCCTGCGTAATTCTTGTTTTCTAACTAATATAATTAATTTGGTGCATATATTAAAAAAAAATAAACATGCACAACTTAAAATGAAAACAGCCTGGAGCTAACCACACACACGTCTGATGTGAGACTCTTTTACGTCTCCAAGATTTGTGTGTAAGTGATGCGTTTAAATGCTGCAAGAATGCTGGGTCATCTTTCTTTTAAGCTGTTTTGAACTTAAATTATGAATATTTTCTAGTGAAACTCGACATTTTCTCACTTTCTAAAACAGATATACCCGATAATTAATATAAAAAGTCTAAATATGCGCTGTCGCTGTCTACTATTGTTGTATAACATCCAGTTCACTCTGGACGCGGGAGCACAGCAGTCCTCCGCGGAAGTGCGGCGGTGGTCCTACGCGGAAACGCAGTGGTTGTTCTCCGCGTAAGCGCGGTGGTACTACGCGGAAGTGCGGCGGTGGTCCTATGCAGAAACGCAGTGGTTGTTCTCCGCGGAAGCGCGGTGGTCCTACGCGGAAGTGCGGTACGCGGTGGTCTAAACGGCGGAAACGCAGTGGTTGTTCTCCGCGGAAAGCGCGGAGGTCCTACGTGGAAACGCAGTGGTTGTTCTCCGCGGAAGCGCGGAGGTCCTACGTGGAAACGCAGTGGTTGTTCTCCGCGGAAGTGCGGTGGTCCTATGCGGAAGTGCGGCAGTGGTCCTACACGGAAACGCAGTGGTTGTTCTCCGCGGAAGCGCAGTGGTCCTACGCGGAAATGCAGTGGTTGTTCTCTGCGGAAGCGCGGTGTCCTACGCGGAAGTGCGGCGGTGGTCCTATGCGGAAACGCAGTGGTTGTTCTCCGCGGAAGTGCAGCCGTTGTTCTCCGCAGAAGCGCAGCAGTCCTCCGCGGAAGGCTGGCACTGTGCAGCTGTTCGTTTCGGCGTCTGATCTATGTTGTCCGCAAACTACAAGCAATCCAAGTCGATTCTGGCAGGAAGTGAGAAAATGAGAAAATCAGGTTTATTTTCCAAATATAACCAATTTTTCACAATAAAACACCATGATTGACAAACACAATCATGTTTTTTACCATAACAGAGTGTAGAGGTGAAAATAAACATGCAATCACAACACACACTTCTCTCTGTGTGTCTCAACAACAAATGCATTAAAGAAAGTGTAGACCCACTAACTACTTGCCTCTTCTTAGCAGAAACGTGGGGTAATATTTTTAAGTTATTAACTTACCCATGTTGGCAAAAACAAAAAAAAAAAGCTCTGGCAGAAGCACCTGTCGATCGTCGTTGAAAAAATGTGGTGTGAACCGCAGGAAAGAGCGGATTCCGCGCGCACTCCGCTCGCGGTGCTTCCGCGTCCAGTATGAAGCTAGCGTAGGGGGAGGGAGTGTAGATGACAAAACTGTTATTTGACAGATTGATTCTTATCATTGTGGTGGTGGGCACGTCACTTGAGGAGAGAGCTGTGATAGGGTGAATAATTTAGCCGGGGGGGGGGGTCGAACGCCAGTTGGAGCTGGTGAGCTAGGAATATGCATTTTATTGTTGACCGCTAACACTAAAATGCTATCTAAATACGTTGATGTCACGATGCTATTAATGCAAAGATTTGTTGAATGTTAATTTATCATTTTAACTAACTAAAACCTTCAATAAGTCACTTTCAAACTTACAGACCGACTCTGTCCGCTCTCTGGGATTCGTGGAGGACCTCGCTCCGCCTGCTAGCGGAAGAGTTTCGCGGTGAAACCTCAAGGGAGCGATGAGGAAAGAGAAACTTTAGCATTCAGTGTTTTAAAAATGCATATTTAGACTTTTTTTATATTAATTATCGGGGCATATCTGTCTAAGAAAGTGGAAAAATGTCAAAATTTCACCAGATAATATTCACAATTTAAGTTCAAAGCGGCTGATTAGAAAACTCAGATGACCCAGCATTCTAGCAGCGTTTAAACGCATCACTTACAGACGAATCTTGGAGACTTTAAAATAGTTTCACATCAGATTTTTGCGTAAATGCGGTTTGGTGTGTGTGTGTATTAGGCAATTTGTGTGTCATTTTTAAAGATTTGTGTGTATATTTATTTTCAAGCTGTTGTAATTAACAGAATTTCGTGGGTGTGAATTCATCTTTTTTTTTTTTTTATTTCATGTACCTATTAACAAAATGTATTTTATGAGAATTACGCAGACACAAATCAGGTTGAGTCTATTTTCTCTCCATAAAAGTAATGATATTTCTTCACGAGTGAAGGTGGAGATTCTAATGATTTAACTCTCCTGCTCTCACGCTACGGTTGTTCTCTGTGTGTTTTTAGAGGCTCAGAGGAAATACGAGGACAACTGCGACTCCCTCCATGAGGAGTCCGTATCAGAAACGGCGGAGAACTCCGGGGAGGAGGCCGGGGAGGGGGCGCTGGACGTGGAGGCGGGAGAAATGACCGATGGAGGCGAGGACGACTACGACGAGGAAGGCAGCCACCATCTGGTGAGCGTGGACACAGCGGACTCCGGGAGATCTCAAATGATCTGAGAGCCTGCGCCAAATAAAAGCTAATGTTCCAGAATTATGCATCGCCGCAGATCTGAGGAGCCGAGCTTCACACGAGCGAAAGTTGGAGGCGGCTGGACTGACAGCGCCTCCCTGTTGATTCTGGCTTTGATGCCCGGGCGCACCGCAGACTCTCACATACCTACAGATATCTGGAGAAGAACATATAGAACTGCTAAAAGCAAGGTCACTGAAGGAAGGGGAATATAGGGGAGAAACAAGCTCAAGTTCTCAGAATGAAATGAAAACTTTTTTGTCAGATGAAATCAACGGAACAGTGTAATGTGGTGTCAAAATAATTTTAAAAAATTGGTCTGCAAGAATGTTTTTTTTTTAATATTACATTGAAAAAGTGAAAAAAAAAACATCTGTGAGACCAGGATTACTTTACTGCATATGTGTCAGACTCAAGGCACGGGGGCCGGATCCGGCCCTCCGGGTAATTCTATCCGGCCCTCCAGATAATTATGTTTTATTGTTAATAATGATCTGATGTTATCTTGCGCTCATTTCATCATTCATTCATTCTTGTATAATTTTGACAAAATACATTATTATGTAGAGTGAAATATTAAAAGTTATTTAAGGTTTAAGTTGATTTATTCTGGAATAATATTTCTGTCGTTTTATTATTCATAATTATATTGAAAAGTGACTGTTTTAACATTTTTCAAATTGCATTTTGCTAGCTTTTTGGACTATTTAGGCATTTACTATGATTTTTTTTGGCTATTTTGAAGTATAGATAATATTTTCGCTAGATGCTAGCTGTTTTGGTTGATTTAAGCTCTTTTTTAAAATAATTTTTGTGCTGTTTTGGAGTTACCCTTATATTTACCTGCTAGCTGTTTTGGCTAATTTAGAATTTTTTGTTTGTTTTTTTGGCCATTTTGGAGTTTAGCTAATATTTCAGCTACTTGATAGCTGTTTTAGCAAATTTAGACATTTTTCAGGTTTTTTTGGCTATTTTTAAGTTTAGCTGTTTTTTTCAGCTACATGCTAGCTGTTTTAGCTAACCTAAGTGTAAGTTCATAATTATGTTAACAAGTTTAAAGTCTTTAAAGTTTTAGAAATGTAGCCTTAGTGTTCAATAAATGCTTATCCTGTATATGTTGGATTTTGGCCCCTTTTGCGTTTGATACCCCTGCTTTACTGGGTCTTAAAGATATGGGTAATATTGACAGAATTGATATTATTCTGAAACAATTTGAAGAAATTAATTTTTTTTCCAAATAGCTTAAAGTTTAATGTCTTAATGTTGCAAAAAAATGTACCAGCAAAACCTGAGGTACACAACAAATTACACTAACTCATTCCAATGAAAATCATTTTTTTTACATGTTCTTGTAGTATTTTTCTTATAATGGAGAACATATATATTCAGTTATTATTCAAATCAAGTTGGATCAGGAGCAGATAAAAACCTGTGGTTAAAAAAGTTTGTGTTTGTGACGCAGCTAAAGTCTCTCTGCTCTACTACACTTCCACCAGAAAAGAAGATTTTGGTCTGTCGGCGTGCAAAAAAATACTCAGTTTCACTACTACTAAATTAAATACATTCTAATGAAGTAATCCTTACTGAGAAGAATTTCTATTTCATTTTTCTTTTCTTCTTTTTCCCCTTTTTGTCCTCAGCAGTCTTACGATGCTGGGTTTTGTTATTTTAGTTTGGGGTTGGACTTTGGTAGTCTTAGTTTGTTGGCTTTATTTATTTGTTTTCTAGTTTTGGTTAGGCAACATTAGCAGGGAGCTGCTGACTCAGACGGTCGACATGTCTGGGTCAATGTCTCCATGACTAATTTTATGTTTGGCCGAGGAGCCACAATGGAGAGATAAAGCAGACACGTGGATCTGGAGGTTGTAGACTTCTGGTCTATACCATGTAAATTGAGAACAGCCCCTTCCAGAAAGAGTCTGAGCTTCTGCCCCGCCCCCAGGCTAACACAAACACCCACTTTTTCAGTGAAGCTAGCACTGGTCAGCTAGCTTTACGAGCTTCATTTAGCATTTAGACATCGTGCGGTGGCATGCGCCAAAGAACATTCTGGTGAGGAATCTGCATGAAGACGGCCGCAGAGAGGGAGCAGACTATTTCCTGGTGGAAAAAGAGTTTTTCAAAAATAATTCATAGTTCATTTAAAAAAAAGTTATTCTTTGTGTTTATGGATAAAGTTTACTCTGAAAGACACTCGGATCTGATTTTTGAATATTTTGACACCACTTTACTTGAACAAGTTTGTATATTTTACATTTTAAACCCTTTTTAGTCATTTTTTCGCATTATTACCATTAGCCCTCACCCTGGTTGTGTTTATTACGCTGCGTTCTTGGCATTTTCCAGCAACACAGTGCTGAACGTTTGTTTTTGGGTGGTCATGTTTATCACCCTTTATGGTAATGGACCACAGCGTTGGAAAAGCTTCTTTTCATTGGTCATAAATCAGGAGCGACCTTTCAAATGTTTCTCTTCCTGCCTTTGTCTCTTGCAGATAGAGAACCACGTGTCGGACATTGACAACTGAGATGAGGTGAGAGCCGCCGATTCGGTTACAGCAGCAAAAAAAAAAACTGCATCTACTGAACTGTGTCTCGAACATCTCCAAACATCCGTTAATCATCTCTGAAGTCATAAGCTCCGTGACATTTTGAACTTTACTGAAGGGCAGCTAATGCCGAATTTGACAGAGGGAGCTTTAATGGCATTCCAATGGGCCAGAACTGCCCATAAACAACATTCATCTAATTGCATGTGGAGAAAAGGGGGTATGAATTGTGAGGCCTAAGGTACAAAGCCCCCCCCCCCTCGGTGCGGGTAATGAGGCAGAACTGACATCATTTGCATGGCGCTGACTAGCTCCTCATAGCCGAGTATTTAAGCATGTTTACAAGATGGAAACTTTTGGTTGGAAAACCTCCTGTAGTTCTGTGCTGAGAAAACCCGAAAAAAAAACAATTTTGATCATTTCGATCAGTGATTTCCAACCTCAAAATGACGGTCAATAGTTTCATGGACCGATCTGGACGAGGCTGAATTTAGAGGCCGAATATTCTGTATTATTATGGTCTGTGGCAACAACTGTCGCAATAAACCCATTTTAGGAGTAGACTCCTGCTTTTTGTCTGTCAAATGCATCTGCCTTTTATTTTGAAGTCAAAAACTATTTTTCTGTTTCCTCTTTGGATCTTTTCAGCTAAAAAAAATGTAAAATACGTTAGTTTTTTCGTGTTAACTTTGCATGCTTAGAGGTTTTAATTTAGTGGTCAAGAGAAGCCGCTTTAAGAAAGGATGTATTTTTGACACGTGACCGAGCAACTTCACATAAGTTAGATGTGAGGGAGAGCTCAGGAGTTTTTCAAAATAAAACTTCCTGAAAAAATGTAGGTCTTGTTTTTGTTCTAAGCAGCCCGGAACCGCCTGTCCCACGGACTAGTGCTGGTCCACTGCCTGGAGGTTGGGATCACTTTAAAATTGGTTACGAGGGGTACGGTGGCCCTGAAGTTCAAATCACATCAACAAATAATTCAGAAACATCATCACATTTTAGAAATCAAAACAAAATTCCAAAAAAGAAGTTTCAGAAAACAAAATTAATGTTGAAAAAATGAAACAATATTTTATGTCTAATAACTTCAGTTTGAACCTTTTCTGTTTTTTTAATTTGAAGCGTTTAACGTTTCATTTTAATTTTTACTTTTATTTTGATTTTGGGATTTAGCCTTATTTTTGCAGCTAAATTAAACTTTTTTTCAGTATTTTTAAGCTCATTTGGCATTTAGCTAATAGTTAAGCAGCTTGCTAGCTTTTCAGCTGTTTTGGCATCTTCTAATGTTTTTCTTTAGCCTTTTTGGCATTAAGCTATTGTGTTAGCATTGTTTTTTGCATTTACTGAGGTTTTTTAGGCTATATTAGATCTTAGCTAATAATTTAGTTACATGCTAGCTGTTTTAGCTAAGTTGGCACTTAGCTAATGTTTTAGCTACATACTAGCTGTTTTGCCTAAATTAGGCATTTTTTCAGTTGTTTATGCAAATTTGTCACTTTGCTAATATTTTATGTACATGCTAGCTTTTTGGCTAATTTGGCACTTAGCTAATGTTTTAGCCTTATGCCACATATTTTTGCTACATATGATATCTTCCCAGTTTTTTAGGCAAATTTAGCACTTAATTAATGTTTTAGCTACATGCTAGCTAGCTGTTTTGGCTAAAGTTTGCATTTTTCCGCATTTTTTAGCTAATTTGAATATTAACTAATATTTTATTTTATAAAATCTGGTTTGGCTAAGGTAGAGTTTTTTTCAGTTGGTTAGTCTAATTTGACACTAAGCTACATTTTTTTGGCATTTTGCTGCTACATTAGTATTTGCTAGCTTTTTTGGATAATTCAGATTGACTTGGGTTTTAAACTATTTTGGAGTTTAGCTGTTTTAGCCACATGCTAGCTTTTTTGTGGCTATTTTGGGATTTACTGAGGTTTTTTAGACCATTTGAAATTTAGCTAATACTTTAGCAACATGTTAGGTGTTATGGCTAATTTGACACATGCTAGCTGTTTTGGCTAAATGAGACATTTTCCTTCATTTAATTTGGGATTCACACAATATGGTATCAACATACCAACTGTTTTAGCATCTAGTCGGGTTTTGAGAGCTTTTTTGGCATTTTACTGTTATATTAGCATTACGCTAGCTGTTTTGGTTATTTTGGCATATATTAACGTTCTTACGCTGTTTTGGAGTTTACTTAATAGTTTAGCTACATGCTAGATTTTTTGGCTATATTAGCATTTACTGAGATTTTACAGACTATTTTGGAGTTTGGCTAATATTTTAGAAATATGCCAGCTCTTTTGGCTATTTTGGCTTTTACTGAAGTTTTTTTGAACTATTTTGGAGTTTGGCTAATATTTTAGCAACATGCTAGCTGCTTTGGCTAAATAAGACATTTTTCCAGTTTCTTAGGGTAATTTGGCTAACATTTTAGCAACCTATAGGGATCAGCGTTTTCAGTTATCAGCTTTTAGCTATTAGCATTTTTGGCTATCAGCTCTAACATCTTCAGCTGCCAAATTTACAGCATTCACACTAGCATTATCGCAGTATAATGCTATATATCTAGTTACTATTTTTGCACAAAACTTTTTTTTTTTAATTTTGTTTCTTTTTATGGAATTTGGTGTTCATTTCTAAAATTTGATGTTTTTTATTATTATTTGTTTTGGTTTTTTAATTGTGATCTTAAATATATTAGATTTGTTGATGTGATTTTTGCTCCAGAGTCACCATAGACAGGTGATATCTGTCTACTATTTAGAAGTGAAAGAATTAACAAAATGGTTCCCTCTTATAACTGTACAGACAGATGTTGAAGAATGCTCGTCACGAAACATCCTTGCGCTGCATTAAAAACTCTCTAAAGGCCTCGAAAAGCTGTTGCACACGCATGAAAAGAGCCGCAGCTTTTGGTTTCATGTCCAACTGCAGTTTGTGGAAACATTTCTAAAATATTTCCAAAGCTATTCAAATTGACGGGTCTTAAAGCTGTCTAATCCCCGTCAGGTTTACAGAAGCAGACCCTGTCATACGATGTGCTTTCTTCTTTATCTAGGCGGCGTGAAGAAGCAGACACTCCTGGTTGACAGTATTAGAATTCATCATCACTTTTGAGAGGTGGAGGAGATCTGTGGGGGATCAAGACACCCGTTCAGGACGGCCATGTTTGATTCCCGACTCTGAGCACGAGCGCTGCGTGATCTGCTCTGCCAAGAAAATAGATTCCATTTTTAATGCATCGGCCCGACTCCTCTTTAAGCCCAACCCGAGAAAACCGGATGAACGGAAACCGAGACGAGGGTGTTATTTGTTGTGTAAATGGGTAAAAAAAAAGAAAAAAAAACATTGTTGCTTCTTTCATGAAAACTGCTTGCGCTGTAATTTCACAACAAAGTGTTTTCCATTAAAACCTTTCATTTTGCTGATCTGAACAAATGGTAATAAGACGTATCGGAAACGCCGCGCGGTTTGCAGAGAATAAACGGAGCATCGGAGCCGTCAGGCCTGGACTGGTGCGCCTAACCTAATCCCGCTTTATCTGTTTATCACACTAATGCCCCTCAGGGCTGCTCCATCATAGATTCCAACTCCTGCCAAGTTCCCAAATCAGAAAGAGGCGGGGGCCGCAGCCCTGCCGGGGACCAGCGGCCCCGCCCCCCATTTCCCAGACCTGAGCCGAGCATCGTCCCTGTTTTCTGCTGAAAAGTGAAAATCCATCAGTTTTAATTAAATAAAGCTTATATGGATTCAAACAATATATTGATTAGATTTAGGCAGTAAAAGGTTTTATTTTTTCCAGTTCTATTAAATTTTCATGGCCAGTTAATTAGAAAAAAGAGATTTTCTTCACAAATATCTCCAGCCAAAAGATTTTAATTAGCACGACTATAAATAAATTGTGACGAATAAGAAAAACTGGATTTCATCTCAAGCTGTTAATAATTCAAATTCATGATTTTATTACTGCCAACCGAAATAAATCTAAGATTATTGAATTTTCAGCCACCAATTAAAATGTTATTTTTTTTAAAAACAATTTCATAAATGTATTTATTCATGTTATGTTGAACATTTGCACTGCCTGTATGTGGTTTCGTACTGTGGAAGAAAACGCAGGAAAAAAAAAAATGAACAGCAAACGAGAAAAGAAAAATAAAAAATCTGCAAACAAAAAAGCAGAAACGAACTAGAATCCTAACAATTAACCTTCAAATCTGTGGTTTAATCAAATACATATTTAAATAGTGACACTGAACACAAATATATTACTTTTTTCTTTTTTTAATTTGTTTTGCTCCGTCGGCTAAAACAATCGGCTTTCTTGTTTGCTGATTTTTATTTTATTTTATTTGTTTGTTTGCATTAATTTGATTTTCTGCAATCACAAGACATTTTTTGCAGATACTTTTTCATTTTTGCTGCAATCGCCTTTTTGTTTACACTTTTTGCCAAGATCGTTTCTTTCTTTTAAGTTTTTTATTTTTATTTTTGCTGCGACCGCTGCTTTTTTTTTGCAGATTTTGTTTTAATTTTTTTGCCAAGTTTCTTTTTTTGTTTGCTGTTATTTACAGTTTGGAAGATCTCTAGGAGGAAAATACTCTTGCAAAATTGCAGCTTTAACACTTAAATAAATAGAGGGGAAAAAACTGCCTTCAGCTCTTTCAGATGAAGCGTCTGGCGAACGGCGATAATGTCGAATATCGAGCTATTTTTGTATCCAGAAACCTGACAAAAGGAGACAGCGCTCTGCTACATGTTGAATTTTCTTTGCTGGTATCCTGTTATTTATTGGACAGTCTTGTATGTGTTTTTTGTTTGTTTTTTTTTTTTTTTGCAAAAATCAAAATAAAAATATTAAAAAAAAAAAAAAAACAGCCTTTAACTGTGGTAACTTCTCTGGGTCACGTTTGAAACATTTTTGGCTCCTTTTTCGTTTTCTGCTCTGTAAATAATCTTTTTATTATTTCAAATGACTTTTGGTATAAAACTCTGTGCTGACGGTCGGGTGAAATCATGGAAGGCTTAAGCAAAGACGCGCGGGACTTGTAGACTTGTGTAACTGACAACTGTTGTATAGAAATGTACATTTTTTGTAAAGATATTTTGATCAAACGGCATGTTTACTGTATGTACTTTTTGGTTAAAAAGGGTTTAACTGTTGTGAGCTTCGAGGACTCATTGTCATTGTAGATATTTGTGTTCTTATCAGTCAATAAAAATGCGTCATATTTACCAAGTTTATTCAGTAAAATAAAGAAATCTGGGAAAAAAGCATCGGTCCGTTCATTTATCGGAGATTTCAGGTTGCGCTCGTGAAGGTGACATTTACTCAACTGGGTTTGATTTTGTGTCAAATTATCGTCAGTCGGCTGAACGCCGGACAGCCGAATGTCACCGTGTCATCCCCGTTAAACTGAAGCCTCCCGTCCGACTGACAGCCAATTAAGATGAAGCTCTGAAGACGGTCACGACCTCTGACTGGACTGGACTGAGTGAGCGTGACAAATAAGTCCATTTTGTTGCCTTTCTTTCTTACTGGTGCCGCCATGTTGGAGCCAGACGTCTTCGGTGATTGGTTTAAATTAATCTGTTTCTATGGAAACAACTCTCGCCAATCAGGAGTGAGCTTATTGGAAGGCCACACCCACTTCAAAGTGGGCTACACAAAATCTGGCATTTTAGGTGTTAGGTCCCAGCTGGCTCCGCCTACTTTTAATTGAGGCATCTGATTGGTTGATTTATGACTTAAACTAAAGGAAAAAAAAAAAGTTCTGAGGCATTTAATGTATTTTTATTATTTGTTTGTTTTGATTTTGTTTGTCAGCTTTTGCCAGACAATTGTTGTGTTTATGTTTCATAACAGAGATATATTTGGTTTCATTAAATGGGGTAGAGATAAGACGTTTTCCTCTTTTTGTCGCATTTCATTTTCACCAAAGACTAGAATACTATGTAGTTTGTTGTTGCAGTTTGCTGTGAAAATGAAATAAATTATTACAGAAAAAATATTGGAAAAAAACATTAAAATGACTAAGTGATAGGGTCATTGTACAAACAGAAAAGCCTTTTTAAATTTCGACTTTAAAGTCATAAATTAACAAGAAAAAAAGTTTTACCTGTTAAAATACAGTAATAAATTAATATATATATATATATATATATATATATATATATATATATATATATATATATATATATATATATAATATTAAGTATATATGTCACACTTTAAAAGATATAGTCTAAATTTATTACTTCCATTCTTGTAATTTTATGTTCTTCAAAGGCTAATTAAATTACTTTTTTCTCGTGAATTTACGTGTTTTCATGTCATAAATCTACGACTTGAAAACCAGTAAATTTACAAGAAAAAAAGTAATAAATAAACAAGAAAAACACCAACGTTGTCTGTTTATCCGAGCTGTGCTCCTTATTTATGAAAAAAATAAATTTTGAATCTTTTGGCTCCTCAAAATAGCTAGCATAAAGCTAAAATAGCAGCTAAATTCCAAATTAACCTAAAAAGGGAAACATTTGTCTAAATTGGTCAAAACAGCTAGCATGTATCTGAAATATTAGCTAAGTACCAAATTAGCCTAAAAAACTAAAATAGCTTAGATTAGCTAAAACAGCTAGTGTGTCGCCAAAATATTGGCTAAAAGCCAAATTTACCAAAATATCTGGGAAAAATGTCTAATTTAGCCAAAACACCGAGCATAATGCTAAAATATTAGCTAAATCCTAAATTTGCCTAAAAAAAACAGAAAAAATGTCTAAATTGGTCAAAACAGCTAGCATAAACCTATTATATTAGCTAAATGCCAAATTAACAAAAAAAAAAAAAAACAGAAAAAAAAGCCTAAATTAGCCAAAACAGCTAGCATGGAGCTAAAATACTAGCTCAATTTCAAAACAGCATAAGAAATAAAAAAAAAACTAAATTAGCCAAAATAACTAGCATAAAGCTAAAATATTAGCTAAACTCCAAATTAACCTAAAAAAGTGAAATATTTGTCTAAATTGGTGAAAACAGCTAGCATGTATCTGAAATATTAGCTAAGTACCAAATTAGCCTAAAAAACTGAAATAGCTTAGATTAGCTAAAACAGCTAGTGTGTCACCAAAATATTAGCTAAAAGCCAAATTTACCAAGATATCTGGAAAAATGTCTAATTTAGCCAAAACACCAAGCATAATGCTAAAATATTAGCTAAATCCCAAATTTGCCTTAAAAAAACAGGAAAAATGTTTAAATTGGTCAAAACAGCTAGCATAAACCTAATATATTGGCAAAACGCCAAATTAACCAAAAAACGGAAAAAAAAGGCTAAATTAGCCAGAACAGCTAGCATGGAGCTAAAATACTAGCTCAAATTCAAAACAGCATTAAAAAAATTAAAAAAAAAAAACTAAATTAGCCAAAATAACTAGCATATAGCTAAAATATTAGCTAAACTCCAAATTAACCTAAAAAAGTGAAAAATTTGTCTAAATTGGTGAAAACAGCTAGCATGTAGCTGAAATATCAGCTAATTATCAAATCAGCCTAAAAACTGAAAAAAGCCTAGATTAGCCAAAACAGTTAGCGTGTAGCCGAAATATTAGTTAAATACCAAATAAGCCGAAAAAAACTGGAAAAATGTCTAATTTAGCCAGTTTTATGGAGGGGCCGGTGCGGCCCGCGGGCCGTAGGTTCGAGACCACTGCTTTATAGTGAGGATGAAACAGAAAAATACACTTTAAAGCTCAAATATTTGTTTTTTTAGTGGTAAAGCCCCTAAAAATAGACGTACCAGAAGCAGGATGTTTCCTCCAAACACATGATCGTCACTCCCAGACATTAAATTTCAACCTAATTAGGGAAAAACTCCGGTATGAAAACTCAACTTCAACATAAAGATCTACAAACTTTGAAAGTGGAAAAGTATATTTCTTTCCTCCATTATTTAAAGTTCATGAAGAATCTACAGGAGAGTAAAGAGAATCTACTGATCGTTATAATAGAGACTATTGAATCAGGCAATTAAAAAACATCAGTGATAAGAGCGTACGGACGTGACCAACATGCGTTTAAAAGAGTTTTCCGGAGCGATAATGATAATCTCCATTAAAATGAATCTGAGGCGTTCAGACAGGAAATGTGGGGCTGAATGTAATTTAAAGTTGACGTTCAGATTCTGAGTATCACTGATAAAGACGTTCAAATAAAGTCTGATTACCTGACAGACTCAGGTGTTCCCTGCTCCTAAAACGCTAAAAATCTGACGTTTTCTGAAAAGAAAAAACATTATAGATAATTTAAATAGTTGGAAATGATTCAGAGAAATGTTTGAGCGTCAGACTGAAGCTCCCCGTCTCTCTCAGAGCTGCTCGTCAGTCACAGTCACGCTGGAGAACCCTTCAGTCAGCCGTACCAGACCTAAATGTACGTTTCGGGGTTCGGCGGCGCCCTCCAAACTCATTAAACTCACTCCTTCTCCACTGAAGTGGCGCTCCAGATCCATCAGTTCACGGCTGATTATCATAACCCCTCACATGTTTCACTTTTTTGACCCTTTCAGCAGGGTGGCGTAGAAAACCGATTAAACTTTTTTTAAAATTCTTTCCGCTGCAGGATTTATTTATTTTTAATCCATGAAAGTGTTGAAACCACATGGGAGACGAGTCCCGACGAGTCCGGCGAGTCCGGCGAGTTTTATGTCTCACGAGACAAAAATTTAACTTTCATTAAATACAGACTCTGAGGAAAATGCAAATGCCATTTTTAAAAGATCTATTTGTGATGTAGAAAATCCACTGGGCGGGGCCACATGCTCCCAGCTCCGCCCCTTTCTGATGTAGATCCACGAACGTCTTTGTTTTCCTTCAAAACCGTACGGCTGGATAGAAATGATATCGCTCACCGTTTTTGTTGCAGCGCTAATGCTAGGTTGGGGCTGTAAGCTAGCAGGTGAGAACGTAAACAGATGAGTGATGGGAATTGGGAGCGGGCTTTCACGTGCAACTCAGAGGTGAGTATTTCATTCCTCCTGCCACTTTTTTTTTTTTCAACTGCTAATGTTAGGATGGAGGAGTGACAGGCTAATCTAGAGCAGTGGTCTGCACCCTACGGCCCACGGGCCGGATCCGGCCCTCCTCCACATTTGGCCCGGCCCCCCAAACTGTTTTGGCTAAATTAGATATTTTTCCAACTTTTTAGACTAATTTGGCAGTTAGTTAATATTTCAGCAACAGGCTAACTGTTTAGCCTAATTTAGGCTAATTTTGAGTTTAGTTAATATTTTAGCTTTATGCTAGCTATTTTGGCTACATTAGACATTTTTCCAGTTTTTTAGGCTAATTTAGGATTTAGCTAACATTTTAGTTGCATGATAGCTGTTTTAGCAAATTTAGGATTTTTTCAGTTTCTTAGGCTAATTCTGAGTTTAGCTAACATTTAAACAACATGCTAGCTGTTTTTGGCTAATTTAGGCTTTTTAATTTTTTTCGCTTTTTTTTTAGTTTTGCTAATATTTTAGCTTTAAGCTAGCTGTTTTGGCTAAATTTGATATTTTTCCAACTTTTTAGACTAATTTGGCAGTTAGTTAATATTTCAGCAACAGGGTAACTGTTTAGCCTAATTTAGAAGAATTTTGAGTTTAGTTAATATTTTAGCTGTATGCTAGCTATTTTGGCTACATTAGACATTTTTCCAGTTTTTTAAGCTAATTTAGGATTTAGCTAAGATTTTACTTACATGCTAGCTGTTTTAGCTAATTTAGGATTTTTTTCAGTTTCTTAGGCTAATTCTGAGTTCAGCTAACATTTAAACAACAACATGCTAGCTGTTTCGGCTAATTTAGGCTTTTCAATTTTTTTCGCTTTTTTTTTTGTTTTGCTAATATTTTAGCTTTAAGCTAGCTGTTTTGGCTAAATTAGAATTTTTTGAGTTTTTTTTTAGCTAATTTGGTACTTTGCTAACACTTTAGCTAGCTATCAGCATCATTGTTTTCAGCTAACAGCTTCAGTGTTTTTTCTATCAATTCAAGCATCTTCAGCTCTTAATCTATCACAGGTAATGCAATATATCTAGTTTTTAAAATGTTTTTGTATTATTTTGTCTGTGAAGATCACAGAAATGAATTATTTAAAATGTGGCCATGTGTGGTTTTCTGGAAAACAATAAATATTTACATTTACGCTGTGATTGTTACATTTTTCTGTTAACCTGGAAAACCGACCCGGACGTTAATTTGCCCTCAGAGCATGCAAGCTAAGGTATGATGGGAAATAAGAGCAGGCAAACCCCAAATTTCCACTGGTCTGTCTGGAGTTCACCTCCGTTGTGTGGGGAGTTCCTCCACTCCCCCCCCGCTCCCAGAGGAATGGTTTGTCCCACCACACTCCCACGGTGACTGGTGGTGTTTTCTGTGGTGTTAACATACATCATCATGTGGACATTTCACCTTAAAGGGGCCCTGCCATCGACTGACAAGGAGAGAAAGGCGGAGCCTCAGCGATCAAGTGTGGGTATTAAAACAGTCCATAAAAATGACTCATATTTCATAAATAAATGTTTTTTTGGTGTTTGGAAGGTAATATATGATCAAATATATGGATATAGTTTACTCTGAGGCTGAGGTAAATCATGGTAGGGCCCTTTAAATCCCAAATAAAAAGTGTATAAAGTTTTATTTTGAAAACCCGGACCTGTTTCCGGTTATTCTGCTTTTACTTCGACATTGACGTGTCAACAGACAGGAAATAGAACTCCCTAAAGCTAGCGTTGTGAGATGTGAGACGCAGACAAGAAGGAGGATCAAACTTGTCCCAAAAAAGTTGTGTTTATTATTTTTCACAAGCATAATAAAGAAGGTTTTTTTTTTAGGAAAAAAAGGAAAAAGATGAAAAAACAAAGAAAAAAAACAGAAATAAAGAGAAAATGTAAAATAAACGGCAGTTCTTTTAGGAGAGAAATCACTTTTTTCAGACAGAATTTTCTGTTTTTGCATAATTGTATGTCTAGTGTGTGAATACAACATGGAAAAATGACGAAATTAAGATATTGTCACATAAATGCAGTTGTGCTGATTAAAATGACACCAAATAAACAGCATGTAGTCTTTCAAATTCAATATAGAAGTGAATTCAAAAGTAGTTTTAGACGCTTGGTTCCAAAAGATTAAAAATTAACGTTCAAAATTTACAATTTTGTGTGTGATTTCATATTATCATTATTTGCAGAGAGTAAATGGCTGGTATATACAGTAACAAAAAATAACAATAATGATGATGTTGATTAATCACAATTAATTTTTCCTATTTTTGCGATCAATTAATTATTTGTTTTAATTGATTCCTGGCCCTAATCTAATTACATTTTATTATATTCCATTGTTCTCTATTTTATTCTGTTCTAATTAACTGTATTTTTTTCTATTAACTTTATTTTATTCTATTTTTCCACTATGTTTTATTGTTCTATTTATAGTTCTTTTTCTATTTAAATTTTTTATATTCTTCTATTATATTTTATTTTATTTTATCCCACCCTATCTAGTCCATTTGACCTTATTTCTTTTTATTCAACTTTATTTTATTCAATTTTATTTTATTTTATTCAATTTTATTTTATTTTATTATATTGCATTGTATTTAACTTTACTTTATTCCATTTTATTTCACTTTATTTTATTATATTTAACTGTATTTTATTCCATTTTATTCTTTTCTTTTATTTGTATTTACCGGTTTAATAATCCAGAGTTTATTGATTACTTTTCAATCTGTTAGGTGTTGAGTTAATAACAAACTACTGTTATTATATAAATTTAGTGAGCATCACCTGTAATCAGCATTTCAATCTCTTCAATAAGGAATGATTGAACATTTTAGGTTCTGATCTGAAGCAGAGGTTCTGATCTCTTCTAGACGGTGTCCTACACACAGTTCCTGGACCCGACTAATGTTCTGGGCAGCCGGAGGAACACCCTGGACTCCACCTCCTCCTCCTTCGTCCCGTCTCGGAACGCCAGCCATGGCAGCCTCAGTCTGGGCGGAGCCAACAGCAACCAGAGCAGCTTAGAAGCAGGTGAGGTGGGCGGGGCCGAGCACACCTGTGCGTCTGGGTCAGAAACCTCGCAGCTTCTGACGCCGATGAATTTATTAACAATCTCATTAATATATTTTACAGTATGTGATCGTTATCAGATTAAAATGAAAATCTTCAAAACATAAATACAGATTATTAATGTATTTATAAACAAATGCGACTTAAAATTAAATTGAACTGAGTGGATCAAAAGAATCAGAAAAAATATGAATTGGATCAATTCTGGAATTATTAGCAATACCTTATAAAATACATGATTCTATGTGATCGACAGAAATTATGTTATTTTATGCTTTCAACCTCCTTTCTGTTTGTTTTTATTTAGATTTAAAGCATTTCTTTTTCAAATTTATAATGTTTACCCTTAAAACTTTTCAGATTTACAATCTAGTTTTAATTTACTTAAATATAATCTTGATTTGACCCCATAAAAACCTTAAAATTCCTGTTGGAAGTTAATAAACTATAAGCTAAATTCAGTTTTCTTCGTAAAGAAAAGTTCATTAGAAACTGTATCTAATAATGTTTTAAAGTCTCACTCGGATTATCTTTCAAGCATTCCCTGTGATCTTTTATTTATTATTTTGCACTTTTTAATCCTTTTTTTTTATGTTATTGTTCTGCAGAACAGCAGAAAAACACCTCTGAGTTGTGGGTGGGGCTGTTGGCGGAGCAACCCCGCCCCTTTTTACCTGGAGGAGAAGTTCCGAGTGAACTGCTGGGAGCTGATAGCCTTGGAGTTTCCTGTCTTGGTGGCTCTGGAGTTCAACCTGCACCAGACGGCTGCTGCAGGCCTCTCAGCACAGGTGTCCCGTCAGGAGGACGGACTCCGCCTCCTCCTGATACGTCCTCCAACGCGTCGATCACTACCAACCCCTTCCTGTCCCGTCTGCAGACGGTCAAAGGAAACTTTTTATTCCAAAAACTGTCTGCAAGAAATCTTTTTTACTGGTTTGCATGTCTACTTTCTGTATCGTTTCTCCTCCTGTGGTTAAGAAATTTATTTGTAAATCATCTTTGCTTAAGTCCTAAAAAGTGCACTTTTTCCTAAAGTGGGAAGTTGTATTTTTTATTTTTTCTTCTAAACCTGAAAAAAAGAACCTGTAAGGTGCTGGATGAACCTGTTTGGGTTGACCTTTGACTTTACTGCTTGGATATTTATGGAGAGAAATTAGTATCAACCCGATTTATGTGCGTGTAATTCTTGATTTGTAACTCGTAAAATAAATTTTGTAAATAAGTACAAAAAAAAAATATTAAATGAAATTTACACACACACAAATTAAAATTATAACAGCTTGAAAGTAATTACACATGCAAATCTTTAAAAAATCACGCTTGAATCACTTGTTACGCACACACAAAACCTGAGTTACGCACAAATCTGTGGTGAGACGCTTTTCACATCTTACAGATGATGCGTTTAAATGCCTCTAAAATACTCAGTCATCACAGTTTTCTTACAAGCCGCTTTGAATTTTGACATAATATGAATAATTACAAAAATAGTAAATGATATTCAGTAAAACTTGACATTTTCTCACTTTGTTATACAGACATGCCCTATAATTAATATAAAAAAGTCTAAATAAGCTTTTTAAGAGCAGAAAGGAAAGTATTTTTATTTTTAAAGGGAAAAATGATCTAAAAAAAAAAAAGAAAATTATCTTTTTCGTATTAATTATTGGGCATATCTGTTTAAGAAAGTGGGAAAATGTCAAGTTTTACTGGATATTTTTATCACAATCTAAGTTAAAATTGGCTAATAAGAAAACTCTGATGACCGAGCATTCTCGTGGTTTTTAAACGCATCACTCACGGACGAATGTGAGAGACGTGAAAAGAGTCTCACCACAGATTCATACGTAACTGAGGTTTTGTGTGCGCGTAACAAGGGATTCGTGTGTAACTTTTAAGGATTTGTGTGTGTAATTGCATACGTGTGTGAATTGTATATTTTTTTATTTTGTAATTTTTATACTTATGCACATAATGTATTTTATGAGTTACAAATTAAAAGTACGCACACAAGACTCAAGAATACGCGTGAATAGATGGGGTTGATACTAATTTCTCTCCGTACATGTGGCCTCCTGTTCTTTTCTTCTGCCTGTTGAAATCGTCTTCCGGACTCTGAGACCAGATCAGCTCGTTGAATTCCTCGTGCTCCATGTTAGAGTGTATACTCTGTACATTTATGGTGCTTTTTTTCCTCCCTGACCAGCAGAAGAGCTGCTGCCACCGCCAAGGAGGAAAAAACTTCAAAAACAAGGGCCTAAAATAAAGGGATCAGCTATGGATCAATATCTGACTTTAATTTGAATTTGTTTTATTCTTTGAGAAAAAATTTAAAAAATCTTCATTGACACAGAAATCATTTGTATTGGCATTTAGTGAGAACTTTTATAGCCTTTCGTGTTTTCATACTTCAGATGATCTCTGGACCTTTGAATCGAACGTGTGCCGTCAGCCTGCGACATGATGCAGCTCCAAGTGTTTGATTTGAGTGATCACTAAGCTAAAGTCAAAAGAATGAAGTGCATTGATGTAAAAAAATGGGATTTCTGTTTGCAAACCCAAAGATGCACTCCAGGTTCTGTCTGGAGAAATAATCCCTGTGCGTTTGTACTTAAAATGCTTCGCTTGTTGAATAAAAATTGACTTTTTTTTATGTTTCCTTATTTATATCTGAATATAAAATATTTCTGGGTTTTAATGATATTTTCATAAAAATTGTGACTCAAAATGTAAAAGTTATGACGACACTAAAAATTAAAACTGGATAAAAAGTTTTTATTTTAAAGTCTAGTTTTTTGTAAAATCTATCATAAATTATCAGGGGTCCCCAAACTTTTTCTAGTGAGGGCCACATGACGGTTTTCTTCTGCGACGGGGGGCCGGGCTCGGTTTGTGGGCTAACAAAAAAAGTGTCACAATCGCAGCCTAAACTTACATATTTATGGTTTTCTAGAAAGTCACACACAGCCAAATTTAAAATAATTCATTTCTGTGATCTTCCAAGGAAATATAATGAAAAAACATTTTAAAAATTATATATTTATCATCACCTGCAGTAGATTAATAGCTGAAGATGCTAAAATTGATAGCTAAAAACACTAGCTTTAATATTAGCAAAGTGCCAAATTAGCAGAAAAAAACTAAAAAAAATCTAAATTAGCCAAAACAGCTAGCATGTAGCTTAAAATATTAACTAAACTCATAATTAGCCTATAAAACTAAAAAAAAAAAGTTTATATTAGCTTAGCATTTAGCTAAAATATTAGCTTAATACCAAATTAGTCTGATTAAAGTTTAAAAAGCCTATATCAGCATCAATAGCTAGCATGTAGCTAAAATATAAGCTAAACTCCAAATGAGTCTAAAAAACTGGAAAAATGTGTAATTTAGCCATAAAAGCTAGCATAATGCTAAAGTATTAGCTAAACTCCAAATTAGCCTAATACAATTTAAAAAGCCTGTCTTAGCTTAAATAGCTAGCATGTAGCTAAAATATTAGCTAAATTCCAAATGAGTCTAAAAAACTGAAAAAATGTGTAATTTAGCCATAAAATCTAGCATAAAGCTAAAGTATTAGCTAAACTCCAAATTAGCCTAATACAATTTAAAAAGCCTGTCTTAGCTTAAATAGCTAGCATGTAGCTAAAATATTAGTTAAATGTCAAATTCCCCAAAAAAGTTGGAAAAATGGCTAATTTAGCCAAAACAGTTTGGGGAGAAAAGTGGAGGAGGGCCGGATGCGGCCCGTGGGCCGTAGTTTGGGGGGGCCACTGTATTAAATGAAAAAAAGAAAAAAACAGAAAACAAAACAGCAATCATGAAGATAATTTGCTGAAATTTCATTGAAAAGTTCCTCTGAAAGTGACACAAACTCACATTTTACTTTGCAGTAAATCCACAGAATTTCTGCTCTATCACAACAAAATACACAATAAAAAATAAACAAAATCATGACAACTGTAATCAATTTAATTAACAGGTAACATCTTTGATGTCTTATACGTGTAAAAAGACAGTCTGTAAGACCTGCACGGTGGCGCAGTGGTTAGCACCCTAACCTCCCAGCAAGAAGACCCTGGTTCAAATCCCAGCTAGTGAATCAAAAATTCTAGTTAAAGACTTTTCTGTGTCAAGTTTCCATAAATTCTTTCAAGTTTGACCCCATTTATGTGCATGTCAATGTTTATATTTTTACCATTAGAATTACCAAGTAACATTATTTTCTTTCACTTAAATGTAGTCAAAGTTTATTTACATCAAACCACATCTTCACTTTTTCTATTTTTACAACTTCTAGGAATTGCAGCAAATCATCCCCATCACAAAAAACATGTGTGTCATCAGCAAATAAACTAATTCTAATGTTCTATAAACCTAAATTAACTAATTAGAATATTATATAAACATAAATAAACTAATTCTAATATTCTATAAACCAAAATAAACTGATTAGAATATTCTATAAACCTTTAATAAATCATTAATACACATGGTAAATAATTGTGGGCCCAAAACAGAGCCCTGTTTCGCACCTTTCTGGCCAAAAAATGGAAACGAGCCCTTCCGACCTACACATTTAATCCAGTCTAACACTATCCCCCTAATGCCATATCATTCCAATTTATTTATAAATATGCAGTGATTAATTGTATCAAAAGTTTTTTTTATTGCTTACCTTTCATTTATAAAGATTTATTTTGCATTTTAAATCCGTGTGCAGTTCTATTTTGATTGCACTTGCATGTGTTGATATAAGAAGTGCTGCATAAATGAAGTTGATTGATTTTAGTGTTTTGTTAAAATGACAGCTGAGGTTAAAATGACATCCTATAATAAGCCATGACTTTGAGATCGATTTAAAATATAAAATAAATCTTTATAAATGAAAGGTAAGCAATAAAAAAAACTTTTGATACAATTAATCACTGCATATTTATAAATAAATTGGAATGATATGGCATTAGGGGGATAGTGTTAGACTGGATTAAATGTGTAGGTCGGAAGGGCTCGTTTCCATTTTTTGGCCAGAAAGGTGCGAAACAGGGCTCTGTTTTGGGCCCACAATTATTTACCATGTGTATTAATGATTTATTAAAGGTTTATAGAATATTCTAATCAGTTTATTTTGGTTTATAGAATATTAGAATTAGTTTATTTATGTTTATATAATATTCTAATTAGTTAATTTAGGTTTATAGAACATTAGAATTAGTTTATTTGCTGATGACACACATGTTTTTTGTGATGGGGATGATTTGCTGCAATTCCTAGAAGTTGTAAAAATAGAAAAAGTGAAGATGTGGTTTGATGTAAATAAACTTTGACTACATTTAAGTGAAAGAAAATAATGTTACTTGTTAATTATAATGGTAAAAATATAAACATTGACATGCACATAAATGGGGTTGAACTTGGGGTCCTAGAGCCTAACCCGGCAAGAAGCTAGAGTACTTTGTGAGAGCCCACGCGTGTATGGGGAGAACATGCCAACTAAACATAGTAAGGTCACCAATTGGTGATTCTCCAGCCGGGATTTGAACCGGGGTTTTATGGCTATGGGGCAAGAGCATTAACCACTGCGCCACCATAAAGCCCCTGCTAACCTGGAAAACACTTATTTGTAATTTACACACTAAACTGTCCAGAAGTACATCTGTGTTAAATAAAGAAGACCTGGTTCTGGGCAACAAATCTCTCCACATTTTATATTATTCATTGAAAAAATAGAAAATTTGCATTAATTAAATCTGCATTAATGCTACTGTGAATTGTTTTTGCTGAAAGTAGTCGCTAAAGATGCTAAAGCTTTTTGCTGGAAATGGTGATTAATTTAATATAATCAAAGGGATTAGCTGAAAATGCAAAATGTGCAAAATGTTAAATGTGCTAAAATTCTGGAAATATCATTAAAAACTAAAGTGCTGAAGTTAATGTAAATTTCTAGAAACATTGCTTAAAAATCTCTAATACATGAAATTTTGCTAAAATGTTTATTGTGTTGCTTAAATATTAGCTAGACTTCAAATTAGCCACAAAAAACCATCAGTAAAATTAGCCAAGAAAGCTAGCTTCTTGTTTAAATACTAGCTTAACTCCAAAATAGCCGAAAATACCTCAGTAAACTAAATTAGTCAAAAACATTAGCCTGTTGCTAAAATAGAAGCTGAACTCTTAATTAGCCTATAAAAACCTCAGTAGATAATACTGGCTAATTAGTGGCTAATTTGGCAACTTTTGAGCTTTTTTTTGGGCTAATTAATTAAGCTAACATGGCTAAGCGAATGTTAGTTTTTTTTTGGGCTAATTTTTTTTGACAAACTTTTGAGTATTTTTGCTAATTTTTTTTTTTTTTGGGCTAATTAATTAGGCTAACATATTAGTGAACTTGTTAGCTTTTTTTTTTTTTTTTGGGGCTAATTTGAGCAACATTTTAGCTTTTTTGTTATTTTTTTTTTGGGCTAATTAATTAAGCTAACATATTAGCAACGTGTTAGCTTTTTTTTGGCTAATTTGACAACTTTTGAGTATTTTTTGGGCTAATTAATTAAGCTAACATATTAGCAAAGTGTTAGCTTTTTTTGCTTTTTTTTTTTTTTTTTTCTGGCTAATTAATTAAGCTAACATATCAGCGACGTTTTAGCTTTTTGGCTAATTTGACAACTTTTGAGTATTTTTTGGGCTAATTAATTAAGCTAACATGTTAGCAACATGTAAGTTTTTTGGCTAATTTGACAACTTTTGGGTATTTTTTGGGATAATTAATTAAGCTAACATATTAGCAACGTGTTAGCTTTTTTTGGCTAATTTGACAACTTTTGAGTTTTTTTGGGCTAATTAATGAAGCTAACATATTAGCAAAGTGTTAGCTTTTTTTTTTTTTTGCTATTTTGAAAATAACATATTAGCGTGTTTTTTTGGGTTATTGGTTTTTTTTTTGGGCTACTTAATTAGGCTAACACATTTAGCAAATGTTAGCTTTTTTTTTTAATAATTGACAACTTTTCTGTTTTTGTTTGGGCTAATTAATTAAGCTAACATATTAGCAACGCGTTAGATTTTTTGACTAATTTGACAACTTTTGTGTTTTTGTTTGGGCTAATTAATTAAGCTAACATATTAGCAACGTGTTAGCTTTTTTTGGCTAATTTTTGACATTTTGAGGTTTTTTTGGGCTAATTTTAAAAAGTGTAACATTTTTTAGGAATAAACCACATTTAGCTTTGAATTTGCAAATGCAACTTTTTCTAACTTTTTAGCAACATATTATAAATTAGCTTTCGTTTTTAATTTGACAACTTTTGAGTTTTTTCTAATTAATTAAGCTAACATATTAGCAACGTGTTAGCTTTTTTGGGCTAATTTGGCATTCTAATTGTAGGTTTTTTGGGCTAATTCTAACAAAATCTTCAGCAACCACATTTCTAGCTAAAATTGACACTTTTCCTAGTTTCATAAATTATCTTCGTTTTATTTTCATTGGTTTCCAGTTTAACCCGTACACTCTGGGCGGGTTTACACAATGTAACAGTTTAAAAAAACACTTTGAAATTAGATGAAAAGCTGGTCGGAGAGGGACTCCTCTGCTCCAGCAAGCAGAGCTCTTCTGCTGGTCCGAGGTCGGGACGCGTCACTTCCACTCTGCTCCTGTAGATGTGTGACGGGCTCCAGCAGATGGCTGATTTAAAGACCTTCATTTATGCACAGTAAAAGGTAATGCAGGAAGGTTAATTAGGGCCAAGTTTGGTGCCACACGCAATTAGCCCGCCGAATGAAGTCTGCACCTCCGGCGGACGGCGTGACAGCACACAGCTGTTCCCTAAAATTAAAAAAAAAAACACACATTCTGTCTGATTAATGCGCTGGACTTAATACATTTATGAAGCTGCAGACTCTGAGGTCTAATGTAACAACTCAAACGATCAGCTTTCTGCTCGCATGTCGACACCCACTTTCCACACAAACAAGCATGTTTACACTGCTGTGATGAAAAACAAACACGCGTTGGGAAGCCTCACAAAGCGGCGTTCGTGCCGCCGCTTCCTCCTCTCAACTGTATGTTTTCCGTTTTATCTGAATCCCTCTTTTTTCCTCTGACAAAGCTGAGCAAACATTTGCGGAGGAAAAAGCCTCCGCCGGGATGTCATCGGGAAGGAAAGTTCAAAACGCATTTGCTCTATTGCAAATATTTGTCTGTCTGGCTCGCTGCACAAACCGTTAATTAACATTTATATTATGTTAGCTCAGAAGAATGAAGTGTCGCAGATGAGTTCGGTAAAAATCCTCCAAATGAACGGATTCAACTTTTTTAATCAGTACTGAGTAAAAACATTGGCTTCCCTCCATTCTTCTCAGTATATGGATATGCTGCAGTTCATATTTCTGCCTGAATCCTATTGATCAGCAAAAAAAGGAGGTCGAAGGTCGGAGTCACCAACTCATGACACAAGAAAATAAAAGTTCTGCTAATAGACTTCCTATTTCATTTGCTTTGTTTTAAAACAAAAAAACAACACAATTGATTTTATTTCTCAAAAATCTGTTTTGTTTATGTTCCGGTCACAAATAATACCGCCCTGGTGGCTGGATTTTACAACAAAACTTAAATTTAGCACGTTGATATCCCATTTTTTTTTTTTAATTCAGGTATCTCTACCTTTAGTGTCAAAGTGAAGGCCCTGGGGCCGGATCAGGCCCTCCAGATCATTTTATTTAATTGTTATTAACGGCCCGAGGATATCTTGCACTTATTTCTAACTTGTATAAATTTGACAAAATGTGTTTTATGGAGAGTAAAATATTACAAGTTATTTAAAGTCCCCCTCTGATGATTATCATGTTTTTTGTGTTTTTTTGATGTGTATGTTTGGCATTTTTGTAATAAGAAATCATTTTGCTTTTGCATTTCCAAACCATATTTTCTGGACTATAAGCCGCTACTTTTTTCTTAGGTCTTGAACCATGCGGTTTATACAAAGGTAGATTCTCCTTCAACCACTAGGGGCGCTCTAACCGGATTTAGAATAAAAAAATAAAATAGACAAAAATATCAATATAAATAAGAATAGCCTAGG
The DNA here is from genome assembly GCA_003999625.1 of Oryzias javanicus. Classification (NCBI taxonomy): domain Eukaryota; kingdom Metazoa; phylum Chordata; class Actinopteri; order Beloniformes; family Adrianichthyidae; genus Oryzias; species Oryzias javanicus. The sequence goes on along the minus strand of CM012456.1, from coordinate 3,946,078 downwards.
CTACTTTATAAAACACGCACAATAAATTACTAACTGGTAATTATTTTCACACGAAGACGTTCGTATGATGCAACTTTAGAGTCGAGCTAGCTATCTAGGAGGGAAACTGCGCTGCTGCACGCAACCTTAGCGTCAAATAATCTGTGGTGAGACATTCATGTTCATTTACAGTACAAAATCGTTCAGTACATGCAGTAAATATCACATTTTTAACAAAAATATCTTTCTTTTTTTATATACTTTTAATTGCGGCTTATATACAGAAACGCTCTATAGTCCAGAAAATACGGTATTTCTCCTTTTTGTCAATCAAACTGTCGCTGAAAATCTCTGTTTGAATTAATGGGAATTAAACCCCTCCTCATCTAGCCCGGCAAGCGTGGCGAGCTCGGGTTCTGGAAAAGAGGATCTTCCCGTTGACTGCAGTCAAATGAGCCGCCGTTCACATTTCCATGGTCAAATCAGCCATTGCTGGATTTTTCATGTAAAATACTTCCTTTAGCCAGACGGAGAACGCTGGAAATTCTCCTTAAGACTCGGACCACGGAAATGCGAACGGCGGCTCATTTGACCGCAGTTGTAAAGGATCGGTGAACGTTCGCTCTCAACTTCCTCGTCCGAGCTGACAGCCAGCTTAAAACGAAACTGGTAGACGTTTTTTGTGGAGCAGCGGCGATGATTTAAGCTAGCGAGACACGGCGCCGCCATGATCATGGGAGCTTCAGATCAACATCAAAAGTAGCTTTTTAAGACATTTAGGTTGCGGGATTTTGGTTAAAAACTTCATAATCATAATTAAAACACTACTGATTAATAAAAATTGTTGTAGGGAGACTTAAATTAATTTATTCTGGAATAATATTCCTTCCGTTTCATCATTCATAATTAGGTTAAAACGTTACAGCTGCTCTAACTTCCAGCCACAAATATTTAGTTGCAAGCTGGAGTCAAATGTTTTTCAAACTTAAGTTGACAAACTTCAACTGTCATCTTTATTCTCATAGAAAAGCTTTAGAGATAAGCGTTGAAATATCAATAAAGTTGGATCCAATTCAAAATGCCACATGATCAAGTCATGGTTTCCAATAGATTAGCTAAAGCAGCCTCATATCATGATACTACCACCACATGTGTGAGTGTTAAACTGTGTAGGAGGAGCATGAACAGGTTCAGCTATTGACTGTATATGAGAGCTGGACTCGGTTTTCCAAACAGGAAGTACACGTAGTTCCAAAAAACCATAGAGAAATAAACAGCTGTTACTCAGTTACTTTGGCGTTATCAAGTGCTAAAGAAATAAAGTTTTAAGATTTAAATGTGAGTTAAATAAAAATTAAAAGTCCAAATCTCCATCTCCAGCATAAATAAAACTATTAAAGCTCAAGTTTGATATAATCTTCCAAATAAAACTCGTATTGGTCTAACACGCTAAAGTAGTTTTGTTAACTCAAAGCAGAACAAATAAAGTTATAGGATTTTAAATTGGCAAAACAATAAAGGGAGAAGAAAATGAAAGTCATCTCTCAGCCAGAAATAAACAGGAATGCTTCCTATTATCTCTGCAGCTGTGTGGGCTGTTCCCGCCGCCGCTACGCTAATGAATCGATGAAACTGAAGAAGTTCTCATGGAGTTTCCTGCAGACTGACAGACTTTTATAGATTTTAAGATAGACGGCTGGTTCACTTCATGATTACATTACTTCTTCTGTCCATGACAGCTTTCTACCTTTGACCTCAGGAAACGGTTGACCTTTAACCCCGGAAAAAGGCCGCCATCTTGAATTTTCTCCAAAAAATAAATAAATAAAAACATTTATAAATTTAATCTCCTGAATGATTTTAAACCATCACATCCAAATGTTTGGTTATTAATTTTGTAGATTTTTAACAACGTTAGCATGGCTAGCTCGAAAAAATGGCGTCTCTCCGTTGACAACAATTTTTTTTACCAGTAAATTGTGAAAATGTAATACTTGAATCTCTGGCTCAAGCTGAAAAAAAAACATTTAACATAGGACAAAAATGTATTAGGAATGTGGGCGTGGTCAACAAAAACCTCCGTTACTAAGGAAATGCAAAAGTTTACTTTTTCAGATTCTTCTAAAAATGACATAGATCTGTTCGTCATAGCCAGGTGATCAAAAAATGCAATGGTTGCTATGGAGATAAACCAATAGAAAAGCCGCCATTTTGAAAAAAGTGTTTTTTCATGAATTTGTCACCAGGAGCTCTGAACGGATTGAGGAGAGCGTTTGTGAGAAAGGGGCGTCTATCAACCGCTCTGTCAGTGATGGTGGCTCCAAAGGGGGTGGCGAGGGCGGATGTAGCGCCACCTAGGGGTTGAATTTTTCTGTATTTTATACAATTTAGCATCTTGAACGCGGATTTAATTTTGCAAATGTTTTAGCAAATTAAAAATGTTTCAGAAAAAAAATCAAAGACAGCAATTACATTTTTCTTTTTGAGTGTTTTGATGCAAAAAGATGTGTTTACATCAAAGTTTCACTGCATCGACAAAAATAAGAACTTCAAAATCCATAGAGGTGTCAAAAGAAATTAGCCAAAATATACATAATGGATTTGAATGCAGATTCCTCTTGTTATACTTGAATCTCTGGCTCAAGCTGTAAAAAAAACCATATAACATACAATAAAAAATGTATTAGGAATGTGGATGTGGTTAAAAAACTCAGTTGCTAAGGAAATCCAAAAATAATTTTTTTCAGATTCTTCTAAAAAGGACATAGATCTGTTCGTCATAGCCAGATAATCAAAAAATGTAATGGTTGCTATGGAGATAAACTCACAGAAAAGCCGCCATTTTGAAAAAAAAGTGTTTTTTTCATTAATTTGTCACCAGGAGCTCCGAGCGGATTGAGGAGAGCGTTTGTGAGTGAGGGGCGTCTATCAACCGCTCTGTCAGTGACGCCGGCTCCACAGGGGGTGGCGAGGGCGGATGTAGCGCCACCTAGGGGTTGAATTTTTCTGTATTTTGAACACAGATTTAATTACGAAAATGTTTTAGTAAATTAAAAATGTTTTTAAAAAAAATCAAAGACAGTAATTTTCTTTTTATTTTTGAGTGTTTTAAGGCGCTGCACCAACAAAGATAAGAACTTCCAAATTCATAGAGATGTCAAAAGAAATTAGCCAAAATTTACATCATGGATTTGAATGCAGATCCTTCTTGTTATACTTGAATCTCTGGCCCAAGCTGAAAAAACATATAACATACAATAAAAAATGTATTTGGAATGTGGATGTGGTTAAAAAACTCAGTTACTAAGGAAATCCAAAAATATATTTTTTCAGATTCTTCTAAAAAGGACATAGATCTGTTCGTCATAGCCAGATGATCAAAAAATGTAATGGTTGCTATGGAGATAAACTCACAGAAAAGCCACCATTTTGAAAAAAAAAGTGTTTTTTTTCATTAATTTGTCACCAGGAGCTCTGACGGATTGAGGAGAGCGTTTGTGAGAGAGGGGCGTCTATCAACCGCTCTGTCAGTGACGGCGGCTCCAAAGGGAGTGGCGAGGGCGGATGTAGCGCCACCTAGGGGTTGAATTTTTCTTTATTTTGAACATAGATTTAATTATGAAAATGTTTTAGTAAATTAAAAATGTTTTTAAAAATCCAAGACAGTAATTCTTTTTTTTTTTTTGAGTGTTTTAAGGCGATGTACCGACAGCGATAAGAACTTCCAAAATCATAGAGATGTCAAAAGAAATTAGCCAAAATTTACATCATGGATTTGAATGCAGATCCTTCTTGTTATATTTGAATCTCTGGCCCAAGCTGAAAAAACATATAACATACAATAAAAAATGTATTTGGAATGTGAATGTGGTTAAAAAACACAGTTGCTAAGGAAATCTAAAAGGATTTTGTTTTAGATTCTTCCAAAAATGACATAGATCTGTTCGTTATAGCCAGATAATCAAAAAATGTAATGGTTGCTATGGAAATAAACCCACAGAAAAGCTGTCATTTTGAAAAAATTGCTTTTTTCATGAATTTGTCACCAGGAGCTCTGAACGGATTTAGGAGAGCATTTGTGAGTGAGGGGCGTCTATCAACCGCTCTGTCAGTGACGGCGGCTCCAAAGGGGGTGGCGAGGGCGGATGTAGCGCCACCTAGGGGTTGAATTTTTCTGTATTTTATACAATTTAGCATCTTGAACACGGATTTAATTTTGCAAATGTTTTAGCAAATTAAAAATGTTTCAGAAAAAAATCAAAAACAGCAATTCAATTTTTATTTTTGAGTGTTTCGATGCAAAAAGATGCGTTTACATCAAAGTTTCACTGCACCGACAAAAATAAGAGCTTCCAAATCCATAGAGGGGTCAAAAGAAATTGGCCAAAATATACATAATGGATTTGAATGCAGATCCTTCTTGTTATACTTGATTCTCTGGTCTAAGCTGAAAAAAACATATAACATACAATAAAAAATGTATTAGGAATGTGGATGTGGTTAAAAAACTCAGTTACTAAGGAAATCCAAAAATATATTTTTTCCGATTCTTCTAAAAAGGACATAGATCTGTTCGTCATAACCAGGTGATCAAAAAATGTAATGGTTGCTATGGAGATAAACCCACAGAAAAGCCGCCATTTTGAAAAAAATTGCTTTTTTCATGAATTTGTCACCAGGAGCTCTGAACGGATTTAGGAGAGCATTTGTGAGTGAGGGGCGTCTATCAACCGCTCTGTCAGTGACGGCGGCTCCAAAGGGGGTGGCGAGGGCAGATGTAGCGCCACCTAGGGGTTGAATTTTTCTGTATTTTGAACATGGATTTAATTACGAAAATGTTTTAGTAAATTAAAAATGTTTTTAAAAAAGTCAAAGACAGTAATTTTCTTTTTATTTTTGAGCGTTTTAAGGCGCTGCACCGACAAAAAAAGAACTTCTAAAATTCATAGAGATGTCAAGAAATTACCCAAAATTTACATCATGGATTTGACTGCAGATCCCTCTAAAGTCTCTGGTAAATCTTGTAGCCTCGTCCTCTTTTCTTACAGTACAGAGAGAAAATGTTCGTCACGCTTCTCATGGATGACAAGAAGAGAGAATAAAATGAATTTTCCTTAATCCATTCCAGCCACTATTCCAAGGCCAAATTGGCTATTGATCTTCATCTCTTTGTCTATTAAGGGAGAGCCTTGAATGCTAAAATTGGTCACCGCGGTGACGGCAACCCATATCTCAATGCTGATTGATTCTGCGAGAGCCGGGCCGGGATTTATAGGAGAAGGGATGAGGATGATTGTGTGAGGCTGCGGTCAGCCTGGCGTGATCAGCAATCCGCACAGAAGACCAACGCCGCACGGACGCTTTCTCGGCGCCGTCTTTCCGCTTCCCTTTTGTGTTCTCAGCTGAAGGGAAGCGGATACAGAGAGAATGGCTTTGGCTTTCACCCGTTTGGACGGGCCCGGTGCAATCAGAGGCGGAATCACGCCGATGTGGCTTCAGAACCAGAGGAAAAAAAGCTTTAAATGATCATTTTCTTCACATTTATGGATTTTAAAGGAAATAAGTTACAATGAAAGATTGGATCAAGTTATAAAAATTCTGTAATTTTCTACATTAAAAATGTGTTTGTATCAAATAAAATGTTTTAATCGAGTTAACCATCAACTCAGAATTTTATACTTTTAATTTCTAATGTAGGAATTTTGTTTTTTGATCAAATTTTTCACTTTTTTTTGTGAATTTAATGACACCAAATAACTCATCTAACCTTTCTCATTCATTTAAATTTTAAATAAATTCAAATATGAAACAATATTTTTTCCTCTTTAAGGTTTTATTCTTACAGAATTCTGTCGTTCAGCCTCCATTCCGGCTCCCAGCTCTCCATCTTCACACCAGGGTTCACTTTCTAATCACCGCAGCTGCTTCTGTTTCACTGATCGCCGCCTCACAGCAAATATAAGTTCTTGCTTTTCTGGGTTTTCTCCGCCACAACCTCAGAAATTGCATTTTTTTCTGCTTTAATGGTTCTTTTACGGATCAGTTTGTTATGAAATTACATTTTCCTCCATAACTGACTGCATGGTGTCGATGATATAATATAGTCCTGATGTCCTCAAACATTTCAGAAAGTTGTATCTAATATTCATAAAATTAGTTTCATTTATAATCTGTATGCAGCAACAAATTATAATCTTAAAGTTGTTATTTTGATGGAAATTGGTCCAGTTTTATTCTGAAAGTCTATATGGAGCCAGAGGCTCAAAATTATAGTTATGAATTTTAGAGAAAGAAAAAATTTGTCTCCATTCTTTATTAACAATTTATTGATTTTCTCTAAAATGTTTCAATACTTTCATGTTTTCTTGAGACTATTTAGTTATATTTTTAAGTATGAATTAACATTATTTTGCTATATGTGTTTGTAAAAGTACAGATTTGTACAATAAGGGAAGTTAAAGACGGTAAATTAGCCTACAGGCGCCATGCGGCCCAGAGCCGGCCCTAGACATGGGTTTGACCAATCACAAACCTCAGCTGTAATACCTCGTTTCCACCTGTAGGAGGGGTTTTGACTCTTTGAGAATTAAACAAGTTTATTTCAATTTGTCAAAAATGTGTTAATGACCAACATTAACATTTTTAAAGCCACAGACAAAAAAAAAAAAAAAAGCAGATTTAGGGTTTGGTTACCCTTTAACCCAGGGGTCTGCAACGTGCGGCTCCAGAGCCACATGTGGCTCTTTCATCCCTCCATAGTGGCTCTTTGGCTGAAGAAAAATAAAATAATAGTCATTTTCAAAAAAAATCAGATGCTAACGTTTTTTGCTAATTTGTTTTTGAGTGGGGTTTTTGGGATAATTTAAGGTTTTAGCTTCCATTTTGGCAACATGCTAACGGTTTTGACCAATTTAGTTTACTAAGGAATGTTATGCTAATTTAGAATTTAGCTAATATTTTTGTAAAATGCTAATGTTTTCAGCTAATTTGTTGTCTACTGAAATTTTTTGGGATAATTTATAATTAAGTTTTTATTTTAACAACATGCTAACGTTTTTGACTTAGTTAGTGAGGAATTTTTGGCTATTTTGGAGTTCAGCTAGTAATTAAGCAACCAGCTAGCTTGCAATATTGGCCTCTAATTAGTTTTTAAGCTAATATTTTAGCAATATACTAACATTTTTTGCTAATTTGTTATGAACTGGGACTTTAAGCTAATTTTGAGTTTAGCTTTTATTTCAACAACATGCTTAACTGATTTAATTTACAGAGAAATGTCGTGCTCATTTGAAGTTCAGCTAGTAATTAAGTAACAAGCTAGCTTTTTTGCTACTAAAGTTAAAAACATTTAAGAAAAAATCTCCCTTTTTGAGAGATGCTAGTTTCTTTTGATATATTTTATTACTTTTGTTTGTGCCAAAAATAGACATTTTTCACATTTATTAAAAAAAAGAAAAAACACAAAGAAGGTTATAAATGCAAATCCAAATTTCTTAAAGGTAAGTCAATGCGGCTCCATCTAGGTTTTGATAAGTAAAAAAACAAGGCCAAATGGCTCTTTTACCGTTAAAGGTTGCAGACCCCTGCTTTAACCGCTCCCCTTTATGCTCAAACACAACTTTAATTATGAGACTTATTTTTTTTTTTTCCACTCGTGTCAGCATCATAAATAAGAAGGGATGTGCAGTGGAACATTTGAATTTGAGCCTCTTAAAGGGACCATACCATGATTATCCTTCCAGAGTGAAATATATCCATTTATAGGATCATAAATGACCTTTTGGAACAATAAAATACTAATTACTTATAAAATATGAGTTATATTTAATTTTTTTTTTTCGTACCCGGAAGTAAAACGACTCGATTTCTGAAGCTCCGCCTACATGACCCTACGTTTAATGTAAACATGCCTTGGATAGCACAGCTTGACTGGTTGAGTTGCAGCAAAGTTGTCATGATTGGACAAAGTTGCTGTGACACAACATTCCAAAATCTCAATCTAACCACCAAAAATTTGATTTTTTTTTACAATCTAACATAAAAAAATGATAATTTTTCCAACATGATAAAAAGTCTCCTCACAGAACAAAAGTTTCTGGATGGAATTCCAGCTGTTTCCTCTCCGTAAAGACTTTGCATGATCTTTGGGTTCTCTCCCATGTGTCAAAAATCTTTAAAAGACTTAAAAAAAAGTTAAATTCACTCTCCTTTCGGAACCAGATTTTTAAGACTAAAGTCGCTCTATCAAACCTCAGGTTGATGGATAAGAAAAAACAAACATTTATTATTAAAATTAGTCCTCTAAGAGACTTAAAGCGCCGTAAACACAAACTTCTACGCACCAGAGGGCGTTCCCAAACGCACACAATCCATTGGTCGACACAAAAAAAATCACCTTTCTCATTGGTTAGTGCAAAATAATTAATCAGCAAAATCTATGAAGTCATTTTTGAGCCGCCATATTAAAAAAAAAAGTTTCCAAATTACAAATAAGATTATTTAAATAATAAAACTTAATAATTCACAAAATCAAAGATAGGGAGAAAGAGAGATGAGTGACTTCGCATCTAAAAATGTTTGTGTGTATTTTTTTTTTTAAAGCAAATATTTTAATTTGTAAATGATGGAGTTTTATTCTTAAAATGTATCATTTTATTTAATTTTTACTTCAAATCTGTGACTTTTGTTAATATAGTTGCACAAAAATGAGTTAATAAATTCCCACTTTCAGTTGTAAGCCCTTGTGTTAAACATCTCCCATGAGATGAAACGAACAGAAGAAAATAACTGAGTTTTATTGCAAAACATTCTAAAATGATTAAAATCTGGGACCTCAAGGAATTTTCAGTGACAGTTTTTTTTAAATTTCAGATCATTTGAACCATTTTTTTAATATTTCATCCATCCAGAATCTGATGTTCCTGTTTTGTAGAATCCGGAGTAAATCTGTGGCATCGATTCCGAGTTCGCCTTTATTGAAACACATTCTGTTCCCATCATGCTCTCTGGCTCGCTGTCAAAGGTGACGCGAGGACGTCAGTTTGGTTTCAAACGGGGCAACCAAAGTCGAGTTTAGCCGGCGAGGTCGTCGCCGCTTTTGGAAACCGTTAAAAGGATTCTCCCAAATCCCGTCTGTCCGTCTCCTTCACCTGCTCCATCGGGCTCGGGGTCGCGAGGTGGAATTGGAGTCTTTCTGAGCCGTCGGCGAGCGAGAGGCGGCGTTCACCTCTGTTCTCCAGCGGGTTTTCTGTCAGGGAATGAATCCCCGACACAAACACGGAAGCCATGAAGTATGAAATGAAGTGAGATGTTAAAATTTTCAGGGTGTTTTTACGCTGCAGAGGCAGATCAGAGGAAAATCTGGCAAATGATTTCTTATTTTCAATCAAACTTGTGCTGCGTTTGAAGAAACTCTTAAGAAAAAATGACTCCAGCTCACACTTGACTTACTAGGAACACATTTTATGAGGACTTTGACCTCCATTTAAATACATATAAATGTAGATTTAGCTTTTTCTCTGAAGAAAACTTCATTATTAAAAAAAAATCCCAAAATAATGGCAGATGTTTGGATTAAAGAACTTCTGCTACCGAGAAAAGCTGCTGTCTGCTGACATTAAACTCTTTTATTTTAGCCTTCTTTCTTATTTTGAACTAAAATAATACACAACATCTTTATAAAATATTAATTCATGGTGTCTATGTCCTCATTTTCAAATGAAAAGACTTATTAAACCTGCAGGCGTCACTCTGGTCGGAGCTGCTCGTGAAAAAAAGTTTTTTTCAAAATGGCGGATTTTCTGTTGGATTTATCTCCATAGCAACCATTACATTTTTTGGTCGCTTCAAGCTAACAAACCCGTCGATGTATTTTTTAGAAAAATCTGCAAAAGTAAATTTTCTGATTTCCTTAGCAACGGAGGTTTTTGTTAACCACGCCCACATTTCGAATGTGTTTGTGTTGTATGTGATATCATTTTGTTCAGCTCGAACCAGCGATTCACATGTTAAATATTCACAATTTTTCTGGTAAAAAAAAAAAATGTGCGAGCCATAAACTTTTGAGCGGTCGCTATGCTAACGGTGTTTAAAATCTATAAACTTTGAATTCAAGCATTTTTGCCAAAGAAACTTCTCACTAATATTTGAGGAGTTTAGAGGTTGAGACTGAAAGAACAAGATACAAGCGGCTGAAATGAGTCCTTACCGATAGAGGGGGAGGAGCTTAATCACCTGGAGAGAGAACGCCTCGGGGTCCTCCCAGAGGAGCTGGAGGAAGTGACCGGGAGACGGAAGTCTGGGAATCTTTGCTTAGATTGCTGCCCCAAAGACCCGTTTGTAATTCTTTTTTTTTTTTTTTTTTTGTATTTTCATTTAGTATTGGGCAAAAAAAAAGTTAAATTCACAACTTTTAATATCGTAAATTTAAACGTTTTTTTCTTGTAAATTAAAAATGTACACATTTTTTTTCTTGTAAATTTTCTTGCAAATTTATGCTACTAAATTCGTGGCTTTGAAATATTTATTGGAAAAAAAAATCATAAATTTAGCGAATTACTTTTTAAGTCACATGTACGTTTATGGCTACGGAAAAAAAAAACAGAAAAAAGGAATTTTTCTTGTATATTTGCAAGACTTAAAGTTGTGATTAAATTGTTTTAAATTAATTTTTTAAATCTTTTTCTGTGACTTATTCATTTTTTAATTCAAAATGGCGACTTCTCTCAGAGGTCAAAGGTCAATGAAACTTTGGTTGAAGTTAAAGACTGAAGTTGAGAATATGTGTGGAAAATTTTGTGAAGATTACTCAAATAAAACAATTTCTTTTTTTACAGATTGCGGGAAAAATATTCAAATTTACATTGTAGTTTCCTGTGACCATCCCATAATAATTTCAAAATTTTGGTTTCATTTCAATTTGATTTTTTTTTTTTTTTTTTAGATGTTTGTCCTCATGTTTTTGACAGTTTCTGTGATGTCATCATCTTTTTTTTTTTTTATTCCATAAATTCATTTTTATCCGGTTCTAGATTTGTACAAATTTTGAGGACGTGGAAGTTTGGAAACTTTTCATCCAATGAGGAAGCAGCATTGCAGAACGTCCTGCTGTCTGTTCTTTAAGGCGATGCAGATGAAGTGGAGCGTTTGCTGCAGAGCCTCTGAGTTCCACCCACTCATGTTCTATAGGAAGGGCTGCTGCTGTGGTGGAGTGGATCCTCCATATGAGCAACAACACGACAACTATTCATTACCATAAAGAATTTATTTTTTGTCCTTTAGAGCAAATATCTGGTTCCTGTGTTCATCAGGTTTAAATCCATGTTTTCATCCAGAAAAGCAGCTTTGATTTATTAAGACGTTTCATCAAATGGACGATTTGATTTGTTTTGTTTTCCAAATTAAAAGACTTGTTCGTTAAGATCTACTTCCTGGACAAAAATGGCAAAACCTGCAGAAAAGTTGATCCGTTTCTGAAATGTCAAATGAAACGCGGCGACCTTTTGAAAGGTTAAGCCTGACGAGGGAAGCCCCGCCGCTCCGCCGCCGCCGCGCGCCTGACGATCAAACCGAACGCGATTCGCGTCCTCGTCTTCCCGCTTTTTTGTTTCTTCCGGAGACTTCCTGAGAGGATGATGGAGTGGAGGAGATGTAATTACTTTTATTAATGAAGAAAAAAAAAAAAAAAAAAAAAGAGATTTGTTGTTAGAATAATTCTGTTTAATATGTGAAGAAAACAAGGATTTTTAAAGATTCTTCCTCATGATCCCGTCAGGTTTGTGCGGCTCGCTGGCAGATGGATGGGTTACCATGGAAACGTGCCGTTTCAGAATAAAGTCCAAAGTTTCAAAACAAAGATTTTCTGATTGAAATTCTTATTTTAGAGTTGTTTAATCTGCAGCTTCAGGAAATGTCGTCCGTCGAGACGGCAAATATTTTTTTTATTTCTGATTTAGATTCCGAGCTGGGAAGGAAACATTTTTTTTTTCTTTTCTTATTTGACGTTTTGAACAGTTTCAGCCTCATCTCGTACACGAAAACGTCTTATTTGACCCTTCATGACAAAATCAGCTGGTAGAAAACTACAGGTCAACTTTTCTTTCAGTCTTTAAGTCTTCTTCATTTTTCATTCTTCCCGCCTGAATGAGCGTCCAATGACCGACTGGAGTCACTGTTTGACCCCCCAGTTACAGATTTGAAGCCAGATTGATCCTGACTCCTCACTGCTGCGTTTTTAATTCCAAACTAGTTTTAAACATTTTAACACTTTCTCTGATACTTATTTAAAACTGTCTTTTTCTGCTGAGTCAGAAGCTCAATTAAGCTTTGGAAAAAAAAAACGTTTTGATGTGAAAGATGGTGAAAAGGAGATTAAAATAAACATTAAATCTTCACAGTCATGAAAAAACAAACAATTGTTTCATGTTTTGTGAACTTTTGCTGTGAAGCTTTAAATTTATCTTTTTAATAAAAACAAATCAATAAAATAAAAAAAGTCAAAGCTGACGGGAAAGGAGAAAAGCTGCTCCACATGTTTGACTCATGGGACAGAAATGATGATGAAGATGATGATGAAGATGAGTTGATTGAGACATTTTCTTACTTGATTACTTTTTCACTCTTCACCTGCACATTTATTAATTTATTTTCAAATATTTAAATCATTTCCATTTATTGCAATTTATTTATAATTTATAACATTTGTATTTATTTACTAATATCATGTTTTTAACTATCATTGATTTATTTCATTTTGTGTATAATTTATATGTATTATTTTTATTATTTTCTAAATTGATGTTGTTTATTTTAGTTTTTACTGTATTTGTTTTATATAAATTGATGTTATACATTTTCAATGCATTTAAGTTCATTTCTATTTTATTTAATCTCATTTATTTATTTACTAAATTATTCTGTTTTAATTCATTTAATTTTCATGATTTTATTTTATTTTTTACTGTATACGTTTTATATAAATTGATGTTATACATTTTCAATACATTCAAGTTCATTTCTATTTTATTTAATCTCATTTATTTATTTACTAAATTATTCTGTTTTAATTAATTTAATTTTCATTTTATTTTTTTTTGCAAACTCTTTATTTTTGAATTGTTTTTATTAAATAAGTTTGTGTTCTTCAATCAAACAAGATGACCTACTTAAAATCAGCAAACATTAAAAACAATATAAAAAAGTAGAAGCAAATTAAAAGTAAAGTATGAAATCCTTATCACAGTAAAACACAATTAAAAGGAGCAAATTAAAAAACAATCACCTCTTGAATTGTGTCAGAAGTCTGACCATAAAACCAGATTTTAAAAGTTTTTACAGTAAAGATACTCGTTGAATACTTTTTTCTTTTAAAATCTTAAAATAATCACCGTCAGAATTCTCTTAAATGGTTTTTAAAGGACATTTTTGACTATTATAAAATACTGAGTTGTCTTCATAACGTAAAAAAAATGAAATTTCAAACTGAAACCTGATTTTAGCAACAAATGTTTAAAACATTTTAAGAATGTGTTTTTATTAGAGTGCAGATCTGATAATGTGATCGTATATTTCCAAGAGCAGCTACAGTTTCAAGTAAAGACGACCTTTTCTCAGAGTTCATTTTCCACAGAAACCTTCCATGCTGGGAGTCTGAGCGGCTTAATGATGTTCTTCTGGAAACCACTGAGCTGCTTGTTAACCAGGAGCCGTTCCAGCTTTTCTCTGCAGATTCAGCGAGCTGGAGCTGAAATTCTGTCTGATTTCTCCTGTAAATTCCTGCTGCTTTTCCTCTCAATCGTCTGAAGACTTCATAGTTTATCATGTCGTCGTCGTCTAACTGCAGACGTGCGTTAATCCTGAGTGACAGACGGGAATCTTGAAGCTTTTATTGATGACGTGGAATAAAAATATGTTTGTAAAGACGAGCTTTCCAGTGTGTGTAGACGGGATTTCTGCGCGTTTCCTCACAAACGCTCCATCAGGAAATGTTTTTCTGCACACTGACTCGTCTGAGACGCTCAGTCGATAGAATTTACAGTCAATCATGTGGACTTTACTGTTTGCAAACACGGCTGGATTTGACTTTTTAAAGGGAAGAAGTGATCAATGCGAGCAGAAAATGTTTTTTTTTTTTTTTTTATTGTGTCTAAATTAACATTTGACCAGTAACATTAGAGAAAAATGCTTTTATATTTTTATGGATTCAACCAACTTTTGTAAAACGTTTGGGAAGGATTTTTAGGGCTGTTAAAAGGCGATTTCCTTTATTTATGGAGTTTGCATGATTTTACTAGTTAAACTGTTAAAAACATAAAATACTGCACATTTTATCAAAAAAAAGTGTTTTTTTAATTTTCACTGTAAAAGACAAGGTGTTACTTTAAATAATATTACGTTAAAAGAAATTGTTTTTTATGTTTTTGGAAATATTCTTAGTTTTTACCGCCATTGTAGAAAAAAAAAAGTAACACCAAACAACAAAAAAATCCATCTCAGCCAAAATAAAAAGTATTTGTAAACATGAAAGTGATCGCAGCAAAAATTTAATAAATAACTACAAACGAACAAAAAATAAACTACAACAGAAGTCGATTATCTAAGATCGTTTTTGGCTGGTTTTTGCTATATGCGCTCTGCGATACGAATATTTAAATAATCTCCTGATTTTTATATTTACAAAACTAAACTTAACAATAAAGCTCAAAATTATTCTGATTTATTGGTCCAAATTATTTTTTACATACAATCTATTTCCCCAAAGACAAAAAAAAAAAAAAAAAAATTAAAACATGTCATCTTGCTCCGCTTTGAAATTTAACAATTTTATTTTTGTGTGTGTTCCCGCTGGCGTTCATCTTGAACAATTTATTCATTGTCATTTAAGTTTTGAATTGAAAAAACAAAACAAACTTCTGTGTGAAGCAGAAAAACATTTAAACAGTTCATTAATGAAAGAATAATAAAATAGAGTAAAATATTATAGATTCTCTGGTCTGGAACAAAGAACTCGATTATCTCATTAGTGAACTGTCTGTACATGTTTCTTAGCATTAGCCGAAGCTAACAACAAGCTAGCATCCTCCAATTTACCTTCAAACTTGGAGCTACATGGTTTTATTGAATAACATATTTAAATGGTGAAATTGAACACAAACATCTTCACTTATTGTCTCGTTTTTAAATTCGTTTTGCTCTTCTTTTACTCCTTTCTCTCACAGCAGTGAATATATCAGAAACCAGACCACTTCCGGTGTGTCCGTCAGCAAAAACGATCCCCGATAATCGACTTCCGTTGTGGCTTTCTTGTTTGCACCACTTTGTTTCTTTGTAGTTATTTTATATTTTTGCAGCGACCACTTTTATGTTGGCAGATAAAAATACTGTTTATTTTTAGTTTGCTGTTTTTTTTTGTTTTGTTTTTTTTTTGCTGCATCGGAGGTTTTCAGTCACCGTAAATTTGGGCAAATGAATCAGAAAAATTCATAGCTTTACTGTTAACTTTAGTTTTGTGAAAATAGTATTTATTTAACAAAATTAGGAGATTTATTACATTTTCTTCAGTGCATCCAGTCCACCACTGCTGTGTCCGTCCGCAAAAAAGATCCCCGATGATCGACTTCCGTTGTGGCTTTGTTGATTGCATCGCTTTTTTTGTTTGCAGTTACTTTTTAATTTTTCTTTTTTTGATGCCATTACTTTTTTTTTTTTTTTTTTTTTTTTTTGCTGCAATGACATTTGTCAGCCACTGTATTTTCCCGCTAAAAGTTCATAAGCTCCAGGAGATTTTCTACACCTCTCTTCCTGTTTGAAGATCTGTTTGTTGCTGCTGTAATGTTGGTTTTATATCTTCTTCTATTCTGGAGAACGGCTTTAACTGAATTGACTATTTTATCTCAATAACTGGCTCTAAAATGTTTCTATAGATTAATGCGTAAACTGTACCGATTTCAATTTCAAGCATCAAATCAAAGTAGATATTGGCGTCTCTGTCCATCATGACTGAAAAATTATTTAAAAAAGAACCCACGCATGAATGATTTTCATCTTCCCTGGAAAAAAAAACAAAAAAGAAATCCTCGTATACTTTACAATTACTTCATTCAAATCTAGTCTTCAATAAAAAGAACTCTGAATTTTACATTTAATTTTTTGTTTCAAAAGTCATATCAAGGTCACTCTGAAAGCTACATTTGCTGCTGAACTTTAATGAATCAAACAGAATCCTCCTTGAACTGAAGTTTATAGCTTGAAGTCGCATTTTCCTGGAAAGTCTGACAAAATAAAGACCTCAAAAATGAATTTTTAAACTAAATTTCTCTGGAATATAAAGTCAGATGGAGAATAAACATTCAGCTGTCAAGAAATCATGAAATAAACATGTTGACATAAATATATATATATTTTTTTTTCTTTAGCAAAAACCTTCATGGAAATTAAAAAGTGACATGAAATAATTAAATATAAAAAACTTTGAATTAAATACACAAAAGTACTATTGAAACGATGTCAAAAATATAATTAAATCTGTCGAAAGTGTGACATGAAACAAACACACGTCCTGTTATTAAAACTGTCACCAAATAATCAAGTAAAACTAAGCCTGCAGTGTATTACTCTTGTAATTAAAACATTATAAAATTATATTTCTTTATTCAATTGAAACATAAATGTGTCGTTACTTTAGAAAACTTTAGTCATTTGTTTAAATCAAGGCTTTAATGTGCTTTACATTTAGCACATTACAGAAAAATGTCTTTGAAAACATTTTAATTTGAAGTAATGGATAAAAATGAGCAAAAGGGAGCAGAGAGAAGCGAACAGAGGAAAGGAAAGTGAGTTTCAGGTTGAAAGCAATGATGGTTTTGTTTTTCTCAGTAAACATCGGTTCATGTCCTTCCTAACCTTTTAGAAAAAAGAGAGAAGATGTGACTGCAGGGTTGAGAAGAGCCTGTGCTGTATACTTTGAGTCATTTGCTGCGTTATAAACTGACATGTTGAAGGACAGGAAGTCGGATAAGATGCCCGACATCTGGACTGATGGGATGTTCCTGGAAATTGTCCCTAAACACACAAAAACTGCAAACATCAGCCAGTAAGACTGTGGTTATATGGACACAAGTAATCTGATTACTCTGACCTGATTATTCAAATCAAAATAGTTGGTCTGATTGAGGCCAACAATTTATTCTGCTGTCTTATAAATAAAATTAACTAGATATATAGCATTACCTGCAATTATGCTAGCGTGAGATGTAAGATGAAGATGCTAGAGCTGATTGCTAAAAATGCCGGAGAGAAAAGCTTGCCAAAATATTAGCTAAAAGCCAAATTAGCCTTAAAGAACTGGGAACATGTATAAATTAGCCAAAAAAGTTAGCATAATATGTTAGCTAACTCCAAATTGGCCTTAAAAACTGGAAAAATGTATCTTTTTTGCCAATATATTTGCATGTTGCTCAATATTTTTAGCATATTTTGGCAATAGTTATAATAGGAAAATGCTAAATTTTTAACTAAACTCCAAGTCAACCTTAAAAAATTTGAAAAGTGTCTCATTTTTGCCAATATTTAAGCATTTTCTAAATATTTTTTAGCAATAATTTCATATATCTAATATTTTAGCATTTTGGTAAAATATTAGCTAAACTCCAACCTTAAAAAAAAAATCTCATTTTTGCCAATATCTTAGTATATTGCTCAATTAGCCAAAAAAGTTTGGATAATGCTAACATATTAGCTAAACTCCAAATTAGCCTTATGAACTGGAAAAATGTATATTTTTTTACCAATATTTTAGTATATTGCTCAATATTTTTTTTTTTGCATATTTTAGGAATAGCTGTAATAGAAAAAAAGCTAAAAATGTAGCTCAAATCCAAATTAGCCTTAAAAACTTTTAAAAGTCAAATTCTGCCAATATTTGAGCATTTTTTCTAAATATTTTTTAGCAATAATTTCATATAGCTAATATTTTAGCATACTGGTAAAATATTAGCTAAACTTCAAATTAACCTTAAAAAAAAATTGAAAATTTCTCATTTTTGACAATATCTTAG
Source organism: Oryzias javanicus (assembly GCA_003999625.1). Lineage (NCBI taxonomy): Eukaryota > Metazoa > Chordata > Actinopteri > Beloniformes > Adrianichthyidae > Oryzias > Oryzias javanicus. The sequence continues at coordinate 3,928,046 of CM012456.1, read as the reverse complement.
TATATTGCTCAAAACTTTTTGCATATTTTAGCATTAGACATACTAGCAATATGCTAAACCATGAGCTAAACTCCAAGTTACCTTAAAACTGGAAAAAAAAGAAAATTAAATTAGCCATAAACAGATAGCATGTTTCTAAAAATTTAATTCCAAATAACCCTAAAAACCCAGAAGCTGCTGAACATTTTAAAGTTTGAATGATTTGAGCATCTTCTATACCCTTTATAAACTATAAAGTTAATAAATACTGGCAGTAATGTCCTGAACGTTTTGATACCGAGACTACTGAAATTGTTGATTTTAGCTACTTCTGCGTGTGTCAAAATGATAACGTTTGTTAAAATCAGATAAAGTTTTTTAGACCGGGTACTCTTTACGATTCTAATCCGATCTTTGATCCGATTAAAGACATTTGGCACATGTACACGCAGCTTACAGTCACATTTTTCTGGCGTTGGTTCCTTTTGAAAGAGAGATCTAATCTCAATGGGATTTCCTGGTAAAGTAAAGGTCAAATGAATGAATAAAATATCCCCAAAAAAAATCTCCGGATGGTGGAGTGCCACCTGTATTCCAGGGGTTTATAAAGGGCGCCATTCTGGCGTGTACGCTCGTGAAAACTGGGCAGCGTCGCACGGTGGCGGTTGTTTTTATGACTGTATCTTAAATGAGACAAAGAGAAACATGTAATGAAAACTTTCTGCACACGATGCAATCAAACTATATTGGTTTAAAAATATTTTTGTAGTCTGTCAAAGCGTGTTAACCAGCCACAGGAAGCAGCTTTACTTGTTAAATCTGGAAGGATTGGAGGCAGCGCGGAGACTCTCTGGAGGCAGCGCGGAGACTCTCTGGAGGCAGCGCGGAGACTGAGGCGGCAGCGCGGAGACTCAGGCGGCGGCAGCGCGGAGACTCAGGCGGCGGCAGCGCGGAGACTCAGGCGGCGCAGCGCGGAGACTCAGGCGGCGGCAGCGCGGAGACTCAGGCGGCGGCAGCGCGGAGACTCAGGCGGCGGCAGCGCGGAGACTCAGGCGGCGGCAGCGCGGAGACTCAGGCGGCGGCAGCGCGGAGACTCAGGCGGCGGCAGCGCGGAGACTCAGGCGGCGGCAGCGCGGAGACTCAGGCGGCGGCAGCGCGGAGACTCAGGCGGCGGCAGCGCGGAGACTCAGGCGGCGGCAGCGCGGAGACTCAGGCGGCGGCAGCGCGGAGACTCAGGCGGCGGCAGCGCGGAGACTCAGGCGGCGGCAGCGCGGAGACTCAGGCGGCGGCAGCGCGGAGACTCAGGCGGCGGCAGCGCGGAGACTCAGGCGGCGGCAGCGCGGAGACTCAGGCGGCGGCAGCGCGGAGACTCAGGCGGCGGCAGCGCGGAGACTCAGGCGGCAGCGCGGAGACTCAGGAGGCAGCGCGGAGACTCAGGCGGCAGCGCGGAGACTCAGGCGGCAGCTCCACTGCAGGTCTGCAGCTCCTTAAGAAGACAGCTGCTCAGGTGGAATCAATTGACTGATTAGCTCAGCTGATATGAGTTGACAGAGTGGAGGGATCCAGAACCATGACATTAAATAGGAATCAGTTTGATTAAAATACCAGATTTTAGCAAAATGAAACAAACTCCTGCCGCTCTGCAGAAACTACAACCTAGAAAATGTTTTATGAATTTGACTAAAAATGGCAAAATTTAACATAAATAAAGCTAAAAGACCTCTGGGAACACTTTGAAAATAGATCAGAAGATGACTAGAGGGACTTTAAAAGATAAAAATTCAAGTTAAAATAAAAACGCTGTAAGCTGATTAATGGATGTAAAAAATCTATGGAGGGAAGAAAAATAAACATGTTGTGCTCCATCATAATATTGCTCAAATTTAGCCTTTTTTTCCTTGGGGACGTCATCAGGAGTTTTGACAGCTACGCTGATGACACACAGCTCTACATTACTGTGTCTCCTGGTGACGAAGAGTCAGTCAAGAGAATTTGTTTTATCTAAACTATAAAACTTCTCAATGTGTGAGAAACTTTTCGACTGAGTTGAACTTTATTCCACAAATTAAAAACATAACAAAATCAGAATTTTATCATCTTAAAAACATTGCCAGACTCCGCCCACAGAGGTGCTAATGCTTTTATTTCCAGTAGATTAAATTCCTTTCTCAGGAAAAGGATTTCAAACCTTCAACCAGGAGGTGGGCGGGAACACATTACCCCCATTTTAAAATCGCTGCATTTCCTCCCTGTGCAATTCAGAATTGATTTTAAAATTCTTTTATTGGTTTATAAATGTTTTTATGGTATCGAGAAAAGTTTCTTCTCTACATATAAAAAAAAAATAAAATCCAGTTGGTAATTTGACGTTTTAAGGCCCCGCCCCCTTCAGTGACATCACTCCCGCTTATGTTTGTCATTAAATAACATTTTAAATTGAAGCTTAAATAGAGTTTTCCACAGCAGCAGTCGTAAAACGTGTCATTCCTGCTTCGGGGTCGTCCGCTGACCGGCTCGCCGCCGCCTCTTCTTCCTCCTCCGAGAGCTGCGAGTTTCATCAGCAGGTCCGTCACGTCCGCCTCTCTCTCCGTCCAGAATCACAGAGCCGCCTTCCTCTGCCGGGACCGAAGATGTCTCAGGCCTGCCACACAAACGCATGAATAACAATCGACTCGTCCTTGTCCTCAGAACAACCGCCGCATCCAGCCGCTGCTCCGTCACTTACAGGAAACTTTTCCAAACACAGAGGTTTTTTTAGTCTTCTATGTCCGCACTAAAGAAACACAAATCGGGTTTCGCCAGACTGATCAAATCCGTGTTTCAATCTTCACATTTCCGCTCCTCTACTCTGTGATTAGCGTGCCAAAATGCCGTTCACGCCGCAATTAAAGTGAAAGCGAAGGAATAAAAATGCAGTTTTATCAAATGCGAAACTCATCACAGAAATGCAGAGACGGAAATTGGATTTATGCGTTTGCTTCGGTTATGGAATCACAAACTGCTGAATGGAGGGGAAAAAAAAACTGAAGCGCTTGGAGTTCACAGCAAAAGACCTTGATGTGAGGAAGCAGAAAGAGACGAATGCACGAATGAGAGAACAGTTTACATGAGAGGAAAAACACGGCAGGAAACGGCCGAATCACAGATCAATACATCTCTGCAGCTGTTTTATTATTGTGTTTTCACTTAAAAAAAGGTTTTGTCTCTTTCATTGATGAAAAACATGATGCTGCCACCTCCGTGTTTGACAATAAGTCCATCAGGGTTTTGTTTCCAACTATATACTGGATGAATTCCTCAAAAATAAAGAAGGTTAATTATAAGTTGACTTATTCTTAAGTTAAATAGGAAATACATTTTCTTGAATATTTTTTGTTTTATCAAAATTTAGGAATTTATTGTTATGTTGTATGATCCTATGGTGGCGTTTCTGTTGGTTTATCTCCATAGCAACCATTTTATCTTTTGGTCACCTGAGTATAACAAACAGATTTATGTCATTTTTAGAAGAATCTGTGAAAGTACATTTTTGGATTTCCTTAGCAACGGAAGTTTTTCACTTTTCTAATATGTTTATGTGTGATCGTGTCGTTCAGCTTGAGCTAGAGGTTTGTTTGTTACATTTTCACAATATTCTGGTAAAAAAAAAAAAGATGTGCGACAAACATGGGAACGCCACTTTTGTGATGTCGCCACGCCAACGCTGTTGAAAATCTACAAACGTTCAAACCATTAATTTGTCCCAATAAGCTTCTCAGAGATGCTCCAGGAGTCAGGAGGTGATGGATCAAACTCTCAAGGAGGAATTAAAGTTTGTAGCTGATACTAAAAATGATTTTTTTTTTTCAAGATGGTGGACTATTCCCGAGGTCAAAGTTTAACAAAACTTCAGTTGTGCTTGTAGACTTTATAAAGTGCTTCAAAACAATTTTAAATTGAACAAAGCGTTGTACAAAATAGAAACAAATTTAATAAATACGTGAATTAAAAGATAATTTCACTTGTTTTCCAATATCGTATAAAAATGTGAAAATCACAGAATTCCACCGTTTTTCCACAACTTGACAGCCAAACCATCGGTCTTGTGGCCATCCCATAATAAGTTCAAAACCTTAGTGGATCATTAGTGGATTTTGGAATATTTGTAACAGATTTTGGCTTTGTTTATTAAATTTGTTTTATGGTTTCTCTCGCTGTGATGTCATCATTTTTTGGAGGCGGTCCTTCACTACGGCCAAAAATCGTTTTCACCGGGAACTAGATATGTTAAAATGTTGGTGAAAATTAGATGGGGGCAACAATTTTTACTCAAACAGGCAGTGAGAAAGAAGAATTGTGGTAAAAATCTGTTCCTTCCATCCAAAACGGAAAAAGATAAATAAGAATAAAAGTTAAGAGTTCTATCATTGGTAAAAGCCGTGTCACACTGACTACGTACAAGTTGCACATGTTCCACGTATGTGTTTTTGGTCTTTCATGACATACTTTAAAAATTATAAAAGTATTTCATGCGTCTCAAAATTGAATTCACGTAAAGACACGTCAGCTGAGACCCTCGGCAGACATCAGGGCACATCAACGAACGTAAGAATTCACGATTCGCTTATTATGCGGCGGGTATGTAAAGAGGCCGATCTTTCATGCAACTCAGGGGAATCCGACAGTTAATTTAAGACGAAGCATCACGAGGACACGCGGCGGGTGCGGTCCATGCGGCTAAAACAATGTGATTTCTGCCCGGTGTTCTGATCGTCAAAGTTAAGAAATTCAATGACGAGCGGATATACATGATCCTCTTATGGTTTATTCCTACGTCTTCTGTGGTTTTAACGTGGTTCATTCAAGATACAACTGTGAGAATTTCACGTATAAAGACCACAAATTTATTTGTGTATTACCAATTTTCTTACGCGCGAACGTAAGTAGCGGCAATGCGACACGGCCTTAAAACTTTCGTTTGTTACTCTCTTTTTATTTACAGTATGGAGGAATTTACCAATAATTAGCTAAAAGCTACTATCTTGTTTTTTATTTTTTACTTCGCAGAGTGTTAAAGTAATTTTGCGAAGACAAAAACTTTTAAAACGAAGCACAAGTCAGAGTGAGATTTTTCTCGCTAGTAGACCAGTGATGGTTTGTTGTAGGCGACGACTAATTTACTAGTCAATTAGTCATTACTTAATATAATATGGAGTCAAAGTGTAGTAAAGGGTAAAGTTATACGTTTTTTAGGAGCTAATTTTGAGTTTAGCTAATATTTCAGCTCCATGCTAGCCAATTTTGGCTAATTTAGCCTTTTTTTTCAGACTATTTTGGAGTTTAGCTAATGTTTCAGCTACATGTTGGCTGTTTTGGAAAACTTATTTTTCATGTTTTTAGGCTTTTCCAATTGGAGCGGACTCCTCCGCCACACCTGTACCCTTTAGGGTTTGTTCATACGCGGCCCGCAACAACCACTTCGTCACTCGGTGTTTCATGTGATTCGCTCGGATTTTTCTTGTATTTTTTCTTTTTCATAAAAAAAACAGGATTATGTTTTTGAGCGGGTTGGTTGAAAGACCTTATTGCTCCGAGGTACAGGTGTTTTTGATTGCAGCACCTGTGACATTTAAAATCTTGTCCTCCAATCACGTGACGTCATATCAGACACACCTCCGTATCATGTTCTACCAATTAAATTAGAAATAAGGTTATTAGGAAATTAAATAATAAAACAAACATAAATATGCCAAGATGGCTCTTACAAGGCTAATTTGACATTTATGGCATTTAACTAATATCTTCAGCGTTTTCAGCTATCAATTTCAGCATCTTCAGCATTTACACTAGCATTATCACAGGTAAGGCTATATATCTAGTTTTTAGTTAGTGAAAAGCTAGTGATATGTGCTTTACATCCACTTTGTGAATGACCCGATCAGTCAACTATTAAAGTAATCGTTTGGGCTGTAACGAGTATCCGGGTGCTCGGGTATTCGCGATCTGCTCCTGAAATTTTGAGTACAAATATTTGCGACGTCAAAGATCGCTGATTCGCGATCTTAATAAATATAGTAAATTGTAGGAACATAATATCAAAATATGATCAGGGGGCGATGTATTTTTGCTCTGAAACTCAGTATAATGTTGTATTTTAAGCTTTAGAACTAAAACAAAGCTGAAAAAGCAGCGGTACCACCAGAAGTAAACATCTTCATGACAACGAACTTCCAGTTTTCAAAGTAAAACTAGCGAGAGCTTTTTTCCGTTCAGAAACTGGGACTGAAGTCCCGCTCACTGACATAACTTTTGAAAAAAATAATTAGATTTAACATCAGAGCTTTATCTCAGTGTTTACATTCTTTTGGTTATGATAACTCCTCAACAGTTGAAGAAATTAACGAAACTCCATCTTATTCTGAAGAAACGCAGCCTCACGCTGCTGAAAGGAGGATGTAATCAACGGGAATCAGATGATTCTGCTGCGGAAAAAAATATTTTCTTTCATAGAGCCTCTGCACCAAAATGTAAAGCTTTGATAATAGAAAACTGTGGAGAGAATTTTCAGGTTTTGCTTTTAAATAATCCAAAACATGATTTTTATCCTTTTTATGTTACTGTGAACGTAAACAGAAGATTGACAAAAGAAAAAAAAAGTTTAAAATGACAAACAGCATTTCTTTGTGTTTTTTGATCAGTTTTGTTGATTCTGATCTCCTGTTTTAAATAAAGGTATAAATAATGATTAAAAATTAATAAAATCAATTTTCATCCATCCAGTGAGTAGACGTACAAATAGCAATAAACATTATATTATAAGGTAAGAATCGTGGTTCAATTCGTGAATCGTTGAGCTTGATTCGTGAATTGGATCACCACCTGAGCAACGATCCACAGCCCTAATTTGTGGCAGCACTAGTTTGTTGCCACCACTTCCCATTTATTAGAATTTTGGTTCCTTAGGTTAAAGACTCTAAAAGATTAGATCTTTTTGCAGACATGGGAAACTTTCAGTTTTATCGGTTCCCCTTAAAAAAGTACCAATAACCTTGAACATGCAGCTTAAACAAAGACTAAATAAAAATGAGGCTGTTAGAATAATAAGAATACGTACATTTGACACAGGGTGAACAGAAACAGTTGCTAATCTACTTTGAAGCTGCACAAATTCACCGCATTGTTGCGGTCTTCACAGGTTTACCGTTAACTTTCGGCCAAAAGTCAAATAATTCATCACATCCTATTACAGATTTTTTTTTCTCTTTGTTTAGAGTGAATTCCTAAAGAACCAGGTTGAAAAATATAAGAAAAAAAAGGCGTCAGCCTTTATGTAAATGTGATATTTTAGCCTTTTATTTTTAATAAATCAACAAGCGTTCTCGCCGTTTGTTTTGGCCTTGACATTTCATGCTTTTGTTTGCAGATTAATGAAGGGGGATGATGAAGCCGGAGCAGACGGAGGCACGGCAAATTTTTCCCGAACTTCAAAAAAGATGAAGAAGACTGTTAACGAGTTTGCATAACGAGACGCCAGCGAATCACCTATGAAAAGACGCTAAAGGTGCGTGGAACAATAGCTCAGTACATGTACGCCCGTCTGTATATGGGAGCACTTTGTTCCGACAGCAGCAGAGAGTCTTCTCCACTTCACTGACAGTGCACCACCTGCCTCCGCTGCAGGTGGGGGTCCTGAGTGGCGATTTCAGCAGCGTTCCCAGGATCCCATTAAAAAAAGCACCTCTGTCCTCTCAAGTGTAAAGCCCATTTCATTCCATGAGCCAAACACCTCTCAGAGGAGAGACGCTCCACTGGTCCGCGGCAGATGGAGAACACAGATTCTTGAGTTTGTTTGTTTGTTTGTTTGTTTGGGCGTTTAGTTTTGATGGAGATACAGTTTGACGCCTGCAGTCAGAAATGTGAAGAGAAGAAGAGAGTTTGAACACAAATACACACATTTCCCTTCAAATTGTTTCTCTTTTTCAAATGTTTTCCCTACTAATGTTGGTACTGAGAGCGTGGCGATGCGATAACCCTAACAGTTCCAAACATTTATTATGATCTAAGAACTATTTGAACAATAAAACATTTTTTACAAAAGTATAATTATAAAATACATGTTATTTAGTGATTATATCTAGGGCTGGGAATCACTGGGTACCTCACGATACGATACGCGATACATGGCTCACGATATCGATAATATCGCGATACTGCGATAGTTGGTAAAAATCCTCTCTAATAACTAATATTATATGGCAGAACACTTTTTTTGGGGGAAATATAACCCCATTTTATTTTTTTTTAGCTTAAACACAGTCATAATAAACAATTTATGTCTTATTTTGTGCAACAAATTATACTTTTGTTTAACGTTGCCTAAAATCACTAATACTGTAACTTACCACCAATTGAATTGGAATTATTTGTAAAATTCAATGTTAACAATAGTAAACATGATCAGCAATGCCACAGAATTACTGTTAGCAACAGAACAAAAATTGAATAATTCAAATTGGTGACAGCTATCTACCTCCAAAGGAACATCACACCAAGGGATGATGAATATAACGTTTTACAGCCTCTGTCAAGTGTTACATATTTTTTTGTGCACTTTTCCCACATTTGAAAAGGGCTAAGCATTCAAAATTGATTTACTCAGACTGTCACTTGAGATTACTTCTCCAATCTTTATTTATTTTCTATTTGGTCAGTCAATTGTCAGGTAAAAAGGTAAAACACTCATAATAATGGCAATAAATATTTAAAAATTCGAATTCTATTATAAATTAGCAATAAACAACTTTAATCTATAATAATTTATACAATTTTAAGTTCTTTAATTAACTAGCAACATCCTTATTTTACCATGAATTCATGTACTTTATTTTAATTACATTTTTTTTAAGTTCATACATCAAATCTACATTTTTTTATTTAAGAATGACTTTAAATTAACATTAGCAAAAAGTTGTTACGTTCATTTGAAAACCTTACACCATAAATTTAACAAAGTTACACCATACACCAACAGGGTAAATGTCAGTGCATGAAAGCGAAAATTCCGACCGGTACCTGAAGTACACACAAACAACTACGAAGCACGCGCCTCGTTCCCACAGCGCGCCGATCAAACAGGAAATAACCGATCGCGGTCATTCTAGCGCTCAGACAAACTCACTTCTTACCGGCTGACTCTTCTACAGGTGGATGATAATTGAGAACAGGTAGACATGATTTATACACGCAATACCGAGCCAGTATCTCGCCGGTGTTTTTTCCTGAATGAGGTCCGTGCGTCGGGAAAATAAGTCCGGCGCAGCGCAAGTAACTGCGCATTAGTTCCGGTCCGCGACTCAGACGCAACAGCCTCGTAAAATGAAAATATAATATCGATACTTGGTGAGAACCCATCGAGAATCATCCGTAGGACTAAATATCGCGATATATCGCAATATCGATATTTTGGCACACCCCTAATTATGTCATTAATTAATGCAACTGTATCTCATAAATAAAGTATTTCAACCCAAACTGATTCATGGTGCTTTTATTTTGGTAATTTAGGAAATATTTTCTTCTATTTTCAACGTTTCCTGACATTACTTAATCTGTAATAAATTTTATAGTTGAGAATATATTAAAATCATCCATGACAATTGTTTTAATTAAAAAAAAAAAAACGTTCCCAGTTGTGTTTTAATTGTGATTATGAAGCTTTTAACCAAAATCCTTCAACCTAAATCTCTTAAAAAGAAATTTTTAATTTTTCTCTGTTTCCAAAATCTCTTCTGAGGGGGCGTGGCTTGATAATCAAATTGATTAATTAATTAATTCTTCCAATTTACGACTTTTGTTTGCCCTAATAGTCATAGAGTTTAGTTCACAAATATGTTGCTTGAAGCCACAAATTGATCTTTCAATTATCATTTGGTTAGTCAAAAATAAAAAATAAATAAATCTGTAGCTGCACTCACAATATTCATGTTATGCAAATGTAATATTCTGATTATCTACTAGTGCTGCCACAAACGATTATTTTAATAGTCGACTAAGCACCGATTATTTTTTCCGCTTAGTCGACTAATCTATTCATGGCCAAAGTGGATGTAAAGATGCTGAAGTTGATAACCAGCTAAAATATTAGTTAAATGCCAAATTAGCCAAAAAATAAAAAAAGTTAGCCTAAATAGCTAGCATGCTGCTGAAATATTAGCTAAATTCCACATTAGCCTTAAAAAAACGGAAAAATCCTATATTAGCCAAAACAGCTATCATATAGCTGAAATATAAGCTAAACTCAAAAATTGCCAAAAAAAACCTAAAAAAGCTTAAGTTAACCAAAATAGCTAGCATGCTGCTGAAATATTAGCTAAACTCCAAATTAGCCTTAAAAAAATGGAAAAATACTTTATAGCCAAAACAGCTAGCATATAGCTGAAATATAAGCTAAACTCAAAAATTGCCTAAAAAAACTTAAAAAAGCTTAAGTTAACCAAAGTAGCTAGCATGCTGCTGAAATATTAGCTAAACTCCAAATTAGCCTGAAAAAAATGGAAAAATACTTTATTAGCCAAAACAGCTAGCATATAGCTGAAATATAAGTTAAACTCAAAAGTTACCTAAAAAACGTAAAAAAGCTAAAGTTAGCCGAAATAGCTAGCATGCTGCTGAAATATTTGCTAAACTCCAAATTAGCCTTAAAAACCTTAATAAATGCCAAAATATTCCAAAAAGCTAGCAGAATGCTATTATAACTTTCAACTTTACTAAAATCTGACTTCATATAATATAAAGTAACGACTAATCGACTATTAAATTAGTCGTCGATTATATTAATAGTCGATTAGTCATCGATTAGTCGACTAATCGTGGCAGCCCTATTATCTACTTGTTTACGTTTTATCTTATTAACCTTATTAAGGCTTTTCTTTATGTAAATGTTTGGTAAACTCTGTCACCTGAGACTTCCAGACATAAATAAATATAAATTATGATCTTAAAAAACTTTTTTTTCCTGTTTGGAAGCAAAGAAAGGAAAGTATTCAAGGACAGAGTCGAAGTTTCTCATGATTTTATGAAATAAAGAAGGATGATCGTCGAGTTGCATCACTTTCTTCCGGATAATAATCTGCTTTTCTTTCGTCCTCCTCTCTGTTCTCGGCTCAGGCTTTCATGTTCGCGTTTTATTGGCTGCAATTGAGATTGATGAGTCAGTTTAATGAAACAAAGAAGTTCTCTGAATGTGACGTGATAGCTGAGTTGGACGGTTGGAAATAAGAATAGAAGCTTCTCCTTTATTCAGTGATTTGATGAAGTTGCTTCACATTTGTCACGGAGACACTGTGGAGTCGTTTCATTCCTGTTCCGAGCAACAAAAAGAACACCGTCTGGACAAACTCCAAGGATTGACGGGTTATATCTGTAACTCCGGATGAAAGGAAGGAAGGAAGGAAGGATCGGGACGGGACATTCAATTGAGAATTGATGGAGATCAATTGCTCTGCTCTCCTGTCCGAAAGGAAAAGAGGTCGTATGGATTTAACAAAAAGCAATTCCAGGATTTATGAGGCCTCAAACTGTGAGAGAGTTGAGGAGGTTTTCACTCATTTCATCTATGGAAAAGGCTTTGTGAAGCCACTATACTGTTACCAGATTCTATGTAAAAAAATATATATAAATATATATCAGACGGAAAAAAGGTGCAGTAAAAATACAAAAAAGATTCCCACTTAAGCTGTAAGTAACTGTCCTGTTGAATAATTTGAGTTTGTGTTTAATATTTTTAAAATAAATTTGAATTTCTGGATGTTTGTTCCAGACATCGTTTATCGTTTGCTCTTTTTAAAGAGAAATAATTTCAGAAAAACATTTTCATCTTTGCTGTACATCAAAGAAAAATACTTAAGATGCTGACGCTTTTCGCAAAAAATGATGACACAATTTACTTTAATTGCTTAATTTACATAATGGTAAATTTGCTAAAAGACTATGTACTATGTAAAGTACTATGACTGAAGCTGACTTAAATTTCCGAAAAATTTGTAGTAAAATAGATTAAAAATCACTAATACATGCTAACTTTACAAAAATTTTTAGTGTGTTGCTTAAATATGAGGTAAACTCCAAATTAGCCAAAAAAAAACCTTAAATTCTAAATTAGCCAGAAAAGCTAGCTTGTTGCTTAAATACTAGCTAAATTCTAAATTAGCCTAAAATTCCTCAGTAAACTAAACTAATCAAAAACGTTAGCATGTTGCTTTAATATCAGCCATATACTCCAAATTAGCAACCTCAGTAGATAGTAACGTTAGCTTGTTGCTAAAATATAAGTTAAACTCTAAATTGGCCTATAAAAAAAAGCAGATGATAAGAAATTAGCCAAACATGTTAGCATGTTGCTGAACTAGAGGCTAAACTCTAAATATCCTTTGAACACATCAGTAGATGCCATAGTTGCAAAAAACATTAGCATGTCGCTAAAATCTAAATTTGCCCAAAAAACCTCAGCAGATAACAACAAACGTTAGCAAGTTGCTACAGAAGAAGCAAAATTTTAAATCATCCTATAAAAACCACAGTAGAAGAGTAGATGCCAAAGTAGACAAAAACATTAGCATGTTGCTAAACTCTAAATTATCCCAAAAAACCTTAGTAGATTCTAAATTAGCCACACACAAAAAATCTAGCCTGTTGCCTAAATACTAGCTGAACTCTAAAATTACCTAAAATTCCTCAGTGAACTAAACTAGTCAAAAACATTAGCCTGCTACAGAAATAGAAACTAAACTCTAAATTAGCCCATAAAAACCTTAGTAGATAACAAATTGCATGTTGCTATACTCCAAATTAGCAAAAAAAACCTCTGTAAATAACAACTTGGCCAAAAATGTTAGCATGTTGCTAAAATAGAAGTTAAACTCTAAAGTGACCTAGAAAAAACCCGGATGATAACAAATTAGCCAAAAACCTTAGCATGTTACTAAAGTGGAAGCTAAACTCTAAATTATCCTATAAAAGCCTCAGATAACAAAGTAGCCCACAACATTAGCATGTGGCTAAACTCTAAATTTCCCCAAAAAACCTCCGTAGATAACAAATCAGCCAAAAACGTTTACAAGGTGCTATAATATTAGCTATACTCCAAATTGGCATAAAAAACCTCAGTAGATGACAACTTAGCCAAAAACGTTAGCATGTTGCTAAAATAGAAGTTTAACTATTAATTGACCTATAAAAATCCCAGATAATAACAAATTAGCCAAAAACCTTAGCATGTTGCTAAAGTAGAAGCTAAACTCTAAATTATCCTATAAAAACCTCAGTAGATGCCAAAGTAGCCAAAAACATTAGCATGTGGCTTAACTTTAAAATAACCTAAAATTCCTCAGTGAACTAAACTAGTCAAAAATGTTAGCCTGCTGCTAAAATAGAAATTAAACTCTAAATTAGCCCATAAAAACCTCAGTTGATGACAACTTAGCCAAAAACGTTAGTATGTTGCTAGAGTAGAAACTAAACTCTAAATTATCCTATAAAAACCTCAGTAGATGCTAAAGAAGCCAAAATCATTAGCATGTGGCTTAACTCTAAATTAGCTACAAAAAAACCTTAGTAGATTCTAAATTATCCAAAAAAAAATAAATAAATAAATAACTAGCTTGTTGGTTAAATACTAGCTAAACTCTAAAATAACCTAAAATTCCTCAGTGAACTTAACTAGCCAAAAACGTTAGCATGTTGCTAAAGTAGAAACTAAACTCTAAACTAGACCATAATAACCTCAGTAGATGCCAAAGTAGCCAAAAACATTAGCATGTGGCTTAACTCTAAATTAGCTACAAAAAAATCAGCACATAGCAAATTAGCCAAAAATGTTAGCATGTTGCTAAAGTAAAAGCTAAACTCTAAATTATCCTATAAAAACCTCAGTAGAAGAGTAGTATAACAAATTAGCCAAAAACATTAGCATGTCGCTAAACTCTAAATTATGCCAAAAAATCTTAGTAGATTCTAAATTAGCCCAAAAAAAAAAAAAAATCTAGCTTGTTGCTTAAATACTAGCTAAATTCTAAAATAACCTAAAATTCCTCAGTAAACTAGTCATAAACGTTAGCATGTTGCTAAAATATTTGCTATGCTCCAAATTAGCATAATTCTCACATGTATTGTCACAGAATGAGGTTCTGATTGATCTGTATTTGTGCTGCTTTAGTTTTTAAGGAAAAAGTCTGTTTTTCTGCAGACGGACGGATTTGTTTGGTTTCCCGGGGAGACGTGTGGATGCTCTGACCTTTTCTTGTTCTGGTGCTGTCAGAGCAGAAACCCAGCTGTGTGCTGGAGCGACAGGCTGCACGCAGCCCTTCAGCTCCTTATTGGGATTCTCCCGTCTCCTCCTCAGACCCACTTCCCGACGTGTCCCCCCGCATACTGATGGGGGGGCCGTCCAGAGCGCCCCCTCGTGGATGATCAGACTGGTGTTCCATCTGGGATCTTTCTGTTAAACCTAATAGATGCAGACAGCAGAGGTTTCCCCGTCCCGTCGCACAGACGTACATCTGTGCTCGCGGGACGCCCACCCACTCCCCCCAGGGTGCAAAGTGGTGCTGCCCGAGCTCTGGTGCAGCCATCTGGATCGCAGCGGGAAGCACCTGCTCGCAGGCTGACACCTGAACGCAGCATCTGCTTCGTCAGCTGAGGCTTTCACAGACTCTTCTGTCATTTTTAGAGCTGTTATCAGGGATAAAAAGATTTTTTTTTTTTTTTTTTTTTTACGAGGATTTTCTTAGAGACAGTTACATATTTATGGACATGATTCACACATGAAATTTGCGTCTCTCTTTTGATGCTTAACTCCTCGACACCACATCATGGAAGACATGGAGGATGTTGAGCGAGTATCTTGGGTTTAAACGTTTTGAGGAGCTCCACAGACGCCTCAGCTAGCATGTCGTCGTGTCTGGGTTCACCAGATCATTCAGAGTCTTTCCCAGCGCGGTGAACTTCGCTCCTTCAGCAGAAGTTTCCTATCAATAGCTTGATGAAAACAAAAACATCATGAAGACAGAGCGTTCACGCCCACCATGACAGCATCCATGGTCGCTCTCCGTTTCCCGGCAGCCAGGACGGCGACTCTGCTCTTTCTGCTGGACCCTGGACAACAGAGCTAGCTTGCTCTGACCCTGGGAGGCGGTCCAAGCTAGCTCTGCTGGAACCTGGGCACTAACTAGCTAGCTCTGCTAAACCCTAGGCGACTGGACTAGCTAGCTCTGCTGATCCCTGGAAGGAGGGGCTAGCTAGCTGTGCTGACCCTGGGAAGCGGGACTAACTTGCTCTGCCGGACTCTTGGAGGCGGGGCTAGTTAGCGCTGCTAGACCCTGGGTGGCTGGGCTAGCTAGCTGTGCCGGACCTTAGACATCAAAGCCAGATAGCTCTGCCGGACTCAGGCTAGCGGAGCAAGCTAACTGTGGCAAAATCTAGGAAACAGCTAGCAAGCTCAGCCAGACCCTGGGCAGGGGGGCAGCTAGCTATGCCGGACAATGGGATGCTGGGAAAACTAGCTGTGGCAGAACGTGGGCACTAGCTAGCAAGCTCTGTTGACCCCTGGGCGGCAGGACTAGCTAGCTGGGCTGATCCTGGGAGGCGGGACTAGTTAGTTCTGCTGGACCCTGGGTAACAGCTAGCTAGCTCTGCTGACTCCTGGGCGACGGGATTAGTTCACTCTGCCGGACCCTGGGAGGCGGGGCTAGCTAGCTCTGCCAGACCCTGGATGGCTGGGCTAGCTAGCTGTGCCGAACCTTGACATCAAAGCCAATAGCTCTGCTGGACTCTGGGTGGCTGAGCTAGCTAACTCATGGCAAAACCTGGGGAAAAGCTAGCAAGCGCTGCCAGACCCTGGGCAGGGGGCCAGCTAGCTATGCCGGAACATAGGCTACAAAGCTAGCTAGCTTTGGGAAACCCTGGGCAACAGCTAAGTAATTCTACCCAACTCTGGGCGGGGGGGATAGCTAGCTTTTACGGACCCTGGGCGACAGCCCGTTTGCTCTACGTAACCCTGGTTGTTGGACCCTGGGAGGCGGGGCTAGCTTGCTCTGCCAGGCTCTTGGCA
This sequence comes from Oryzias javanicus, assembly GCA_003999625.1. Lineage (NCBI taxonomy): Eukaryota > Metazoa > Chordata > Actinopteri > Beloniformes > Adrianichthyidae > Oryzias > Oryzias javanicus. The sequence continues at coordinate 3,911,983 of CM012456.1, read as the reverse complement.
ACAAAGCTAGCTAGTTTTGCTGGACCCTGTTCATCAGCTAGCTAGGTCTACCAGACCATGGGTAGTCTGGGGCTAGCTAGCTCTTTCGGGCCCTGAGCGGTGGTGCTCGCTAGCTTGCTACGCTGTCCATGGGATCTGTTAGCTCCTCTGTAACCGGTCCAGGGTGTATCTCGCCTTCGCCCACCCGGAACCGGGACAGTGTCTGGCAACCCCGCGGCCCCAACAGTTTAAGATAATGGATGGATGTTAGAGCGGCCATATTGAATCTTTATCTCTAGCCCATGATCACATCCCAAAAGCTGAGTCCCTGATTGGTTGAGGCTTGGTCGACGCCCAAATCGGGCCTCAGATCAAATTTGAACATTGACTCATCATTGAAACTTTACTTGAAGTGAGTGAGGAACGCCATGAAAGCCCTGTAGGACTTTTTTATCCCCACTTGATCTCTGATTTCAACCTATAACATCTCAGGAGGTTAATTACAGAAAAAAAGTCAGAAATTGAGGATTGAGGCTGCAGAGCTAACGGCTAAAAGCAGCTTTGTTCTGAAAACTCCCATCCTTCAATAATGGATCGGCTCAGGAGGAGCGTCTGCTGACCACAGAACCACCGTCGTCCAATCACATTTCCTGCTTTCCCTTCAGGGATGTTTCTGCTGCCTTTCAATGTGTGAGAAGTCTTATCGGGAGCGTCCGGGTCAGAACCATCACGTTCCTGCCGTGTCATCCTCACCTTGAAAATCTCATCTCTTTGCTTATTTATGGCGGCGCCGGATTGTTTACCGGCCTCCCTCCCTCCGGCTCACGGGAGATTTATTGACCGGGCGTTTCTGTCCGAGGTCATCGGGGAGAGAACCAATCAGCAAAGTGCTGCTGCACCCCTGACCTCAGACTTGGACTCAGCCCAGCAGAGCGCAGCGGCAGCAGCAGCAGCCGCCGCCGCCGCCGCCGCTGCAGCAGCATACTGATAACAGATCAAATCTCTACTTCAGTGCAGATGGAGACGATTACGAGTTCCCAGAGGTTCTTTAGCTATGATGAAGCCAAAATTTGAGTAAAATGTCATTTTCTGCAGGAGTGGGCGGGAGTATAGGTGAGGAGTAAGCTACAGCTCGTTTCCCATCATCCCTCCTTTCTTTACACGCTCTCCCGTTAGCTTACAGCCCCTCATTGCTTCAAGCTAACATTAGCGGTGCAACAAAAATGGCGAGCGATATCAGAGCTGATCCAGATTCCAAACGCCTGAAAACGGATGCATCAGAATGGGGCGGAGCTGGGAGCTTAAGACCCGCCCACCGTATTTTCTTAGAGCAAAATACTATCTTTTTCAAACCGCTTTTTGGGTTTTTGTTGCTCCTGATTTACTAAAATTTGAATATAGGAAATTAATTTGTTTTAAATAAATGTCCTCCAACATAAAAAAAAATAAATAAGAACACGTGAATAACACCAAAAATAGCAGAAAGAGTTGGAAGTGAGCTGCCAGAAATAAAAAAAAGCTCTTTTAAGTGAAAAAAAACAAAATTTTTTAAAGATATTTGAAACAAATAACAATAATTAAATATTTATTTCAACGGTTTAATTCAGAAGACATCTGACTAAAATTAAAAATTCTTAGGAAATTATTGTGTAGATATTTTTATGACACAAAATATTTCCCTCCAAATGGAAAATAAGGACTCCTACTTTAAGAGAATTATGACATTTTTACAGCTTAAAACATTCTATAGTGCAATGAGTGAAGTACATGAACGATCTAAAAGGGTTTGACTCGCTGGCAGGAAACTTCTGTTTGACATTTTTGCACATCGACACCGAAATATTCAATGAATCTAAAGTTTTACTATAAATCTCGAGTTCGACTGGCACATCTCACATCGATTTGGAAATAAAATGACTGTTTAGAACTTTCTTTACCGTTTTAATGTCTCAGGTTGCGTTGTATCCTTGAAAAAGAGACGAGGATCTATATAGAAAAATAAAAAAAACTAATCTTATCATAAAAACTAAATCTACATCATAATTCTGAATGTTACTAGTGATGTTTTGCAATCTAAATATTCAGTTTTGATATAAAAATTGATTAAAAATTTAAACTAATTGGCTAAATCTCTATAAATGTGTGGTATCTGCAAATGTTGCGTTAAATTTTATGGCGTTTTTGTTTTTAGAACTCACTGAGTCATTTGTTATTTTGTTTTTTTTCTAAAGAAGATCATCCAAAAAAAAGATTCTCAAAAATGTTCTTTCTTTTCAAACATTTACAGATGCAGCGTCAAGTCTTTCCATTATATTCTAATTCATAAAATAATAAAAAAGCATCAATAACCAACAATTAGAGACATTTTTCCCCCTAAATGTTTCCTCTGTATTTTTACTTTTGGATTCTTCAAAAAAACTTGAATCAAAATCCGACTTTTCATTTATTTATTATGTAATTTGTGTCATAAAAAAACATTTATGTGGCAAACATATCCAGAAATGTTGATCTTTTGTTATAATTATCATTCAAAGGAGGTTTGATGAGAAACAAAATAATAAATACATGTTTTTTTTTTTTTTTTAAATTAAATCCTAAATCGTTTGACAGTTTTCATTAAATCTATGAGTGAGCGTTCAAATGTTCTTTGCTGATTTTGGTCCATCAAAGCTGGGAAAACAGCTGAGCTGCGTTGTCAACATTTACTGCTTCTTTCGGCGGCTCTTTGATCATCTGAAAACAGAAACATTGTTTTTTTTAATATAATATTTGTTGTAGACTGATAAACACGTCCACCATTCCTCCTGAATACCTGCGGTTTCTTCAGGCGTTGAGGTTCGGTCGTCTTGGAAACGCTCTTCAGGTCCCTCTGAACCTCAGAGAACATTTGGTTCAGACTCTCCACTTTCTCCCGTTTCCCAGCGTTGATCTGTGGAGACACGTTTCACACGTGAGCGTGAAAAAGGAAGGAAGGCGGGAGGACGTTTTTCAGACGACTCGCTCACGTGTTTGAGGGCAGTGGTGACCGCTTTGGCTTTGTTCTTCACCTTCATCGGCTTGTTGGCCACTTGGAAGACGTTTTTCGTCTTTTTCCCCTTCTGTTTGTTCTTCCCCATGCTTCCTGTCGGGAGGAAACCGCAGGTCATTTTTGGGGCTTTTATTTTGAAGGTCATGCTGGGCAAACCATCCTGACAAAAAACACCAAACTGGTCGACGTTCAAAGACAAACCAAACCTGTTTATTATCAAGCAATCAACTACTTAATGCTCAGTAGTTGGTGGCATTTTATTTTGTTTTATTCTATTTTTATTTGTTTTATTGTATTTTTATTTGTTTTATTGTTTTCGTATTGATCTTTTATGTATTTTACTGCAGACTGCTTTTGTAATTTTATGCTGTTTTTATTTACTTTTGTTTTTAATTTGTCTAATTTTTAAACTCTCTTCCTTCTTTTATTGTGAAGCACTTTGGCATGCTATAAGCAGTTGTAAAGTGCTATAGAAATAAAGTTTCTATTCTATTCTATTCTATCAACAATAAGAGTTCTAGAGCAGCTGAATCTTTATGTAAATTATTACATTACATTAATAATAGATGACAGCTCTGAAATGAACTACAGTCTGTTACATAAAAACACTAAATGCTGTTTTAAACCTACATTTAGACTCATTTGTGTCACTTTCTGCTATTTTTTTTCCCCCTGAACCCTTTAAAATAACGAATTATAGTATGAAAATTGTGTTTTCTTATTTCCCCATGTTGCTCTCCTTTTTTTAAAAAAATGTTTTTTTTATGTGCTATGTTCTAGAAAATGACAGGTGTTTTCTATTTAGGCTAAAAAAACAACAAAATCTTTTTTGTTTTTAAATGCTTTTAAATAGATTGTATAATTATAATTTTCCTTTTTTATTCTTTAAAAGAATATCTGCACCCACAACTACTCACCACTTTTAAAGAAACAATAATCAATTTCTAACATTCTTAAACTTCCATGATGTTCAGGATTTTTGGTTCCCGACTGAACATGAAAGTCTTTTCATTGAAGCATCCCTAAAGACCACGTGATCGAGCTAAACCAAGCAGATCTCGGGTGGACAAAACTTCTGCGTTTAGATCAGCTTTTATGTATAAACATGTCAACACAGCAACAAACAACAGGAATGACATTTAACAGCTTAAATTAAATAAAATTAATAGTTTAGATTCATACATTGTGGAAAATAGACGCTTCAGACACGAACTTATAAACACATTTCATGTCAAACGATTTGTACTTTATCATCTATTTACATGTGTGACGAACGTAACGTTCAATTTCATGAACAGTTTGATCTAATTAAGTTAAAACTTTCTCCTTTTATGTGTTCTTGTTAACCATATTCATAAATTACAGAATATATTTGGTTTAGTATTGAAAAATAAAAATCCCAACCTGTTTGTGAATCTGTTTTGATCCCCTCGTGTGCGACCGGCACATGTCTTTGACGTCACACACATGCGACTCCGCCTTCCGTCGTCTTTCAAAATAAAATGAGCAGCCTTCTAAAGTGTGAAAATGTTTAAAATTTCCCTTTTTTTCATTTAAATCAAAGACTAAAAACTGACCTTGTGTGAGATTAACTTTATTTTTTTGTAATTTAAACCAAGCAAAAGGACGTGTGAAATTTAAAGAGGCACTTTACTTAAAAAACAAACATTTTCTAAGAAATACATATTTGAAAATGTGTATTATATCGTTCAAATATATATTTTATTAAAAATTTAGCCCAAAAAAATTAATATTATTTCAATTAAAAGATTATTTGTCTTTACTGATTTTAAATCACAGACAACCGTTCAATTTTTAAATATGCAGCCTTTAAAATCAAATTGTCTGAATCATTTGAGTGTTTTTAAAGACGTGAGTTACATGTGTAGCTGTAACATACTGTACTTTTAGCTGCAGGTACTGAACTCGAGGGTTTACTGAGTTTACTAATAAGAGAGTGAGAATTTATACGTTTTTTTCTTCTCACTCCATTTTGGATTTTTGTTTTTTATGTATTTTTGTCCCATTTTTGCTGCTCTACATACGTTTTCACACGTCTAAGATAAACATTTTTTAACTTAAATAAAATCAAACACTTCGGACGGCCGCCACCATAGAAATCCAGATCATACAATTTTCCTTGTCTTATTTTATTTTACATAGTTTCAGACAAACTCCATTCAGAAAATGTGTAACTGTTGCAGCATTTTGAAGATATGTGTCAAAAACATATTGAAATTTCGAAGAAAAATAAAAAAAAATTTGTCTTTTTTATTGTTTTATTTAAAAATACTTTCGTTTAAAACATTTGGTTATTAAAATAACCACTTTTTTTCACGTATCACTTCAGGCGTCATTCTCCAATAATCCATCGAATGGATGCTTCCATAAAGTCAATAAATTATCTCTGATTTAATGTAATTTTGAATTTCTAGCTGAGATGAACCACAAACTGTAAAATAAATTTGAATTCTTGCTGACATCTCACTAATTTGCTGTGTTGAGATGGTCGTATGTACTAAAGGCAGTCTTTTATTTTGAAAGGGAGCCATATGAACCTATGTGAAAAGTTAAAACAAAAATTTATATTTAGAAAAAAAAGCCATTTTATATTCATGTTTATATTTCACATATGCCAATAAACCAACAGTGTATTTATATTTATCAATTCATAACTACAACCTATAAATCTGTGTTTTATTGCAGACTTCTGGTCTTTGTTAAATTTTTATCAACTATTAACTTAAAATGTTTCAACTTAGTCTGAAAACATTTTCAGTGAGTATTTTTTTAACACTAAATGTAGCCAACATTTTATTTTAAGCACGGTACTTTTTTCCAAAGGAGTGCTGCTTTAACTTTTTAAAGTTCAAGTTTTTATTTATTTCATTTTTACAATATCCATGTTAAACTTTATGTCATATTTTTGTCATAATGTAGCAAAACCTTTTTGAACTGTCCCTAAAAATATAAAGTGCCACCAATGACGCAGTCTGTTTGGGGAATAGACATAAAAGAAGACATTATTTAGATTTAAAAAATGACTGAAAATCATTTGGATGAAGAATAAAAATGAGATGACAAAATTACAAATAAGATTTTCATATTGGCTTATTTTTAGGCTTTCTTTAAGGAGTAAATAGTAAATTTAATCTCAAATTGTGTCATAATTACATTTTTTAATTTAGAAAAAATTATGATAGACTACCGTACTTTTAGCCTAAAACTGTTTGTTTACATCAATTCAACAAAAAATGGCAAACTTTATGACACTTTTAAACGTATTGAAACAAATAAAAAATATATATATTTCAAGTTTAGTTTTTCAATTTTATTTCAAACCTGAGAAGTTCAATAATTTCTTTAATTCGTTGTAGTTCATGTTAAAAGCAGCAGATGGCGCCATTACACCACCACAGCTGCCATTCAGGATTTTTCTGCAAATGATGAACACGTTCTGTCAACGTGCAATGAGCTGAAGTGGCCACTAGGCAGAAATTAACCGCTTTTATTTTAAATATTTATAATTTATGGTATTTTATTTACGTTAAATATGCAAATAAAAATGAAGAATCTATTTTTACTAAAAAAATACGACTCTTTAGAGAATAAATCTCTCGTTTGGTCCGCATGCGCGCGCGTGCCGTTGCATCACTTGGATCAACAGCTACAGGAGCGCCCGCACGCACGCGCGCTGACGCATCCAGTGCGCAGCGGCGAGACTCCTCCCGGTCTGCGTGGACATCATGTGGCCAACACCAGCCTGATGACAGACGCGCCGCCCGCGCGCGCGCGCGGGACCCTATATAAGCTCCGCAGCTGTCAGGTGGAGGACACTGGCTGCTCTGCACCGGGCCACGGCGGGCTTTAGCAGATTATCCTCCTCCTCTTCCTCCCTGTCACCATGTCTCACTCTTGGGGATACGCACCGGCGAACGGTGAGGCGCGCGCGGCTCCTGTGACATTGGAGACGCGCGTTCTTGGAGTCTCCAGTGGACGCACAGCAGAGACCTTCTTTTTTTAAATTATTATTTCATGCGTAAAATCCTCCTCGTGCGCACCAAATGACCCCCCCTCCCCACACACCTCCCTAAAAGTGTTTTAATATGATTTCCAGGACCCGCCAAGTGGGGGGACAGCTTCCCCATCGCAAACGGAGCGCGCCAGTCTCCCATTGACATCCAGCCGGCCGCAGCATCCTACGACGCGGGTTTGAAACCGCTGTGCCTGAAGTACGACGCGTCCACCTGCCTGGAGATCCTCAACAACGGACATTCCATCCAAGTGACCTTCCTAGATGACAGCGACAAATCCAGTCAGTACTCCAGAAAAACCAAAAAAATATCTATTTTTGCAAGAAAAATATGTTTTTATGAATCTATGCATGCGTCATGCGCAAATTTCTCTTTTACTCTGAAGGGAATTTTTGCTTTTTATTACAAAATGTTGCATTTTTATGCGTAAAAGTGAATTGAAATTTAGTATTTTAGCAAACAGGCTGCAGGAATTCCAATTTCCAGGTCACAGAAACACCAAGGTTACTCTGGTTAACTATTAATCTGCCAATTCTGAGGGAATCCGAGGCCAAAAAAAAAAAAAAAAAGCTGATTCTTTTCATTTTCACTCAGATTAGATTTTAATCCCTAAAGAAAATGCAATGGAAATGGTCAGAGAATAATATTTCTGATTGCCTGTCCTTCTGTCAGTGAATCTGCTTTAGGGGAAGCGAACAAAAGAAGCAGAGCTCAGAATGTGACCCAGATGAGTCGATGTTCCTCTGCAGCTCCACACGTTCCTGCCTCTAAATAAAGGAAGAGCTGTCGGCCTGACATGATCATGAATAATCCTCATGTGACAAAAAAAAAAAAAAAAAAACCTGTCTTTGTATGAATCTTTCTGGACTATATTTATCACTGAAATGTACCAAAAATAACCTGGAAGAGCCTGATTGGACAGGAAATTAGCTTGGAAGTCACATCTGCTTAATCAGTTTGGTATTTCCTTTTGGTTAATCTGTTCTCCCCCCCCGCCCCCCTGAAGGTGAGGCAGGACGGGGGCGTCCCCACGGCTCGCCTAATTTAATTGGGGCTTTTGTTCCTCTGCTGCAGCTCTCACAGACGGGCCGATCTCAGGGGTCTACAGGCTTAAGCAGTTCCATTTCCACTGGGGGGGTGCTGATGACAGGGGCTCTGAACACACCGTGGATGGGACCAAGTATGCGGCTGAGGTGATGTGGGGGGGGCTGCATCATCCTCATCCTCACGAGTCCCTGCAGCTTATTCAAAATTCAGATTTCTAAAATAAAATTATATTTATTATTTTCTTTTATTCCTAACAGATTAAAGAAAAATTGTTTTTACCTAATTTACAACTTCATTTCTTAAAATAAAAAGAAAATCTTTTTATGTCCTCTTTCCATCAGCTCCCATAAAGTCTTATCCTGTTTCCATGACAACAGCGCACCATCCTCAGCTCACTTCCCCCACTTGGCATGAATTTTTCATTATTATAAAACGCTTCATTTCTAAAGAAACAATGGATAAATAATTAAGCTGTAGGAAAAACATTAGATTAGATGGAATGTTTATTTATAGCATTTAGTGATAACAAAAACAGTTAATTTGTCTAAATATTATTCAAATTCTACAAGCTTCACTACAAAAATATTTTATCCTTTAACAATTTTTTTAAATAACTAGCATGTAATAAGCTTTGTTTTTATTCAAATACTGTAAAAAAAATTAATCGATATTAATCGCGATTAATTCATTACGATACAATACATAAAAAACATAATCAATTGATTAGAAAAAACATATAAATATAAACATTGAGTATAAAATTTTGTGTGTGATTTTATATTGTGATTATTTGTAGATAATAGGTGGTCAGCAAAGACTGTAAAAAGAAAAACTAACCGCGATTAATCACGATTAATCGCAATTCATTCTTTTCCCCCTTTGCGATTAATTAGTTAATTTTGTAGTCAATTCCGACATAAATTACCAAACCTAAAGTAATAGTAAAATTAAATTAAATTTTTTTTAATAACTAGCATGTGATGAATGCATGTCTTTGCGGCTTTGTTTTTGTTCAAAAGCCGCACATTGAAACATAAAATTCAACAAGTAAAAGAATTGCGATTAATCGTGATTAATTGATCTAAAATTTTTTAATCGATTAATTTAAAAATCGATTAAAAATAGACATTCTAAATGTACAGTTTTGTGTGTGGCAATTTCATACTATGGTTATTTGCAGATAATAAGTGGTCGGCAAATACTGTAACCAAAAAAAAAAAAAAAAAAACACGATTAATCGCGATTAATTGGAATTAATCACCATTAATTTTTTCCCTGTTTGCGATTAATTAGTTAATCATTTTTAGTCGATTCCCGCCCTAAATGATATATAAACATAAAATATCAAACCAAAAGTAACAGTAAAATAAAATTCAATTCAATTCAATTTTATTTATATAGCCCAAAATCACAAAGAATTTTGCCTCATTGGGCTTCAAAATGAAAAGAAACCAACATATTTTTAAAAGCTAGCATGTATAATGGATGCATGTATTTGCAGCTTCATTTGGTGCACTGGAACACCAAATATGCCAGCTTTGGTGAAGCTGCCAGTAAGCCTGACGGCCTCGCCGTTGTGGGAGTTTTCCTGAAGGTGAGTCAGAATTCTTCAAGCTTCGCTTCATCCTGAACTCCACACTCGCAGACGCTCACGAGGTTTTCGTCTTTCAGATTGGTGATGCAAATCCTAAACTGCAGAAGCTTCTGGACGCATTTGACGGCATCAAAACCAAAGTGCGTAACCACGGCAACCGTGTTTGGCATAAAGCAAATAGAACTGAATTGACTTTTTTTTTTTTTTTTGCTTGTGGTGTCGCTTTCAGGGCACGCAGACTTCGTTCGCCAACTTCGATCCCACCACGCTGCTCCCCGGCTGTCTGGACTACTGGACGTACGATGGCTCTCTGACCACGCCCCCTCTGCTGGAGAGCGTTACCTGGATCGTTTGCAAAGAGACGATCAGCGTCAGCTCCGACCAGGTGGGAGCAGGGCTCATTTTTCTGAAGCAGAAAGGCCGGCTTTGTTCCTGTGTTGAAGCGTTCGATTGTTGAGATTTGCGGTTTGACCTGAAAGAGAAGAAAAACGAAAACTGTAGTTGACTTTGAAACTGAAAAATAGAAACCTTTGCAAAACAAAGAAAAGACGACGGATGAACAAGAGTTCAGACGCAGATGGTTTACCACAAACTTCACCAAACAGGAAGTCTTCAGGCATCTCTGTCGGTAACAAACCTATTACGAAACCTGTAACCGAATTTCCACTAAACGTCTAACCACCATGCTAACAAGAAAAGGTTATGCCTTATTTTCTAATGCTGCCTTTATCACCACGAGTGGGTAAAAGGCAAATGAGGTGTGTAGAGGTAAACTTTAGACTCCTTATCAGACTCATTAACAAAAAATTGATGACTTATTCATTATTTATCAGTTAATTCAGACTGAGAGGGTTCAGTTTGTAGGGAAATAAGTAAGAAACAGGAACTTTTTTTCACAATCTATTTAAAAGATGTGAAAATGTGATATTTTTTTTAATGATGAGGGAAAAACATAAAGAAAAATAAGCTTAAATTTGCTTAAGTTTTAGGTATTTATTGATTCTAATTATGAATCAGGGGCAGAAAAAAAACAACGTGAAAAAGATTGTAGTTGTGACATAGAAGCTAATACGGCAAGCTGCAAGCTCCATTCTGATACATCCACTTGTAAAGAACTAGATCTGTCTTTGTGTCTTTGTTTTCCTTGTGGCTCCAAACAATGTGACTCCTTAGTATTGGCGTAGCACCACTAATGTGGTGTGTGTTTTTTTTTAATACTGTCAAAATTAAAAATTACAAATTATTTCCCGTTTGGAGCTAAGAAGTCCTAAACAAAAAGCAGTTTAGCATTGTATATAATATATATATATGTATATGTGTGTGTGTTTGGGTATATATATGTATATATGTGTATATATATATATATATATATATATATATATATATAGGGGTGTGTGTGTGTATGTGTATATATATGTATGTATGTATATATGTATGTCTGTGCATATATATATATATATATATATATATATAGACGTCTGTATGTATATATATAATGTATATATGTAAATATGTATATGTGTGTATACATACATACATACATGTTTATATATATATATATACATGTGTGTATATATATATGTGTATATATATATGTGTGTGTATATATATATGTGTGTGTATATATATATATATGTGTGTGTGTATATATATATATTATATATATATATATATAGACGTCTGTATGTATATATATATATATAATGTATATATGTAAATATGTATGTGTGTATACATAGATACATGTATATATATATATATACAGTATATATATGTGTATATATATATATATATACATACATATATATGTGTTTATATATTTATTTATATATATATATATACATATAATGTATGTGTGAGTAAATGGGTAAATATTATGTATATGTGTGTTTATGTATATATATATATATAAAATCAAATGCTCATTCTATCACACCAGTTTTTGCCTTCTTGAACTGTACAATTGTCCTTTTCGAGATGTATTTTAAGCAAATAATGACATTTTGGTTCCTAAAAGTCTACCATGTAGTATTATATGAAATGACAATGAAATGCGCAGATGGAGTGAGTGACAGTGTTAGCGCAGCGGATGAGTGTTGTGTGAGTGACAGTCACAGGAGGCGTTCTGGACTCATTTATGTCCCCTTCTTCCATTTCGCAGATGGCCAAATTCCGCAGCCTGCTCTTCTCCGTGCAGGGGGAGGCCGAATGCTGCATGGTAGATAACTACCGTCCTCCGCAGCCGCTCAAGGGTCGCAGCGTCCGAGCTTCCTTCAAGTAGAAACATCCCACCCCCGCTGGTGCCCTTTCTGCCCCGTTGCCCTTTCCCCTCCCTTCCCCCCTCTCAAATACCTCTTGCAGGGAACCTCAAAGCACACATAGGAAAATATGAAAATCGCTCTTACCCAACATGCACTTGCACTATAGCGGCGGAACTCTCCACAATCGCTGCAACTCATTAACCAGCATTGTCTGACTGGTGGTTTGGAGGCCAGCGAACAGGAAGTAGCAGCTTGTTGCAGAGCGCGGAGGGAGGATAAGACCATTTCTCCGTCTGTTAGAGGAGTGAGGTGCCAATACTGGTCATAGAATACATGGGGACCCCCCCACTGCCAGTCTGTAATCTGCATCCCAGCAGCTTAATGAAACCGCCTCCATCGCAGGCGATCGACTCCAAAAATCCCCCTCTGGCACACATGCGGACCCCCCGCGGCCACTGACCTGCTTATTGATCCAAACTGTACGGTTGGGGGCGCCCTGGCAGCAACTCACATATCTGCTCTTGTGTTTGGCCTTCAGAGTTTCCACATGCTCGTCATACCAACGCCGTTCTTTTGAGCTGATTGATCGTGCAGTTTAAAGGACTCCCGCTACTACACCCCCCACCCCCCCCACCAAAAACACTCCTCCGGCAGCAGAAGCGGTGACCTTTTCCTTCCAAAATTAGCAGAAGTGTGTACAAAAATGTGATTGCTGAAGCTTCAGTCGTCGTCTGGGCGTCCACGTGTAGCAGCCAACGCACAAAGCCACCAGAGAAATTACCCAACCACAGATGCCAACATAAGAAAACACAAAAACCTGCCAATTGACATGATTATAGAGTCGACGCGGTGCCAGAACCTTAAAGGAGAACGAAATACCAACATTTCACATACGTCTCATTGTAGAGTGTTTCTCGCAAGCTTTTAATTCATGTTCAACAGGAAAAAAGCCTTTAGTCATTTCACTTTAGGGCTACTCCATGTTTGTGTCAAGTTTTTTTTTGTTTGGAAGTGGGCATTTACTAGTTATATAAATATATTTTATGACTAAACTGCCTCTGTGTTTTTCTTGTTTCTCAAAGTGCAAAAATATTTTCACAAACACCAATTTAAAAGAAAAAAGTTCATATTAGATACATGGGGAAATAGAAAAAAATTGTATATTTTATGACAAGAATATTTTATTTCACAATAATAATGTATAGCACAGTATAAATTATTTATACCACAATAACAATATATATCACGATATTAATTAATATATATCACAATAATGATATAAATCATGACATGAAATGTTTTATTTCAATAACAATTATAATATATTAATATCATAATCATAGTAAAAACTATTTTATATCATGATATAAATTATATCTAACAATAACAATACGTATATAATGAAATAAAATATTACATTTTATAATAACGATATATATATCACAATATAAATGATTATATAGCACAATAATGATATATATTATGATATAAAATGTTTTATTTCACAATAACAATATATATCATAATAAAACGTATTTTATATCATGATATAAATTATATCTAAAAGTAACAATATGTATATCATTAACTAAAATATTCCATATTATAGTAACGATATATATATCACGATATAAATGGTTTTATATCACAATAACAATATGCATCATGATATAAACGATTTATATCACAATAAAAATATATATTACAATATAAATGATTATATATCACAATAATATCTATATATCATGATGTAAAATATTCCATATGGGGCTGAAGGAGTTGCATGTAGCTCCTTCATAAACTTCATTAGTCTCATCTTTTTTAGTTAAATCAGCTCAAAAATCCACATTTATTTGATTTTTGTTAATTTGGGGGCAATATTGTGAGCAAACGTCAAAATATCAGTTGCTGTTTTTGTTGACCCTCAAGCAGGAACCTTTAACCGACTAAACATGGTGCTAAAACTAGAGTGCTAAATCTTGAATGTCTACAAAAGCCACCATACTGAGCGTACCGCTAGGTTCACACGGGCCGCGGAAGCGTGTGAAGCGGAGTGCGCGCGACATCCATTCTCTCCTACAATTTACACCAGAGGCAAATTTTTTGGTTGACTGGCGCTTCTGCCAAAGCTTTTTTTGTTTTTGCCATCATGGGTAAATTATTTCGCTAAAAATATCACCCTATATTTCTGCTAAGAACTGCTTTCTCTTGTTGTTTTTTTACCATTCAAAATCCAGCCCCACTTCCCGCTCTGAAGTCGGCCCATGATTATATGTGTTAGTATCTATGTTTATTCTCATCTTTATATTCTGTTTAGATACAAAAACATAATCGGATTAGTTAATCACAGAGTTTTATTGTAAAAAATTGGTTATATTTTGAAAATAAACCAGATTTTCTCATGTATTATGACATAACTTCCTGCCAGAGTTGACACGGATTGCTCGCAGCTCTTGCATGACAAGAGGTCAAAAAGATCCGCTGCATGGCGAAGCCTTCCACGGAAGACCGCGGTGCTCCGCGCCTGATGTGGACCACAGATTAACAAGGGCGCCAAATGCGAATCAGACGTAAACCATACCATCATCTGCAAAAAGTGATGTTATCTTGTTACTGGTAAACGTTTGCACATATTTTCAGTGCAAATGTTCTTTTGTGCAGCTACAGGTTCATGTTTTTATGATAGTTTCTGACTTAATAACCAAGAATTTATTTAAATTTTGATTTTTTTAACAACAAATATTAAATAATAGGGATTTATGTTTGAAAATGAAGCAGTTTGAAATTAATGACAATCTGTTGATTTAACCGTTTTTCAAGATCAAATTTGCTTTTCTTCCACATATTTCCATCTTTCAAAAGAAGACGTCCGATGTAGATCTGTGAGGGGACATTCTCATCATCTGGTCGCTCTGGAGATTTGGCGTTTCACCTCTGGTGAAATTAGGCGACTCGCCTCTGACAGACACACGAGATGTTTTTCAGCTAACTGTGAAAGGGTTTGTGTGGTTGTGCAAGTTTGCAGGAAACGACGAACCCTGAAATAGAGCGTCTCTCTCCGAGTCGCGTCGAGGTAAACTTCAGCCCAAACGAGTTATCGACTGCTGACGTTTGCAACATTAACTCGGCCAGAATCAATAAGGGCCTTACGGGCTCCAACCATAACACAAACGTGCATGAATAGTTTCTATGGGGGAGGTCATAAAGAGTGCGGTACTACTGTTCCAAGGTCAGATCTTCAGTGGGTCAAACCAGAAGAATTGACCTATTTACTAAACAAATGTATATAACATAAGAATAGTTAAGAAAACATGACCTATAATTGTGCACTGAGGAAAATATCTAAAGGTATCTGCAGAGGATCTGTTTCAATCTGATCCAACTCTCTTTAGCGTCAAATATAAGCCTTAGTTTGAACAAGTCCTGCATTTATCTTGAATTTTGAAAAGTCTTCCTGGTTGTGGAAGTGTAGAACTGCAAAGGAGATTGATGATTTCAGCCGTTTTATAGCCAGAAAATGGTATCTGTGGACGTTTACAGCTGATTCTGTTTGCTTACAGATCCAGCAGAGATGTTGCTGCAAAATATGCTTTTATTAAATGGAGCAGATCCTTCATCTGTCCATTCTTATTGATTTTTGTCCCGCTGTCTGCTTTCAGCTCCATGCAGCAGAGCAAAGCACATTTTCTAACATGATTATCCCTTCATCGCTATGCTGCAGCTTCTGGGATATTTTGCAGTTTAGTTGCAGCATAAAGAGCAATAAAATATAGCATGTATGCAGACGAAGCAATGAAACATCATAAACCACACCTTACTGGGTCACACCTTTACTCTCCCACGAACTGAAAATGTCTCTGAAGCCGTCACAACAGCCAGAACCAACCCGTCGCTTTGATTTGTTCCACCCATATTGCGTCTGTACCGTCTTGGGAAATCAGTTCCAAGAAAGTGTTTGGCTTTTTTTTGGCTATACTGTTCGGTTCCAAAAATGAATAAGGCTCCAAAACTTACTAGAAATCTGACTCTCTGGGTTTTATGGCAGTTATTTCCCACAGAGTGAATTAAGACAGACGGGATCCAAAGGAAAGGCCAAGCTGCTGTCTGTGCAGAAAATAGAAGAAAAAACTATTTATTTTGGAAATCTGTAATGTTAGTCATTTACAGTATGTCTTACCTTTCCAGAGCCTTCCCGTAATCTTCAATACGACCTGGACTAAGAGAAACATCTAGAAGCCAGCGTTTGAGTCACAGAGGCAGCAGCAACAAGCAGTGTTCTCCAAGTTAATATTAAATAATAATACACTTTAGGTTACTGGTTAAAGTACTTTCAAAGTACTCTCTTACTTTAAAATTTACTGCCTTAAAGTCTGTTGGTCATATTTTGTTATATTTTCAGTTACTTTCTTTGTAAAAATCACGAGAAGCAAAATATTAAAATACACTTTAAGATAAATAGTACTATCTTACAGTACTTTGTTGAAGCAAAAAGTACCAAATTACAGTAATTACCTACTTTGTCAAAACAAACAGTATGATCTTACAGTAACAGACTACTTTGTTGGAGCAAAAAGTACCATCTTCCAGTAATACATTACTTTTTGGGGGCAAAAAGTACTTTTTTACAGTACTATAATATTTTTTGGAGCAATAAATACTATATTACTGTAATTCACTACTTTTTTGGAGCAAAAAGTCTTACAGTAAAATTCTATACTTTGTTGCAGTAAAAACTACTATGCAACTGTAATACACTTTTTTGGGAGAAAAAGGTACTATGTTACAGTAATGCACTACTTTGGTGGAGCAACAAGTACTATATTACAGTAATTACCTACTTTGTCAAAATAAACAGTATGATCTTACAGTAATATATTACTTTGTTGGAGCAAAAAGTACCATCTTACAGTAATACATTACTTTTTGTGGGCAAAAAGTACTTTTTTACAGTACTATAATATTTTTTGGAGCAATAAGTACTATGTTACTGTAATACACTACTTTTTTGGAGCAAAAAGTCTTATAGTAAAATTCTATACTTTGTTGCAGTAAAAACTACTATGTAACTGTAATACACTTTTTTGGGAGCAAAAGGTACTATGTTACAGTAATGCACTACTTTGGTGGAGCAACAAGTACTATATTACAGTAATTACCTACTTTGTCAAAACAAACAGTATGATCTTACAGTAACAGGCTACTTTTTTGGAGCAAAAAGTACCATCTTCCAGTAATATATTACTTTGTTGATCCAAAAAGTACCATTTTCCAGTAATATATTACTTTGTTGATAAAAAAAATCATATTACAGTAATACATTACTTTTTGGGGGCCAAAAGTACTTTTTTACAGTACTATACTATTTTTTGGAGCAAAAAGTCTTATAGTAAAATTCTATACTTTGCTGCAGTAAAAACTACTATGTAACTGTAATACACTTTTTTGGGAGTCAAAGGTACTACGTTACAGTAATGCACTACTTTGGTGGAGCAACAAGTACTGTCTTATAGTAATATGCTAGTTTGTTAGAAAATAATATTATCTTTCAGTAATTTTCCACTTTTTTGAAGCAAAAAGTACTATCTTTGCAGTAATAGACTACTATTGTAACAGGGGACTCCCGTCACAGGGAGAGTTGTTTGCAGAAAAGCTCATTAAACATTTTTTTGGGCAAATTGAAATCCAAAAAGTTGAACAAATCCCCTATTATTATAAAGATACTCTTTCTATGTTCTGCATTCTGTGATATTTTCTAACGTACATGAAAACATTCACATCGTAGTCAGTGACACAAACAACACTCTCATGTTGGGTCATCAGGGCTTAAGGAGCCTTTCATTACACAGAACAAAACCGAGTCATTCTAAAGACTTGTATGGAACCGTCACAGCTAGTTTGTCTTTTCCAGGAAATTCCTTCAATTGCACCTTCAATGATCCATCCTCCACCTGCCTGGGGTTAAGCTAGCAAACATACCAGCTGGAATCTCTTATCTTTGTTGAGTTGTTTGTTTAGTCTCCATTTAGATGGAGATTTACATCTTTAAGCACCTTATTTAAATTGTCCATAAGCGCCTGTATGAGGGTTGACACATACAGGGACCCCAGGTTTTGGGTTGCGTCTTAAGGGGAGCGCAATTGTGTCTTCCAGTCACTTTTAAGGGGAGGTAATGAAAATGGAGCGTACCATGTGGTTACAAAGTATTGGTAAAGATAATGGACACACTTACGACATACGGGTGATGCTGTTGTACGGTGTCCACATGGTTAGTCGCTAGTAAGGTGCAAGTACTGGCCCCTAACTGACGGCACTCAAATGCTGGATCCACGGTATACTACTCTCTAACTCAGGGGTGGGTAAACTTTTTGATTTGTGGGCCAGAAAGGGTTCTCAAATTTGGCATAAGGGCCGGACAAGGAGCAGATGGAAGGAGAGATTTGGTAATGAACCTCATAAACTAAAAAGATAATATGGAATTTATAAAACACATGCCTGAATTTGGATTAAAATTCACATATATCCATTTAAAAACAGAAAAATTTGGCGGAATTTTAATTTCTAAATTTTGATTTTTGTTCTCTTTTTGGTGATCCAATGGGTTGATATTCTTCAGAGGAAAATGCGAACTCAAAGAAATAAGAAAAATCACCATCTGACTCAGAAAAAAACAGAGAGAAACAACACCATTCATGAGAAAAAAACAGAAATACAATGAAAATAAAACAATAATTAGGATTTTTGATTCAATGTATTTTAATTTGGAGGGCCAGATTAAGTAGCCCCCGGGCCGTAGTTTGCCCACCCCTGCTCTAACTACTACTCTAACTTACGATTTGAAAATCGACATCTTACCCACTTCACCCTTACGTGTTGTGTAAGGGTTCTCTACGATCTGTCACCCGCAGCACGCCCATAGATAAAATACGTATGAACATTTTCTCTCGATATGGGTTCGCTGAACGATCTATAGTTTTGACATCGTGAACCACCTGCGTGTCCTGACCTGACGGCCCATATCCACCCGTAAACACACTTGGGACTTCTCCACATTTTGCAAACTGTGCAGTGTGATGAGTGCAAACTTCCTCAGAAGGTTCTGGAGTCTCACAGTTTATGTTGATAGTTCTGTTTTTGTCAACAGGGACAAAAATCTGAGACTTTTCAGTCTTCTCGTCTTTTAGGTGACCTTATTTTATTATTACTACTAATAGCATGAAATGAATACTGCTTATGGTCAAAGGGAAGAAAATGTGAATCCTAAACCTGGCATTGCTCTTGAACGCCCACTCCTTCCCAGAAGCATGGACGTCTAAAGCCCTCACACCATCCGGAACAACCAGTTTGTCCACATCGTTCCGCCTTCTGTGGATTTGTACCAACTTGTGACATGATTCCTAGAAAAAGAAGCATTAGGAATTTAAGTGAACCCGAACAATCACTCAACTGCTAGAGCAAGTTAATTATTTTAATGTTTTATGTAAAGCACTTTGAATTGTCTCTGTACATGAAATGTGCTATACAAATAAACTTGCCTTGCCTTGCCTTGCCTTGCCTATTCTTGTTTTGATTTCACGTTTGGTTCATTTGCATTCGGAGACGACTCCTTTTCTGACAGTGACAAAAACACAGGAACGGTTTTCTGTCAAACGGATAAAAGGCCAGTCGGAATAAAGGCTGATGCTAACAGTGTGAAGTCGCAACACAAAATAAATTTTAATTGAATTTCTTTTTATTTTGGGCATTGCTGATTTCTGAACTCTGGGACTGTTTAGATGGATGAAGTTGAACCTTTTTTGTTGTCTCTCTAATTATGTTGCAATAAAGTTTATTTAAACGTTTTCCTTTTTTAAACGCAAACTACAGTTGCAGTTTTGTCTGTAAAAGTGAAGGTAAACAAAAGTTAATCTGTTATATATTTAAGGGAATTGGTTAAAATGTATTATTTTAAACGTAAAACATGTACATTAAGGTGATTCAGTACTCTGGGTCTCATTCCAAAGTAAGTATAAGTACTTTTAGGTATATTATTGTCTTTCTGAACATCTCGAGTGCTTGAACCTCCAGATGTTTCCCCACATGTTACATCTATCAAATATCCATCTAACAGTACTATCTCAAAGGAATACACTACTTTGTTGAAGCAAAAAGTTCTATCACTCAGTAAAAGACTTCTTTGTAAAAGCAAAAAGTACTATTGTATAGTAATACATTACATTATTGGAGCAAAAAGTATTACCTTAAAGTAATACACTACTTTTTTTAAGCAAAAGTACAATTGTACGATAAAACACTACTTTATTGGAGCAAAAGGTACTGTTGTTTAGTAATACATTACTTTATTGGAACAAAAAGTATTACCTTAAAGTAATACACTACTTTTTTTAATCAAAAGTACCCTTGTATGATAAAGCACTACTTTGTAGAAGCAAAAAGTACTATTGTATAGATATACATTACTTTATTGGAGCAAAAAGTATTACCTTAAAGTAATACACTACTTTTTTGAAGCAAAAGGTACACTTGTACGATAAAACACTACTTTATTGGAGCAAAAAGTATTACCTTAAAGCAATACACTACTTTTTTGAAGAAAAAAGTACACTTGTACAATAAAACACTACTTTATTGGAGCAAAAAGTACTATTGTATAGTAATACATTACTTTATTGGAGCAAAAAGTATTACCTTAAAGTAATACACTACTTTTTTGAAGCAAAAAGTACACTTGTACGATAAAACATTACTTTATTGGAACAAAAAGTATTACCTTAAAGTAATACACTACTTTTTTGAAGCAAAAACACTTGTATGATAAAACACTACTTTGTAGAAGCAAAAAGTACTATTGTATAGTAATACATTACTTTATTCGAGCAGAAAGTATTACCTTAAATAATACACTACTATTTTGAAGCAAAAAGTACAATTTGTACAATAAAACACTACTTTAGTGGAGCAAAAAGTACTATTGTACAGTAAATTATTACTTTATTGAAGAAAAAAAATCACATTTTACCACAGTAAATTACTTTATTGGAGAAAAAATTATTATTTAATCCACCATTTTATGAAAGCAAAAAATACTATTATAATGTAATAAATGACTTTATTGGAGCAAAAAGTACTATTTTACAGTTATACACTACTTTGTTGAAGCAAAAGTACTTACTACCTTACTTTGAGGTCTTTCATTACACAGAATTAAACAGAGTCATTCCAACACGACTGTATAACGACTACAGTCTGACTGTTCCAGGAAATTCCTTCAGGTAGAACACAACAGATGCAGCTGAAGTTGTGAAACCTGTTGACTGCACCATGATACCTCCACCACCTACCTGCTGTTATCCTGTAAAGCTAACAAACAGTTAGCAGTTATTAATGTGTTCAGTCTCCATTTACATGCACGCTTTTTGGATTCTCACTGGAATAAACTATTTTGTTGAAAGAAAAAATACTATCCTACAGTAACAGGATACTTTGATTGAGGAATAGAAGTACTATATATATAATAATACCCAACTTTGTTGGGGCAAAGAGTACTATCCCACAGTAATACTCTACTTTGTTGAGAAAAAAACTAATATCTTACAGTGATATGCTATTTTGTTGAAGCACATAGTACTATCCTACAGTATTATGTTTCTTTGTAGGAGCAAAAAGTACTATCTTGCAGGAATATGCTACTTTGTAAGAGTAAATAGTACCATCACAGAGTAATACTCTTCTTTGTTTGTTGTAAAAACTACCATCTTACAGTTATATGCAATTTTGTTGAAAAATAAAGTACTATCTGACAGTAATACACTATTTTGTTGGAGCAAAAACTACTATCCTACAGGAATATGCAACTTTTTAGAGTAGGTACTTCTTTTCTACAGTACTACTCTGGTTTAATGGTTCAAAAAGTACTATATTTACAGTAAAATGCCAATCTGTTGGAGCAAATAGTATTATATTTAAAGTAATACTCGACTTTGTTAGAGTAAATAGTCCAATCCCATAGTAATTCGCTATACTTTGTCAGAGCAAAAAGTGCAACTTGCAGGAATATGCTACTTTGTTGGAGTAAATAGTACTATCCCACTGTGATGCTCTACTTTGTTGGAGAAAAAAAAGTACATTTTGTTAAAAAAAAAAAAAAAAAAGTACTATCTCCCAGTAATAGGCTACTTTGTTTGAGAAAAAAAGTACTATCTTACAGGAATACGCTACTATTTTAGAGTAAATATTACAATACCCTAGTAATACCCTACTTTGTTTGAAGCATAAAGTACCATCTTACAGTAATTGTTGGAGCAAAAACTACTTTCCTAAAGTATTATGCTTCTTTGTTGAAGTAAATAGTATTATCTCACAGTAATACTCTACTTTTTTAAAGGGAAAACATAATATTTTTACAGTATTATGCTACTTTGTTGAAGCAAAAAATACTATTTAACATTTTAAATTGAAAGAGTCTATAGAAACGCATTTTCGAAGTATCTTTGGTTCCAACAGCCGTTCTGATGAAGGTCTGAGGTTGGTCGTATCACAGGTCTAAAATACTCACATCACCTCACTTCCTGTTTCCTGTCATCGTGTTGTGGCAGCTGCTTAAGAAGAAAGATCCCGCTGATCCATCGTGTCGTTCATCACCAGCACGCCGCTCCGTATTTTGGCGAGGCTCTAATGCATCATCAGGTTGTTTAGTCTTTGTCCCGATGGGGGTCTGCTTTGACAAAGTCACTGAAACTGGAGTTTATCACACCGCAGGACAAAAAGCAGAAATACGGGATACAGGATAAACAGGATAAAATACAGGATAAACATTTATTCAACACTCTAAAACTACATTTTTAAAACTTTAAAATAGTTACTATTTAACATAATTATGAACTAGATATAGCATTACCTGAGATAATGCTAGTGTGAATGATGTTAGCTGAATTTGGGCACTGAAGATATAGTGCTGATAGCTGGAGATACTGAAATTGATAGCTAAAAATGCCAAGGCTAATAGCTAAAATCACTGAAGCTATTAGCCAGCTAAAATATTAGCGAAATGCCAAATTAGCCCAAAAAAGAAAAAAAAACTTAGGTTAGCCAAATTAGTTAGCCTGTAGAAGATTGCTAAACTTCAAAATATCCTAAGAAACTGGAAACAAACAGCTAGCATGTAACTGAAATACTAGCTAAACTCCAAAATGGCTGAAAAAATTAAGATAAAGCCTAAATTAGCCAAAATAGCTAGCATGTTAGTGAAATATTTTCTACACTCCAAAATAGCCTAAAAAACAAACAAGCAAAAAAGAAAAAAAGACATTAGCCAAAACAACTAGCATGTTGAATATTAGTTAAACTCCAAGATAGCCTAAAAAAAGCCTAAGTTAGCCTCAACATCTAGCATGTAGCTAATATTAGCTAAATGCCAAAACAGCTTCTTCATGAAAAAGTAAATATTAACCAGTTCTGATTTCTGAAATTGCTGAAGCTAATAACCAGCTAAGATATTAGCAAAAGCCAAATTAGCCTAAAAAAAAAAAAAAAAAAAACTTAGGTTAGCCAAATAAGTTAGCATGTAGCTGAGAAAATGGCTAAATCTCAAAATATCCTTTAAATCTGTAAAAAGCCTAAATTAGCCAAAACAGAAAGTGTGTAAATATTAAAAATATTAACTATTAACTCAAAAACAGCCTAAAAAAAAAGTTAAAAAGTCTAAGTTAGCTAAAAAGGAGCTAAATTAAAAACAGCAGGAAGACTGCAGAACCCCCACCCCCCGACCCACCAAACCACAGAATACCTTGAAGAGCAGTGCAACACTTGTGCAATATTCATACTTGTACTGTCTTTCTACTGTGCAATAGTCGAATGTTTTTGTGCATCACATATCTCTTATTTATTGTCATACTTGCACTTTAACAGTTGGTCTGGGATCCATGAAGCCTTAAAAAAACCTTAAAAAAATCTTAAGAAAAGCCTAAAAGCTAGCAGAATGCCAAATTAAAAACTTTAAAACCATAACTTTTAAGCATATTTATGAATAATAAAAAAAGACAGGAATATTATTCTAGAATAAATCAACTTAAATAATTTTACTCTGCATAAATGTTTTTCAAAATTATCCAAGTTAGAAATAATCTGATGATAACATTGGGCCGTTAATAACAATAAAAATAAATTAAATAATCTGGAGGGCCGGATTTGACCCCCGGGCCTTGGATTTGACCCGTGTTGTAGAGCCTACCAGTATAAACTCACATTTTCTGAGACATTTGTTGCGTAACGGCGCTGCGGTCTGACGATGTGCATGTAGGAGACAGGAACTGCACAATCATCCGTTCAGGCTGACAGCAGAAAATGCAGAAAGCAGCACTTTGGATCCCGAGGATCTGAGCGTGCAACTTCTGATCAACCGCCACCGTTAAACTCCAGCGAAACAGGTTTTAGCTGGACGTTCCTAAAGACCCTCTAAGATAATAAAAATGGTGTTTTTCTCACATTTATAAAGAACTTAGAGGTGAATTTCTAATAAAATGCTGCAGATTTTCGTAATTTAGACTAAAAACAATAAAATTATTTAAAAAAAAGGGTTTTAAAATAGATGAGAAGATGATCAGATTGAGACTTAAAGCATTTTAGAAAAGATATAGTGAAGCAGGAAGTTAAACAACAACCAGAACTAATGGACTAAAACTGCTGTAATTGCAATGAATCCCGTGAGGAATCAGCTGTTCTTTATTCTGAGAGTAAACAACACAAACATCATATGAATAGAAGAAAAAAAAAAACATGGACGAGAATAATGAAAGATATTATCTCAGAGGACCGGACAAAATGTTGATTTCCTAAAAACTTTTTCAAACAAAATGATGTTTTTTTTGTTGTTTATTTTCTACTTTTTGTTGCATTTTTATCTCTTAAAGACCAGAAAGAGATGAGAAATGAAACGTTTATTTAAAATTTAATTCACTGAAGTTGGACGATCAAAAATGATCTGTTTCGTCAATGATAAAGTAAAAGTAAATGACTTTTACGGTTAAAAATAAATACAACTTTTTACCCTTTTTTTACAGCCGAGTTAATTAAAAAGATTGAATCTTTATTTTGCGTTCCGTGTCGTGCTGACAACCTCCTTGTTTGAACATAAAAATCATCTCCAACTTTAACAAGTCTGTTATTTTAATGAAATAATTGTGCTAAAAAAACACAATTTTTAATTTTTGTTCACTGCAAATAAATTGAGTTAAACTGCATGACAATGAAAAAAAGGATTAATAAATTGTGCGATTTTATCATGTAAATCAAACTTTTTTTTATGCTACTTTATTTGATTTATATTGACCGTCCTTTTGTTTAAACACTTTTGTTAATTATCTTATTTTCCTGCGGTCTACGTTCTTTATTTGACACCTTCCTCTTCGTGTGTTTATCATGCAGAAAATCTGAGCTTCAAACGGCGTCCAGGAAGTCCTCCGCTTCGCACCGAGCGTTCGTCACATTTTCGAAACAAGCCGCTCCGTCTAAACATTTCTGGAGTCAATTTCCTTTGCAATTTCCTGCCTTCAGTTTTCAACACTGCTAAAAGTAAACATCAGATCTGTTCCAGGCTGACGTTCGAAGCAGCAGATGCAAAAAAAAAAAAAATGTAGAGAGAGAGTCGTCTGGGGAAACAGTTTGAACTCCAGCTGTCCCTTTAATCAACACGAAATAATAATAATAAGGGGGAGTATTTGAAGAAAAACATCTCCAATATGTCCAATTATTCCTCAGTTGTTCAAACAAACCATAAATTAATCAATTTTCTCCTTTTAAAATAAACCATCACAGATCTCTGACTTTTACTATCACTTCCTTTACTATCACCTGTTCAACATCAACACTGAAACTTTGTCAGGAAAGACGAAAAACAGATTTTTGTTTCACCAAATTTTGAGAAACAGAAGCAACACCCATAAATCCTCTTCAGATAATTATAACTGATGAAGGTCTAAACCAGGAGGCTACAACCTGCAGCTCCAGATCCACATGTGGCTCTTTTATCTCTCCATGGTGGCTCTCTGGCTGAAGAAAAATAAAATAGGAATTTTCATAAAATTTTTTTTTTAAAGTTTAGCTTCGATTTTAGTAACATGCTAACGTTTTTGACTAATTTGTTATCTACTGGGGTTTTTAGGCTAATTTAAAGTTTTAGCTTCGATTTTAGCAACATGCTAACGTTTTTGACTAATTTGTTATCTACTGGGGTTTTTAGGCTAATTTAAAGTTTTAGCTTCGATTTTAGTAACATGCTAACGTTTTTGACTAATTTGTTATTACTGGGGTTTTTAGGCTAATTTAGAGTTTTAGCTTCGATTTTAGCAACATGCTAACGTTTTTGACTAATTTGTTATTTACTGGGGTTTTTTAGGCTAAAATCTTAAAGTTTTAGCTTCGATTTTAGTAACATGCTAACGTAACTGTTTTTGACTAAGTTAGTTTAACTAAGAAATTTGTTATGTAATTCTGACTAGTTCAGCTACTTAAGCAACAAGCCTAAGTTTCTTTTGGCAAATTTGATCTTTTATTAGTTTTTATGCTAATTTGGAGTTTAGCTAATAGTTTAGCAACATTTTTAGCTAAATTTGTTATCTACTGGGGTTTTAGGCTAATTTGGAGTTTAGCTTTTATTTCAGCAACATGCTAACATTTTGGCTGATTTAATTTACAGAGAAATGCTATGCTAATTTGAAGTTCAGCGTAAATTAAGCAACGAGCTAGCTTTTTTGCAACTAAGTTAAGAAAAGTGTAAAAAATTCCCTTTGAGAGATATTTTCTTTATATATCTATTTTTTGCTTTTGTTTGTGCCAAAAACAGACGTTATTCATACTTATTTAAAAAAACAAACAAAAAGAAGGTTATAAATGCAAATCCAAATTTCTTAAAGGCCAATGTAAGTCAATGCGGCTCCTTTTAGGTTTTGATCAGCAGAAAATGAGCCCAAATGGCTCTTTTACTGCTAAAGGTTGCCGACCACTGATTTAGCTTATAATGTTTGAATCTCTAAAAAGGACATTTGTGATCAGATTAGTTTCAAACCTTGTTGGACGGATCTCTGTTGGATGAATTTGTGAAAATATCTCATGATGGGATCTTCCAGTGGGTGCACACATTAAAAATTTATTGACAACACTTCCTTTGCCTATATCGCCTACTGCTATTTGTTACTGCCACTACATTTTCTGTATGTGGAAGTAAAATGTTTGCACCGCTAATACGCAACCGCGCGAACCAGACGTCACTTCCGCTAAAACGTTTTGCGATCTTCGGACGTTAACAAGAATAATAACCTCTTAGGATGTTAATATAGCACTTAAAATGTTTATCATAATCAAAACATTCACTTATTATTGAAAAAAAAAAAATTTGGCGACTCCAAACGTTTTCTTCTTTTGCTGTTTTACATGACGGCGGTTTACTCCCTAAGCTAAGAGGATCCGGCGCCACTTCAAGACTCTTTATGTTCTGCGGTCATCCAAACATGTTATTCACGGTAACTTCTGCTGCAACATCCCGCGACAACTCCGAGTAAAACTCGTTCTTTTCCTGTTTCCAACAAAAGAAAAATAAAAAATGATCAAACGGAGAGAATGACTCAGAACCGTGTCTGTTATTCTATCACAACTTTGAGAATTTCTTTCGTCTGTAATGAAAACAAGATACGATTATAAAGTGTTTCGTAGGCGGTGTTTTTTTTTTTCTTTTTTTGCACTGTAGGAGAAGCTCTCAGTTGTTGAGAAAAACATAAATTCTTGTGATCGAGGAGTTTTACTGTTTGGAAATGAAGTGGGCGAAGAGCGGAAGTGACGTGTGGAAGCGGTGAAACCGATTTGCTTCCGCATACAGAAAATGTAGCGACAGTTACGAGTGTTTTCTTCATTTCCTGGTTTTTCAGTGGACCCCATTTTGATTTAGTTGACCTAGACATGCCTGTTCTAAATTCATAGTAATATTTCTGTTTGAATTGTTAGGATGGGTTTGTGAGTTTCTTTCTTTCTACATTTTTGCTG
This sequence comes from Oryzias javanicus, assembly GCA_003999625.1. Lineage (NCBI taxonomy): Eukaryota > Metazoa > Chordata > Actinopteri > Beloniformes > Adrianichthyidae > Oryzias > Oryzias javanicus. Next base: position 3,884,011 of record CM012456.1, on the reverse strand, counting down.
TAAGAAAAATATTTGTAAGATGTAATTTCGGTTAAAAAAAAAAAAAGTATTGATTTGATTGCTAATTGAGTCGGTCTGTTGAGGAGGAAGACCAGCTATAAAAGGACCCCTAATCCTGTTAGTGTGGTGTTGTGTTTTTTCCCCCTCCATCATGTTACGAATGCACCTTTGTGAAACATATCAAAAAAGAGACACACTACTCCTGGTGTGGACAGCAGTTTTATTTTACACCTTAAACTTGGTGTCAGAAGTGGGATTCCCGTTGTTCTAACGAGGCCGAAGAGATTTAAAGCGGGGCCACGCCCATCCCACGGTACAAACTCGAAGTCAAACAGAAGTGGGCGTACAGACTTGTACCTTTGTTGACTGGAAAGACTCTCAGCGGCTAATTCAGCCATTGATGAAGATCTTTCGGATCCTGACCTCAATGAGCCAAATTCAATGTGTCAGTAAAAATCTACAGGTAACGTTTCAACACCTTAAAGCGTTCTCGTCAGAATAACTTTTTTCTGTAATGAAGATGAAAAGAAAATGAGGTCAGAAACCCAACAGACAGGAGAAAAACTCTCAAATCAGCCTCTCAAGTCTACAGGTACTGACTAGCAAACCTTAAAGCCCCACCTCAATGACAAGAACGGTTTTAACATTTTCCTGTGACATTTTTCTGATAATGGAGGATATATACTAAGAAAATAAATCTTAAAATCTTGCCTTTCTGAGTACTTTTTTATTCAAATTGCCGAGAATCGGGAGCAGACGAAAACACGTTGAGAAAGATCGTATTTGTGCGCGACAGGTTGCTCCAACTCAGAGGTGAATTTCTAACTAACTCCTTGCAGAATCTGGTTCCTAAAACAACAGTTTAAAAAAAAAAAAATTTTCATTGTTTAAAAAAAAAAATGCTTTAACAAATGGAATAAAATATGATCGAGTGGGGTGTAAGGTGACTCAAGTCCAACTGGTCTGCTTACACTCATGTGCAAATCATTAATGGGATCATGGGATAATCCGTCTTAAAGTCGGGGTCACGCTCCTCAGGACTAAACTTTCTTCTGCAGCTGAACTCTCCATCCACCGACGGGATAAACTTCAGCTATCAGCCATCAGTCAGGGCTGATAAAGGTGGCGGTTTGAGCGTGGGCACACTCCAGCTGTCCCACTGCAGACCTGGAGTTTTTAAGTCTTTTGGACTGGAAATCAGAAAAAAAGCATTTACAGCGTTTAATATGCAAAAAGGAGATGTGAAACTTTTGTTTCCCCATAAACAGGAAGTGTCTACACCACTGAGAGAACAGACAACATATTTATGGAAAATATTCACATTGAAAATCTCATAGACGAGATGACTCACATTTTATTTTGAAAGGGTGATGACATTTTTGAAAATGGGTTTTTTGCTTAATAGCATAAATTAAGGAACTTTTTTACAAAAAGCAGATTATTGTGTTGTTTTAGGGGTGGGCAATATTGGGAATTTGGGTAGAATCTTCTCTAACACAAAGCAGATCATCACTGATGAACCAGATTTTATCATCAAAGCTGAGACTTTGAGAAGTCTTTATTTATTGGTTTTGTACACTTTAATCTGTATTTTGGGTTGTGGTTGCAGAGTTTTATATCATTTTCAATGTGAATTTGTTTACAAAGAAAAGGTTAAACATTTGATAGCAGAATAGCTGTGTTGAATTGTAAATAGTTGTTATTTGTATTTTATTATAATTTTGTATGTATTTTTCTGTTTACATGAGTCAAATAAAACATATTTACAAAAAAAAAACAAGTTTTGTTATATTAACAATTCATTATTTGCATAATTTTATACATTTGTTGATAATAAATTGCTTAAAGCAACAGAATGACCTAAAGAGCCGTTTGGGAGCCGAAAGAGCCGGTTTTTTTTAGTGAGCCGATCCGAAAGAGCCGGCTCGCTTAAAAGAGCCGGAATTCCCATCACTAGTATGGATTAAATATTGATTAATTACACGACTAGTTTTGGCAAAATTTGCTTTGACAATAGAATACACTTTTTTGTTAATTAGGTGTTACTGAGATTTTGGCAAATAAAAATGTTTTTTTTTAGCAGATTACAACAATCTGATGTAAACATAAAATGCAAAATTAAAAAACGTTACTGTGTAATAAAAATAAAAAAAACACCACAAATATGTATTTTAAAATAAAGAGAGTAATAAATGAACAAACTCACTAATAAAAAAAGTAAACAAAAGCAAAATGGTATATTTAAGAATAAAAATACAAACAATAAAAAAACTGTCTGTTTAAATACATTTTCTGCCCTCCAAAGAAGCATGGGGGAGGGGCAAGTTGTGTGCAGCGGCGGGGGTTGGGCATTTTTCTGCAAATTATGCGTTTTTCGCCCCATCTGGTAACATTAGACGGCTAGTCGCCGCGCTTGCTTGAACTCTGTAAGTAAACGTAAGTAATTTATTACAGAAAAACTGTGTCAAAAGTATTCATATTTAACCGAGCTAGTTTCGATACCTCACCTTGGTATCGTTACTCAGATCGATACACCCACCCGTAGTATTTTTAGGCTCTGTGAAAATGTTTTTTTTTACCACAAGAAAACTCCAGGTATGTCTAAACTACTTTCATTTCTGTTTTTATGTCTTTCTCAGAGACGGTGCACTTTAAGAGCCTCACATGGAGTGAACCAGAATTAGCTTAGCAGCTATTTTTCCATCTGTTAAAATAAAAAAAATAAAAAAATCCAATTTCAATATAATAGGATATACAATGGAAAAACAATTATGAGACAATTAATTAAAATACAAGTGATAAAACATTAATAAATTGTAAAGATCATATAGAGAGGAAGACGCACATTAAAATTCAGTGTAAACTGGCTTGTGGAAGCTTCTCTATTACCATGTATTCTATATGTTTCACTCTGACTTTTGGTCTTTTTGTTGACAGATGAGGAGATGTAGAAGATGAAGGGCCATGCGGGGCCCTGCGGGAAACGCTGATGGACCGGTGCTTCGGTCTGTTGGTGCACCGGAATGCAGATGGAGCCTCAACTGTTCGCCTCCATGCCCTCCTCCTGACACGATCCTCCCTGCTGATAACCGCGGGTCGTGTTTCCACCCGGACCAAGTCGCAGAGGAGGAGCCAGACCGATCGTTTCTTCTGAGGGTTGAAGTGTGAAACCAACCGAGCTAAGGTTCTGTCTCCACTATCCGATCCAACTGTTTTTCCGAACTCGGAAATACAGAATGTTGTAGTTCCACAAATGACCACCAGGCTTCAACCAGACCGCTTTTTGATCATCATAGAACGCATCATTGCTGTGTACAGTTTCTTACTTATTGGGAAAAAAAAACAAAATCAATACTTTTCAATTTGACATTAATGTCAACATTCTGTAGGGATAAAAAGATGATAAAGACAGGAAGTCCTTCCAAATTCATCATTCTGAGGCTGAATCTGAATTCTTCCCTCCTCCCTACATTTAGCCCTCCAAGGAGAAAATTGTGTCTTCAAACACTATTTCTCCTTTGTATACCAGCACAACCCGGGTTAGCCTATAAGGATACAGAACCTTAAGTCCCCATACTTTTTCCTTAAAAAAACATTTCGGACACCACTACCCCCTCCAAATACCCCATACGATTGGAGGGGTAGGGAAAGGTGAAAAATTTGGATTCAGCCTGGCATTGAGACACAGAACAACAGAGTTTGTGACAGACCCAGGAGTGGACGAGTGACTGATCACAACCATGACCAATACCTGAAGACCTCCACACTCAGAAAGGGTTTAGCAAATGCTACACAGCGGCAGGCCCAGGCACCAGATGTGACGATGCATTCAACTTGTGGAATATGGTTCTGGTCACTATTTGACTTTTTTTGGGGTTTCCCCGATCATGCTGACTGTTACCATTGAATCAGGGGTCCCCAACCTCTGGGCTGCGAAATAGTACCGGTCCAAGGGCCACTTGGTACCAGGCCACAGACATGGAATGTGGACCCTAACCCGGCACCAATACCCTAACTCAGTACCAGTTTCGCATCTGGTACCGTAACACATCCCAAGGGTTGGGGACCTGTTATTTACTGGGAACAGACAGCACATAAAAAAACAACAATTCTGGGACACCTACGACGTCAACAACTAACCTTGATTGGACCAGAACCATACGTCCGTACCTGTATATGACGAGTTGGGAGTGAGAATGTGAAGGATGTGAGTGATTCTAGGGTTGACGACTGCAGGTGACTCCGCTGACACCAAAACCAAGCCAGAAACTTTGCAGATACTTGGACAACAGTCTTCTGTCCTGTTCACTGATGGGGTCGAGTCTCCTTTCATGGTCATCATTGGTGCTAGAGAAGGCAAGGCGAGCGATACACTGAGGTCAACATTGTCCCCAGGATTAGCTTTGAAGGAGGAGGTGCAACAGTCTGTGTAGATGACCCCAGTCAAACCAAAACCTGTTGGGTTACTGTAGACGGTCCAGTGCAAGTTCTGACCTTAGAGACATCGTAGAACTATCTTCATCTCCCAACTCCACCAGAACACCCCCAACTTCTTGTTCTTGGATAACTCTCCATTACATGGTGCCAGATTTGTCACAGGTGGACTCGAATAGCTGGATGATCGGATCCCAAATGACCTGCAAAACTGCATGTCATGAAAGAGTGGAACGCCTAACTTGGCCCCCTTACCAAGGTGGCGACTCTAAATTGCCCCTATGTGTGAAAGTGAGAGTGAATATAGGTGTGATTAAGGCCCTGCGACAGACTGGGGACCTATTTAGGGTGAACCCTGCCCTCGCCCATAAATAGCCGGGCTAGGCTTTGGCACCCTGTCCAAGAAGATGAATGGAACGCCTCAGAACATCATGAGGTGACTCGACTGGCACCAAAACCTTGCCTTGAATGTTTGCAGAAGACCTTGTGACCTGGACAATGCAGGACGGATCTACCATCCTGTTCAATGAAGGGCGTCACCTTTCATGGTCAAGCAGGCGAGGCGAGTGAAACATGGTCAACATGGTCCCCAAGGTTGGCTTTGAAAGAGATGGTGCAACAGTCAGGACAGATACCACCAGTCAGACCAAAACCCAATTGGTTATTGTAGATGGTCCAGAACACATTCTTTCCTCAGAGATATCACAGAACCCAAATCAGACACACCAACTTCCTGTTCATGAATGATAACGCTCCACCACATTGTCACAGCTGGACTTCAGGATGTGGGAGTGGCCCATATGGTATGACTAGCAATGACCCCTGACCCTAGAGACTGGATCTCAAAGTGACCTACAGAACGACATGTAGCAGTTTTGGAAAAGTGAGGTGCAGGAGACGTCGCTGTCAAGCTACCATGGCGACAAATGGTAAAAATACCCACTATTGACACAGTCAATGTTTGTTATTTATTCTTATTTTTGTCATAAAAGATACTACACTAATGCAAATTTTGTTTTTTCTCATTCATTATTAGTAACATTAAAGGTAATTTAAGTATTTCATTAAAATTCCAAACAAACAGCAATCAAACTAATACTAATCTTAATTATCAGTGAGAGCATGTTAGTCTTAATCTAGATGACATTATACAGCGTTTGGACCATCATCTGGACTGGAGCCACCTCCACAGAAATGTGCAGAGCAGGCTGCAGGCCAACTTCATTATGCAACGTCCCGCAGCAGATATAGACGTTTCCTCTCCACACATTCTGCCCTGTCCTGTCCCCGTCCGGGTAGATAAGGACGTTTGTCACACAGCATCTTTTACCAACAGAGTCCCGTGACCAAGCATGAGTCCTCGCTCTGACCCCACCTACCTCCTATCTTCAGGCCAACATGTATGTTCTGCTGATAATGGGGCCGTCTTTGCGGGATGCCACGCTCACCTCAAAACAGCAAAGAAATAATCTGATCTAGGTCACAGAACATCGTGTTCTGTTGGAATGCTAATGAGGCTGGAAGCCTTTCTTTGTCTAATTGGATGCTTTTTTTTTTTTTTTCAAACTTTCCCTTTCTGCAGAATGAAGCCGCAACTAATTTCTCTACAGGAAGACGAAGTCAGCCGTTCAAATCCGCCGTCAGAGCTCTCTTTGTTTTCCTCCATGCGTGATTTCATTTTTTATTCTCCGACATGGTTAGACGAAAGCAGAAAAGGGACGGATTTCTGTTCATGCTCCTCTGCTCTCCATGTTGGTTAGCATTACCCAGCGGAGTAAGGTTTCCTGTCGGGCAGCGGGAGGTCACGTCGCTCACATTACCTACTACAACTACCAGACTAGAACGCAGGAAGATACGACAGCTCCTGTCCTTTTTTTTTTACACAAATCACATGTAAATCAATGTTTTTTTGTTGTTTTTTTAAATAAAAAAATGATAAAAGTGTCAAAATTGATTTATTCTTTATGAGTTTCCACTAAAGAAGATGGATGCATCGGCAATTAACTCTGAAAACAATCAATCATCACATCCACTCTAAAGTCATAACACCGCTTTAAAGAACGCCCGGCGCCGATGAGGACGAATTCCTGAACGTACAGCGAGATGGAGTCTCTGATACGAACATATGTGGAATAGCGTCAGTGAGGAAATGAGGGCCGGAGCATGTGGTGATGATGGGATAAGCAACAACAGGGGCCCGGATCGGCCTTCAAACGGACGGGACTTCCTGGACGGTCAGGGGTGACAGAAGTTAAGGATACTTTGTTCAACAGTTCAAACACAAGCAGACGATTTTACAGAGTTAGAGAATCATTTCAGGTTTTACAAAAATTACAACTTTTAACCATTTTAAATTTGCAGGAATTCTCAAAAGTACCATCAAAAAGATGCAAATTTAGCCCCCATTATGGGAGAAGTTACACCTGGACAAATGCAGTTTCTGCATCTGTTTGTATGTTTTGCATATAAGTAACTGTATAAAAGGAAAACACTTTTTCTCTTTACCAACTAAACATGCAAAATATACTGAAGCCTCATTGAAAAGCAATTAAAATTAGAAAAGTTGCATTATCTGTGATAATGCTAGTATGAATGCTTTTCGCTGAAAGTAATCTCTGAAGATGCTGAAGCTTTTTGCTGAAGAAAGTGACGCAATTTACTTTAATTGCTGGAAATGCAAAAGTTATTTTCAAAATTTCAAGTTTTCTAAAAATCTGGGAATTTTGTAAAAGAACTATGAGAGAACACTGAAGTTGACCTGAATGTCTGAAAAAATTGCAGTAAAATTGCTAAAAAAAATCCCTAATGCATGCCAATTTGGCAAAAATATTTAGTGGTTTGCTCAAACATAAGTTAAATTCCAAATCAAACCAAAAAACCGAGTAGAGTCTAAATTAGCAAAAATAAATAAACGCTAGCTCGTTGGTTAAATAATACTAGCTAAACTATAAAATAGCCCAAAATTCCTCAGTGAACTAAATTAGTCAAAAACATTAGTTTGTTGCTAAAAAAGAAGCTAAACTCTGAATTAGCCTAAAAAACCCCATTAAATAACAAATTAGCCAAAAACGTTAGCTTTTAGCTAAAATAGAGGCTAAACTCTAATTAGTCTAAAACACCTCAGTAGATAATAATATAGCCAAAAACATTAGCCTGTTGCTAAAAATGTTAGCTACACTCAAAATTAAACCTCAGTAGATGCTAAATTAGCCAAGAAGCTAGCTTGATGGTCAAATACTAGCTAAACTCCAAAATAGCTCAAAATTCCTTAGTAAACAAATTTTTTTTAAAACGTTAGCCTGTCGCTAAAAAAGTAGCTTATCTAAATTAGCCTGATAAACCTCAATAGATAACAAATTAACCAAAAATGTTAGCATGTTACTAAAAATATTAGCTAAACTCCAATTAGCACAAAAAACCTCAGTAGATGCCAAATTAGCTAAGAAGCTAGCTTGATGGTTAAATACTAGCTAAACCCCAAAATTGCCCCAAATTTCTCAGTAAACTAAATTAGTTAAAAATGTTAGCCTGTTGCTAAAAAAGAAGCTAAACTCTAAATTAGCCTGATAAACCTCAGTAGATAACAAATTAACCAAAAAGGTTAGCATGTTACTAAAACTGTTAGCTAAACTCCAATTAGCACAAAAAAACCTCAGTAGATGCCAAATTAGCCAAAAACGTTAGTCTGTTGCTAAAATACTAGCTAAACTCCAAAGTAGCTTAAAATTTCTCAGCAAACAAAATAAATCAAAAGCATTAGTTTGTTGCTAAAATAGAGGCTAAACTCTAAATTAGTCTAAAACACCTCAGTAGATAATAATATAGCCAAAAACATTAGCCTGTTGCTAAAAATGTTAGCTACACTCAAAATTAAACCTCAGTAGATGCTAAATTAGCCAAGAAGCTAGCTTGATGGTTACATACTAGCCAAACTCCAAAATAGCCCAAAATTCCTCAGTAAACTAAATTTGTTAAAAACGTTAGCCTGTTGCTAAAAAGTAGCTTATCTAAATTAGCCTGATAACCTCAATAGATAAAAAATTAACCAAAAATGTTAGCATGTTATTAAAAATATTAGCTAAGCTCCAATTAGCACAAAAAAACTCAGTAGATGCCAAATTAGCCAAAAACGTTAGTTTGTTGCTAAAATACTAGCTAAACTCCAAAGTAGCCTAAAATTTCTCAGCAAACAAAATAAATCAAAAGCATTAGTTTGTTGCTAAAATAGAGGCTAAACTCTAAATTAGCCTAAAACACCTCAGTAGATAATAATATAGCCAAAAACATTAGTCTGTCGCTAAAAATGTTAGCTACACTCAAAATTATCATTTAAAACCTCAGTAGATGCCAAATTAGCCAAGAAGCTAGCTTGATGGTTAAATACTAGCTAAACCCCAAAATTGCCCCAAATTTCTCAGTAAACTAAATTAGTTAAAAATGTTAGCCTGTCGCTAAAAAAGAACCTTAACTCTAAATTAGCCTGATAAACCTCAGTAGATAACAAATTAACCAAAAATGTTAGCATGTTGCTAAAAATATTAGCTAAACTCCAATTAGCTCTCAGCCCGTATCTGTTTGCTCAGCTGTTGGACAGGACCAGTTTAAAAAAAAAAAAAAATTAATAAAAAAAAACTCCAATTAGCACAAAAACCCTCAGTATTTGCCAAATTAGCCAAAAACGTTAGTCTGTTGCTAAAATACTAGCTAAACTCCAAAGTAGCCTAAAATTTATCAGCAAACAAAATTAGTCAAAAACGTTAGTCTGTTGCTACAAAATAAATTAAACTCTAGATTAGCCTAAAAAAAAAAAGATTAAATTAGCTAAAAAAAATTTAGCTTTTTTTTTTTTTTTTGCGAAAATAGAAGCTAAACTCCCTGTTAGCCTTAAAAACCATAGTAAAAAGCAAATTAGCCTGTTGCCAAAATAGAAGCTGATCTCTAAATTAGCTTTAAAAAAACTTAACAAGTTAGCCAAAAATGTTAGCATGTTGCAAAAAATATTTGGTAAACTGAATTAAAAACACTATTACTTTAAAAGATGAGATCATAGCCCATCAAAATATTTAAAGACTTGTTTCTAATCTACTTAAAATGTTGAAATTTGAAGACTTTTTCATTCATTTATGTGGCATATCTTCCTGAACATTTCAAAAACTTTAAAGTTTATGAATGCTGAATGCTTCATTGTGTGAACGCTTCCAACGGCGACAAAAAGAGTGAAGAAAATTCAAAGTCCTACGTGGCGGGAGCCTCTCGTTTGCACACAGCCTGACTGAAGTAACAGCGACGGAGAACCGACTCAAACACAGAAGTGATGTCACAACCTCTGGGGAAGTTGAGTGTTTATAGTCAGACGTGTCGCCACAGAAGGTTTCACTCTGACTCTCAGAAATGCCACTCTGATGCACATTCCCACGCTTTTTATCTGTTCTTGTCAGAAACCGCTCAAAGGTTTAGTCACAGCGGTACATAGGGTGTAAGATGTACGTAAATATCAAGATCATAGACCGCTCAGTGAACCCAGAGAGGTGAAATGTGTCTGTGCAGGTGCAGGTAACACTTATGCAACTCGTAAGGGTGAAATAGGTGAGACGTCCTGTGGATTTTTGCTTTTTTTTGGGTTGTCCGGGTCAGTGGAGGAGGGTGATAAAGAGGTGAGGGTTGCTGGTTCCCCTGAAGTTCATAGGGACCTTGAAAAGCGAATGTGCCATATTGTGAAGTATCTGTAAAGCTGGTGTGAGTTACACGTATCTTCTTACCAATTGCATGCAAATACTGATACTCTGGGGGCCCCGCCCACAAAAAACGACCCTTTGATTGTCTAATTTCCTGAGGAATATGCAATCTGCAGGTTTCAAAAATCCATGATACGTCTCACCCACGTGTTGCATCAGAGTTCAGTGCAACCCGTCACCCGCAGCACACCCATAGATAAAAATATACATGAACGTGGGTTCCCTGAGCGGTCTAAAATCTTGATATTCGTTGTATTTACAGTTATAGCTAAGACTTTAAGCGGCATCTGAGAAGTTAAGAGGAAAACCGTGTGGCAACAGAGGGAAAAACCATAAGTTGGGGACACCCGAAATGTCAAAAAGTGGCGCGGAGGGGGCCCAGACCCAAACGTCCATATCTCGTCCATACTGTATATAACAAATCGGGAGTGAGAATGTGCAGGATTTGACAGTTGTGGTTGTATTTTACAAATAGAAAAACCTTGATTTATGGAAAATCGGCCAAAAAAAATCAATGGAATTTATGAAAAATTCTCAAATCTGTCTGAGACTTTATGTTAGCATCTTCACATTAATACCAGCTCAGAGGAATTTCAGTCCCTAAAGAGAAACGCAGTGGGTGTGGATGAATCCATACATCTGGCCCCGTTTGTTGGCTCACTGATAACGTGAAGTTACTCTGATAAAACACAGAAAACACCCAAAAACACAGTAATCGATGGATGCAGATGTCTGTGGGGTTAAATAAACATCATCAGGAAGAGCGTTCACTATCCAAAGCTCAACTTGTTTTATTTTGCTAGTCTGTTAAGAAAAAGTGGATTTTCTTGTTGGATTTTCAAAATAAGATGTTTTTTTTTTTTGTCCTATTTCTAATCTAAATAACCTCTGCAGGGAATGTAAAAATAATCCGTTTTTTTAAATAAATAATCAAGAATTTTATTCAAACAATAAACACAAATGTCAAGTTATTTTATTTTGATAGCCTGTTAAGAAAAAGTGGATTGTTGCTGGATTTTCAAAATACGAGTCACAGTTATTCAAACATCGATATATATATATTTTTAAATATCTAATCTAAATAACCTAATAAAGGAGACGTCGGCGTCTTATTCGGGACGGGGAGCGGTGGGCTACGTGGGAGGGGCTACAGATGAAGGGATTCTGGGAAGTCTCGTTGGTGATTTTACAGAGGAGCTGAAGATCCAACCATTCTTGGTCATGTGACTCATTTAATTGAGAAAAAAGTTTCCATCGCAGTTTTGCGAAATGTGTCACGTACACTCAGTACAATTCAGACAGTAAGCACAGACCAAATCAAGAATGTAATTGATGTGATTTTGTGATTAATTTTGGTTTTCCACCTGGAGCGATGCTTTGACGTGGTCTGACCTCCAACCGCCGTCAGCATCTACGGTTCATCTCAAACATGAAAGACGTCACCGACCCAGATCCTACCAACCAGAGATTATAGAATTCATTGATTGCTCATTTCTCTGTAACATTAATTACTCTTAGCTGACATTTCTAATGTCACTTCTTATTGAAATGGTGAAAAATTAAAATAAAATATACTATATATACTATACTATGATATAAGGTGTTAAACTGCAACACTTGGTATGTGTTTTTATTTTTATTTTATTTATTTGTTTATTTGTACATGATATATTTTTATTATTTTTAGCTTAGTTTAGTTTAGTTTAAATTTATTTGTATATTTATTTAATTTTTTTATTTCATTATAATTTTGATAGATTTTTATATTATTTTATACCTAATTTTAATTTATTTTCATATTCATTTAATTTTAATTTATTTTTCCATTTAATTTTACTTTTAATTTATTTTAAATGTATTTTTCAATTTAATTTTATTTTTTTTATATTTATTTTTTAAATTATTTTTTAACTCAATTTTAATATTAATTCATATTTTTTAATTTAATTAAAATTTTTATTTATTTATTTTAAAAAAACAGCTTGGATCAAACACTTCTATAAGCTCTTTTTCCTACTTAACATCTGCTCTTGATTCTCAACAATTTAAACAAATCAATTTTTAGCTTCGTATTTTTTATATATTTCCTCCATCATCAGAAAAAAGCCACAAAAACATGTAAAAAACACAATTTTGGGTCTTTAAATGTCATAAAAACTCATTAAATACGCATGTTTTTCCAGAGAACACATGTTTTTTCTGAAAAGACAAAGAGACTTCCTTTGGAGTTTCATCAGCAGCTCAGCACCTGGAGACAGGGCGGGGGTTCATCACCAGGACCCCCCACCCCCCACCCCCTCACTCTCACTTTTGGGATCTTTTTTTGCAGTAAAGTTGTTTACAGGTAATTAGAAGGCGGCGGCCTCGCAGGAGCCTGACAAGCCCAGGCGCTGTTGTTTGTGCTCCGTCACACGTCAGCTGCAGCATAAGCTCAATCACGCTAATTGCTGCAAAAGCGCATGAAGCCGCAGAAACAACAAAAAAACAACCAAAAAAAAAGCAGTGATTGATTCATAGAAATGTGGATTTATCACATTATTGTTTATGGTTTTATTTCCTTTTTGTGTGACATGCAGCTCTGATGACACCAGAGTCAAATATTGGCAAAGCAAACATGAAAAACTCGTTAAAAGACACAAACAGAGAAGATGATGGTCGCCAAACCTGATCATAAACGTCAACGAAACGGCTTCATTTGAGCTGAAATGTTCAAAAAATGAAGTGAAAATCCTGTTTTCAGCGGCAGATTCAGTGTTTTGTCCTAATAAAATCAGCTTTTTTTGTTTGAGGAGCTAATATTTTGGGTTGACAGAGTTCACGGGGATTACTGGATGATTAGAACCGAACAAAGGTCTGCATTCGTCAATAATTAAGACAGCTTTGATTGGCTTGATTTAGAGCTGAATTTTCTGCATGTGAAGCTTAACGTTTGGGGGGGGTTTTGCATCCGCTTCGGGAAGAATAAAAACAGCTGCAGAGTCTCGCCGTGTCAAGGTTACTTCAATAATCCCTCCTTAGATAGAAGATCTGATTATCTTAATGTGCTGCGTTTAATCCCGGCTCCACTGTCATGCGAAGCTGAAAGATTGCTATAGAAATCTGAGATCTGCATTTGCTGAAAATTGAATTCCTACCCCACGTTCGGCTTTGTTTCCTGACATGTCCTGAAACCGGATACAGCAGGTGGGAGAAGAAACCCATTAAATCTGCTCTGAAAACATAAACACTCGTCTGTTGACATTTCATAAAGAATCTGTGTTTTCTTTAATTAAAAGTCCAGAAATCGATCTAGCTCCGATTTCTTTTGTAATAGCTAGCGCTGCGTAACATTTGGTTGCTTACTTGTCTAATGAAGAATGTGTGGAATGCAGTGACCTCTAGTGGTGAACCTGTAGATTACAACAAACTGAACGTTGGTTTTACAATAATGGAAAGAAAAATCTGTAAAATGCTGTAAAAAGATTAAATTTACAACAGAACGTTGGGGTTACAAAAAGTAATATTACAAGATTAAAATCGTAAATTTACGAGAAAAATGTGCAAATATACAATTTTATCACAAATTGTCTAATCTATACTATTAATTACTAATTGTCAATTGTCTTGGATTTTGAAACCTAAATATTTATTGATAACACTATAAATGTTTCCTCCACAACACTCAACACCCATGCGGCTCAGTCTTTAGCGTTTTCTTTTCAATGTTCTTATACTAAAAATAATTTGAATTCAGAATTTATCTGATCTTGAAACCTATCTGGAAATAAATCTCGACGGACAACTTTAGTGTTTTTTTCCAGTTAATTTAAGACTTTTTTTTCTCGTAAATGTATGTGTTTTAAAGTTTTACGACTTTTAACGTCAAGAATTTAGCCTGGAACTTTTAATATACTTTTAGTATAAAACTTTAATTTACCAGTTATGACTTTTCTCGTTGTAAATTTAGGTCTTATTTTCTGTGTTTAAAAGTTGTAAAATTACTACATTTAAGGTCACAAATTTAGCAAAGGATTTTTAAAGTCGTAAATATACGATTTTATTCTTGTAATTTAAAAGTTACACTTTTTTCGTGTAAATTTATGTGTTTTCTGGAAAACTTTCATGTTTTAAAGTCATAAATTTATGACATTTATGGTCGTGAATTTAGCCTTTGACTTCTTACGTTGTAAATATACGACTTTATTCTGGTAATTTAAGTTCTGACTTTTCTCTTGTAAATTTATGTCTTCTTGTAAATAAAGTCTAAATTTACAACATTTAAAATCGTAGATTCAGCCGAGGACTTTTAAAGTTGTAAATCTCATGACACAGTCGTTCAGTTCTGTTTGTTTTTTCCTCATTTTTCGTTTCTTTTTTCCAGTGCTGGCAGCTGTGACTTCTCCTGGGAGGCTCCGCCCCCTCCCTGTTGGCACAGCTGCCTGCACTTTAGCTTTATTTCTTTGAGCTGTTTTTTAAGTGGTTTTGTTTCTGCAGTCAGTGTTGCAGCGTAGCTTCTGTTGTTGTCTCGTCTGGGAAATCCTAATATCTCTATGACACTTTATTTTTATGATTTAACAGTTTTTACTTTTCTCTTGTAAATTTATGTCTTCTTGTAAATAAAGTCTAAATTTACAACATTTAAAATCGTAGATTCAGCCGAGGACTTTTAAAGTTGTAAATCTCATGACACAGTCGTTCAGTTCTGTTTCGTTTTTTCCTCGGTTCTTTTTTCCAGTGCAGGCAGCTGTGGCTTCTCCTGGAAGGCTCCGCCCCCTCCCTGTTGGCACAGCTGCCTGCACTTTAGCTTTATTAGTTTGAGCTGTTTTTTAGTGGTTTTGTTTCTGCAGTCAGTGTTGGAGCGTAGCTTCTGTTGTTGTCTTGTCTGGGAAATCCTAATATCTCTATGACACTTTATTTTTATGATTTAACAGTTTTTACTTTTTTCTTGTAAATTTATGACTTTGGAAGTAGTAATTAAAAAAAAAAAGTTTGTAAAATGGCCTAAATACTCCGTCGTTTCATCATAAAACTATAGAAACAATTTTGGAGTTCTGAAAATAGTTTTCAAGGAAATGTAATAAACTTTTGCAGCTAAATTCTGACAGTAATTTAGCCTGTTTTAATCCAGATTAACAGTTTGAAAACTGAAATATTATTTAGGACTCTGAAAGCTGCTGCCTCTGCCTCTGAAGGGAAAACATTTTCAACATAAACACTAAATTCATTTCAAGAGTCTTTTATTGTCGTTAAACCAAACACTGAAACCTGCAGGTTGAGATCTGCAGCTACAGAAAGTGTCAACACCAAACAGAAAATGCAAAGAGGGTCAAAAAGGTTAAACTAAAGGTTAGGAGTAGAGAAGGCCAGCAGTAAATGTGTATATAAATCACAAACTGACCTATTTTTGTGTTTATTTCTTAACTGTTGGCGATCATAAAGTCTCAAACTGACTTTTTCATCGTCCCACTTCCTCCATTTTGAGTCTTAATTTGCATTTTTTTTATAACTTGTGTTTTCTAAGCTCCTTTGTATCAAATCTGTTTGTGGATTTTAATCACATGTTGGTATTTTTTATCCCATCCTTGATTGTTGGTTTGGTTTTGCCAAATCCTTTTTATCCCCAAATTCTTCTTCTTTCTAAATTTGTGGCAGATATTTTAAAACTTTTTTGTTGCTGTTCTCCCCATAAACCAAAATATAAACAACATAATGAGAACAAATCCTTTGTGGATTTTTTTTTTTTTGGTTTGTTTTTCCTGACTAAAACAATTGAATTTGCTGAAGGTTTCAGATCTGAACATTAAAATAATTCAAAGTTCATTTGATGTTTGCATCAAAACTCGTTTCCTCTGCCGTTCATTCAGTTATTGACGCTTTGCTGCATGATATTATGTGTGAAGAGGATTAGTGAGGTTTATGGGCCTGACCCGCAATCTCCTCATTAATCAAAGGAAATGCAGTTTCACTGGATAACTGGCAGCTATGCTGGAAGCTCAATGGATCTTTGTGATTTTGCTGCTAATCGCATCTAAGCAGCTTCTTTTGGGATCAATCAAAGTGGCTCCACGTGTCACGGCCACAATGTTATAAAACACCAGTGAATATGTGGAAGTTATTCTGACGGCAAACCCGAGCTTCCATAGTCACACCTGTTCACACCTGTTCGCTCTTCTCAGGTTCTCTGCAGTTTATGCAACACCTCTGCTGACCATCCGCTTCTTTATTTTCCACCTTTTTCCGAGCTGACGCTCATTGTTTACGTGGAAAATAAGACAGAAACAGCTTTGTGTTTGTAGAAACCAAATAAAGAAGTGATTGACTGAATAATTACTCAAGATGGCAAAAATGTTTAATATCTTGACAAAAACTTAATTAGCTTTAAAAAAATTAGCCTCATTTTAGTAGTAAAGTATATTTTTTATAAATTAAATAACAAAGAAATAAAGGTTTAAAGTTTTCAATGAAAAATTTCTAATTTCTATTAGGAAACACCCTCAAGCCAAGAAATGTATTTTATAAAATGTTCCAACTATTATAGATATTTTGCAATAAATAAACAGCTTTCCACACATTAGGTTCTTTTTAATGTCAAGCAGGAAATTTGTTTTCAATTTTTTAGAATTTCAAATTATTATTTCAGACCACAGAGATCTTGTTTTGGGACCTCAGAAGTTTTAGGGGTAGGGAGAGTCGTTGGTGTAGGGAGAAGTTTTTTCTGGGGGGGGGGGTGGGGGGGGAGTCCTAGGAGTAGGGAGAAGTTGTAGTGATAGGAAGAAGTCTTAGAGGTAGGGATAAATGTAGGAGTAGGAAGAAGTCATGGGTTATGGTGAAGTTGTAGGGGTAGGGAAAAGTTGTAGGGAGTAGTCATAGGGATAGGGTGAAGTTGTAGGGGTAGGGAGTAGTCGTAGGGATAGGGTGAAGTTGTAGGGGTAGGGAGAGTCGTTGGTGTAGGGAGAAGTTTTTTCTGGGGTGGGGTGGTGCGGGGGGAGTCGTAGGAGTAGGGAGAAGTTGTAGTGATAGGAAGAAGTCTTAGAGGTAGGGATAAATGTAGGAGTAGGAAGAAGTCATGGGTTATGGGGAAGTTGTAGGGGTAGGGAAAAGTTGTAGGGAGTAGTCATAGGGATAGGGTGAAGTTGTAGGGGTAGGGAGTAGTCGTAGGGGTAGGGTGAAGTCGTAAGAGTGTAGAAAAGTCATAGGGGTAAGGAGCAGTTTTTTTTTGGGGGGGGATGGGAGTGAGTCGTAGGAGTAGGGAGAAGTCGTAGTAATAGGAACAAGTCTTAGAAGTAGGGATAAATCTAGGAGTAGGAAGAAGTCATGGAGTAGGGAGAAGTCTTAGGGTTGGGATTAGTTGTAGGGGGTGGGAGTAGTCATAGGGATAGGGAGAAGTTGTATTGAATTGAATTGAATGTATTTATTGAGTAAGGACAGATATAAAAACATAGACATACTATCAATAGCAGTCCTATGCCCATATCATAATGCTTTTAGCCGTGGCTAGTTTGCAGCATTTTTCCTTAGCTGGGATTTTTTGTTTACAGATCTGTGTAAAACTAGAATAAAATACAGGAAATAAAACAAAACATCATTGTTAAGAAATTACATAAACCAGTTTAAAAGATACAGGGACAAATTAATGGAATCAAAAACACAGATCAAATCAACTGTTAAAACATGAGGACAGAACTGCTGCTGATAGAACCAAGACTTTGTTAGCTTTTTAAAAAGGCTAAAACTGGACACAGACTTCAAATCAGTGGGGAGAGAGTTCCAAAGTCTTGCACCTTTCACTGAAAGGGCAGACTGCGCAAAACTTGTTCTGCAGAAAGGTATTTTACATTAGAGACCGCTCTGGTTGACCTGCTGCAAGTCTCTAATTTACAGATAAAGGTCCTAAGAGGCTCAGGTGCCAGTTCATAGAGACATTTAAAAATCATTTTTAAAAAGCTAAAATTAATAAAATTGGTAAAGGTTAAAATGTTATATTTCATTAAAATTTGACAGTGATGATATGTAATTGGTTTTCTGTCAAATATCCGATTATAAAGCCTCTCCACTGGTTTGAGTGTTTTCTGACTGGATTGTGACCAAACAGTAATTCCATAACACAGGTGAGAAAAGATCATAGAGTTTAAAAATATTCAAGTAGATTCCGGAGTCAAGCAGTGTCGTATTAATTTAATGGCTTTCATGGCTTTTGAAATTTAATTGGGAATCCAACATTATTCCAAGATATGTTTCCTCCTGTACTTGATCAATTAATTTTCCGTTTATAAAAACGTGTAAGGAGTTGGCAAAGGTGTGTTTTTTTTTAATGGAAAAACACGGTTAGGGAGAAGTCTTAGGAGTAGGGATAAATGTAGTGGTAGGAAGAAGTCATTGGAGTAGGGAGTTGTCATAGGTGTAGGGAAGTTGCAGGGGGTAGACAGAGTCGTAGGGGGAGGGAGAGCTCGTTGGGATAGGGAAAAGTCGTAGGTGTAGGGAGTAGTCGTAGAGTTAGGGAGAAGTCGTAGGAGTAGGGATAAATGTGGTGGTAGGAAGAAGTTGGTGGAATAGGGAGTAGTCATAGATGTAGGGAAAAGTCGTAGGTGTAGGGAGGAGTCGTAGGAGTAGGGAGGTTTCGTAGGGGTAGGGAGGAGTCGTAGAGTTAGGGAGGAGTCGTAGGAGTAGGGAGGAGTCGTAGGGGTAGGGAGGAGTCGTAGAGTTAGGGAGGAGTCGTAGGAGTAGGGAGGAGTCGTGGGGTAGGGAGGAGTCGTAGAGTTAGGGAGGAGTCGTAGGAGTAGGGAGGAGTCGTAGAGTTAGGGAGGAGTCGTAGGAGTAGGGAGGAGTCGTAGGGGTAGGGAGGAGTCGTAGAGTTAGGGAGGAGTCGTAGGAGTAGGGAGGTGTCGTAGGGGTAGGGAGGAGTCGTAGAGTTAGGGAGGAGTCGTAGGAGTAGGGAGGAGTCGTAGGGGTAGGGAGGAGTCGTAGGGGTAGGGGGAAGTTGTAAGGGAAGAAATCTAATTCGGATACTGCCCGGTAGCATCTCGGGGTCCCCCTCAGAGGAGCTGGAGGAAGTGACCGGGGACAGGGAAGTCCAGGTATCTTTGCTTAGACCGGTCATGGATGAGTGGAATAGGACAGATGAACGGATGGATGGATGTTTCAGGTGTTCTGGTTGGTTCATCGTTCTGACTTGTTTTTACTACTTCAAATGTTTCCACAGAATCTAAATGGATTCCTTCATGAGTTTAAAGGAAATGGTGGCTTGAACCGCCGTTCCCTCGGCCGATCCACCAAACACGAGTCAATCCTTCATCGCTAATTTGACGGTAAGGATTAACTTACAGATGTTGTAAAAGTCTGTGAAGATAAGATCCTGTGCAGAGATGAAAGTGTGGCTCGCATGAGGTCACTGCCGTGTTTGATAAGTAAGAGGAAGCCGGGCTGTGAGAACAAGCAGATATCATAAAAGGAAGAAGATTCATGGTTTAGAAATATAGTTTATAAACTGAAGTGAACACAGAGCTCTAAAAGTACTTACAGTGTTTTGAATTATGGCTCAATCAGATCTGAGTGTAAAATAAATCATAATAAGTTGTTGTTTTTAAAGAGAGAAACTCTGAAGTTCGGTTAGATGTGGGAAAATCATCAATACTTGATGGCAAATGGTTTGATCCAGCTTTGTTTTCATTTCTCCAACCTTTATTGTTCACTTTGAATTCCATTTCATTCATAATGTCAATAAAATCTCAACAATTTTTTGATGAACTTCAATGAAAACATAAGAATAAATTGATGATATGATCCCTACTCGATTGAATTCAACTCTGAGGTTCTGGAGATCACGTTTATAGGGGGGTCAAAGGTCACAGGAACACGCTCGCCTTAGTTCCATGTGGCGAGTTTCCTCCCCGTTAGCAGAGCGCTGCAGCGCGGAGACAAGAGGAGGAGGCCAGCTCTGAACAGATGTTCACTGAAGCGACAGAAAAGCACAGAAGTCGCCTGAAGCGCCTTTTCCCTCCTAAACAATGCATGACGAGAAGATCTGGACGAGGCGGAGACGTCGTGACGTCAGCAACCTTCACTTTTAAACCCGGTGACTTATAAGGGAGGGATTAAAGGTAACCTGAGACGTTTATGTTGATTACAATCAGATTACTCCAATTTATTACTGATTTTATTACGACTTTTCTTTCTTTCTGTAAAATTCTGCAAAAACGACTAAAAAAAATCAAGAAAATGTGCACCAAATACTCTAAAAATTAATATTTGATACAGTGAATGAAAATATGGAGAAAAAAAAACTTTTTCAAGCAATTGTCATGAAATCTCAAAGCTTCAGGTTGCGTCTGAATTCCTTCACTACTTAGTCCAATATATAATGTATTCAATATTAAGTAGGGCTGACAAATCTATGATAAAATATCCAGTGTCTTATGAATCTCTTAGAATTTTTTGCAATAAACTTTTATCAATGCGACCTAGACAAGTAGATATATATTACATTTATTGTTTTTTTTCTGTTTAAAAATAAACACTTTTTTAATATAATTAATTATCTTCAATAAATAAATTATTTAATAATATTTTATATTATAAAACTATAATTATAAAATATTTCAAAATGGTAATATTTTATACTTACATATTTTTATTCATTTTATTATTTTAAATAAAAAAAATCTTTTAAAAAATATATCAAAACTATACTTGTAAAATATTTAAATTTTTCAAAATATTAATATTTCTAATTCGAATAAAATTTTAAGTTGTTAAATAATGTTTAAAAATAAATACTTCAATATATGTTTTATATCTAACATTATAAAATGATAACTATACAATATTTTAATAATTCAAAATGGTAAAAAAAAATTATTTTAATTATATTTTATATAGTTATTAAGTAATGTTTTAGAAATAAATAATTTAATATATTTTTAATATTTTATAATTTAACAATATTTTTCTTTATTAAAATATTATTTGTTTATTTAAAAAAACTATAAATATAGAATATTATTTATTCAATATTTTTATCTCTATTTCTTCTTAACCATGTATTTCTCAGGTTGTGACATATTTGCTGCTTAAAAGAAAAACTAAAGTAGGGGGGGGTACTTCCTGCAGGCCGTTCTACACATTTACACTTAAAACCTTTTGACACGTGAAAATGTGGAAGCAGAATTTTAATTTTCTGCTCTGGTCTTCAGTGAGCTCTAACACAATGACTTGACTTTGTGCAGAGCAAAGGAGGAATACATGTAAGAAGAGAAGAGAAGAGAAGAGGAAGGGATTTCCTTTAGCGTCCGCTCTGACCTGACATTCCTGGCAGAAAACGCACGGCTGAACTCCAACAGAAAATCAATTGTACGCGGCCGGACCTTTCAGCGTCTCTCAGCAAACATACAAAGAAGCCCCAAGAATCCTCATTTGAATTCTTTTTTTTTTTTTTTTTACTTCATTCAGATGCACATGATCCCTGCCAGCTCCCCTCTCAGTCCCCCTCTTTCACTGCATGAATGTCAAAGAGGTCCTCACAATGGTTCTGCAGAAAACACTCAAAGAAAAGACTAATTTAAAGTTATTTTGAGGGTTTAGTTGGGATTTTTTTTTGCATTTCAGCTTAAAAAAATTACAAACAGTTGCTAAAATATAGCAGTAGTTTAGGTTTATTTTCAATTCTTTTTCAGGAAATTATTTGATTTTCATCAAAAGGATTTCAAATGGATCTGTGAACATCTGTTGCTATGGAAACCTAAAGATTTTAGAGCAATATATATCTGTAGTTGACATAAAACAGGAGAAAAGCTGCACATGCGACACTTTTCATCTACAGATCTGCGGCTCCCCGCAGAGAGACTCGGGTTTTAATCGCTCCGATCAGAGCTGGAATCTGGTTTACATACAAACTGAGATTATGGGAGATTTTACGTCATGTAATCCCTGAAAGGAAAACAGACTGGATCTAATCTGCGTCCCGGAAAAGTTTGGGGTTTTTTTTAAGCCTCTCAGAAAGAACAGAAAAATTCTAAAGACTTCAGGTGCGTTGTGTCGATATATTATGAAGTATTACACCTTTAATCCACGTTCACTTGCATCCCGAACCAGGATTTTCAAAATAAAAGCAGCTTTTCCCCAAAACTCCAAACTTCTCCTCCATTTCAGTCGTTCCCGGGGGAGCGCTGACTCTGCAGGAGGAGGTCAGACGGGGTCAGACCGACAAATCGAGTTATTTTTTCCTGCTGTTCATCCATCTCTGTCTTTGCCTTGAGCCAGAAAGTGCTCTCTGTTTTGTTCCCTTTCAGCATCTTTTCAGCTGCACGTTTAATTACCGCCATCTTAAGATGTAATTTGATGGTTCGTTTTCAGACGGGGAAGCCATAAATGGCGTGCTGGGATTCAGCTCGGACTCATGTGACCCTAAACAGAATAAATAACATATATAATGACGTTCCTCGGAGCAAACTGAATCCAAACAGAGTCTGTACTGACATGATATAGTGAAGTAGTACAAGCACTTTGCTAATTACTACCAGATTACATACTAGTTTGCTTGTTTTTTATTAAAATCTTTATTTTTTTGAAAGGTCATTGATGTTTTCATAGCGTCTAGACTCGATAACTGTGGTGGTTTTTATATTGGAGTCAATGAGCGTTCACTCTCTTGTTTACAGTCGCTGCAGCTGGACTCTGAGCTGCTACTGAAGGAACTGTGTTGACAGACTCAGACTGTTAGAAAATCTCTTTCACAGCTTTAAATAACCGCGCAATGTTCGGGTGTGATCTGTTTTCCTGCATTAGCTAGAACTTGAGCTTCTTCGGGTTGATGATCTTTTTTTATTCTTTTTTTGTTCTTTTCTGACAAATGGGCGTTTTCAAAATAATGTTTTGACAGGGGCGGACTTACCATAACCAAGGATGGGGCCCCCCGACACTCTGGGGACCCGAGCTGTAAACGCCTTGTAAAAGTAGAATTCTATAAATTTTATGTTTTCTCCAAATAAAAATAATATCTATGAAATACCTTAAATGTTTACATTTTATTTTCAGATTTTAAACGGTCATTTCAGGGGTGTCAAACCCAACTGCACAGCTGCTAAAATCCAAACCACACCGTAGGTCGCGGGCCGAACAGGATAAACATTTATTAAATACTCTAAAACTACATTTTTAAAACTTAACTTAACTTTTTAACACAATTATGAACTAGAAATATAGCATTACCTGTGATGATGCTAGTGTGAATGCTGTAATTTGACCGCTGAAGATGCTAGTGCTAATAGCTGAAAACGCTGAAGTTGATAGCCAGCTGAAATAATAGCTAAAATAGCCTAAAAAAAGGAGTTTAGTACAGCCTAAAAAAATTGAAAAAGCCTAAATTAGCTAAAACAGCTAGCATGTAGCTGAAATATTAGCTAAATTCCAAAATATCCTTTAAAAAATAGCTCAAATTAGCCAAAGCAGCTAGCATGTAGACAGAATATTAGCCTATTTCCAGAACATCATGAATAAAAAAATGTAAAAAGCCTAAATTAGCCAAAACAGCTAGCATGTAAACGAAATATTAGCCTATTTCCAGAACAGCCTAAAAAAAAACTTGAAAAAGCCTAAATTAGCTAAAATAGCTAGCATGTAGCTGAAATATTAGCTAAATTCCAAAATATCCTTTAAAAAAAAGCTCAAATTAGCCAAAGCAGCTAGCATGTAGATGAAATATTAGCTTAATTCCAGAACAGCCTAAAAAAATTGAAAAAGCCTACATTAGCTAAAACAGCTAGCATGTAGCTGAAATATTAGCTAAAATCCAAAATATTCTTTAAAAAAAGCTAAAATTAGCCAAAGCAGGTAGAATGTAGACGAAATATTAGCCTATTTCCAGAACAGCCAGAAAAAAAATTGAAAAAGCCTAAATCAGCTAAAACAGCTAGCATGTAGCTGAAATATTAATTAAATTCCAAAATATCCTTAAAAAAAAGCCTAAATTAGCTAAAACAGCTAGCATAAAACTGAAATATTAGCTAAATTCCAAAATATCCTTTACAAAAAAGCTCAAATTAGCCAAAGCAGCTAGCATGTACATGGAATATTAGCCTATTTCCAGAACAGCATAAATAAAAAACTGTAAAAAGCCTAAATTAGCCAAAACAGCTAGCATGTCGCTGCAATATTGACTAAACTCCAAAAGAAACCAAAAATATCTTAGTAAATGCTAAAATGGTCCAAAAAGCTAGCAGAATGCCATTTTTTTAAATGTTAAAACCGTAACTTTTTAACATAATTATGAATAATTAAAAAACAGCAATATTATTCCAGAATAAATCAACTAAAACCTTAAATAATTTTCAACATTTTACTCTCCATAAAAAAATATATTTTGTCAAAATTATACAAGTTAGAAATGAGTGCAAGATAACATTGGGCCATTAAGAATAATAAGATAAAATAAAATAATGTGGAGGGCTGGATAGAATTACCCGGAGGGCCGAATCTGGCCCCCGGGCCTTGACTTGATTTTTAAAAATTGACGCTATCTCAAATTAGACCAGTAAATAAATTATTTGATGTTTTATCCTCGATAAGTGTTTAAAAAAATATGCTTAATCCAACCACTGCAGAGGGCCCCATATTATTGTTCGCCTGGGGCCCTCAAACTGCTAAGTACGCCCCTGCTCATTAACTGATATGCTAACGAGAGAAAATTACAAACCAACGCCTCATTTTCTGAGTGTAAAAATATCACATTTGCTCTGAAAGGAAGCAGTAATCCCAACATACAGAGAGTTATTTGTTATTTCACGTTTTTTTAAGGTTCCTCCTGAGGTTCTGCGGGCCCCTCGGACTGCATTACAAAGAGTAGAGCGAAGCACTTGATACCCCGTCCTTGGGGATTATAAATATCAAAGCAGGTGTTAAAAAGGACTATTTGAGTCGGCTCTGAATGCCCTCCTTGAGACGGATCTATAAATAGTTTCCTGCAGGACCCGGCAGAACCGTAATGAGTGTCTGTTCTCCTTCAAAGGCGGTCCGACCCAAACCCGCCTTTCATCTGCCCTGACTCACCAGATCCAGGCGACGCTTTGACACGGATCTGACGGCCGGACAGGAAACGGTCACCTTCAGAGGGCGGAGATGAAGGAAAGGTGAATCCTGAGGGATCAAACGCTCCTCTGGTGAATGTCAGAGATCAAGGAAGCTTTTCAAGCAGTAAACGATGAGATTGATCGATTCCTTTTTTAAATTCTAGATTCTGCTGTTTAATTGGTCAGTTTGACGTCATAGTTTCTGCTTCAACGGGAAAGACTTCCTTCTAAAAAGTTCATCTTTAGGGTCATTTTATTCAGTCCTGAATTGTTTTTTATGTTTTTTTGCAACACATCAGGATTTTTTTTTTAGAATTCATCGTTTGTATTGTCTAAAATTACGATACGTATTGCAATACGCAATATGATAAGTATCACGATAAATCCCAAGTTTGTACCAGAATAATTTTTAACTTTAGATTATGACTTTGAAAAAACATATAAAATGTCATTCTATTGTAATAAAATGGAAAAAAACTCCTTCTTTTTAATCATTACAACATTAAATAATAAAACAAGTTGCTTTTACCCACTAATTTATGCTTTTATTTTGATAAATTAAGAAACATTTGTTCTTGAAGGGAAAAAATCAACATAGTCTTTTTCTAAAACAAAATAAATTTTCACTATTTAAAAAAAAAGTGGAGAAGAAGTAAAATGCTGAAGGGCGACCATGAATTAAATATTGCCATGTTGGCTTTTTAATCCATAGAATCCATAGAATCCCGCCTTTTTCCTGAAACAAAAACTGTTTTCAGACTTTCTCACAGTTACTACAAACTGAGAAATGTTTTTGAAGTTGTTGGTAAAAAAAGTATCTTTACTGTTTTATGTGATTAATCAATAATCAACAAGCACTTCACTTTGCTACTTGGAAATAAATTAAAATCTTGCATTTGATCTGATCTGATCAGAACCGGATTATATAATTATGCAAACCTGTAAAATGAGGTAACTAAGTCAGAGTGGGTTCATATAAATTCATTTCTTCCCACTTCTTTTCAAGCATTCATTCACTGACTTTACTAATAATTAAAACATTTAATAAACCAAATGTGACATAAGACGTTTTTTTTGGTTTGTTTTCTATTTTCTAATCAATGCATTTCATTTTATATAATGAGTTTAAAAGAATTGTTTGTTTTGTCCTCTATTGTGCTTGAAAAAACAATTAATTTTTATGTCACCTGAGGTGAAAAATACATTTTAGTTGAAGTAAACATGATTGAAACGAATGCTGTGCTCTCTCTCTTTTTTTTTAAATAATTTTAAGGATTTTTCACCAAATAAAACGTTAGAACTGGCCTGAATTTGCACATCGACTGTATCTGAGAGTTGGACTGAGTGACTCCGCCCCACTAATGTTTCAAACAAGAAGTACTCACCAAAATCCCTTCTATAGAAAGAAAAAACTGTTATTACTCAGTTATTGTATTTGTCAGAATAACCATTGATACTTTTTATTAAAATAGTCTTGATAATTAATTTTTCTCTAGTTCATGTTATAAACTGACCAATCAGATGCCTCCATAAAAGTGGGTGGAGCCTGCTTGCCCACACATCCAACGTTTAAAACGTTTGATTTTTCACCTTCAAGTGGAAGGGGTGTGGCCTTCCCACAAGCTCACTCCTGATTGGTGAGAGTTGTTGCCATAGAAACGCAGAAAGACTCGGACCAATCACTGCTTACTGATGATGTCTGGTTCCAACATGGCGGCATCCGAAAAATGGTGACTGAACTGATTTTATTTAGTTAGGAGTTTTTTTTTTTTTTTTTTTACTTAAACATAGAGAACAATAAAATAAATTAAAAATATTTAAGACATTTTTCATAAATAGGTTTGGCTTTTTTAAGTTTATACTTTTACAGTTAATAAGATTCTGAATCTTTAATTATGATTGTAAAAAAATGGGAAGAAAATTTAATTTTGTGAATATTAAACTTACCAAACATAATTATTAGATTAACTGCCAGTTTTATGTTTCATTTTGTGTTCTTTTCATTTAGGCCAAACATAATAGGTTCACATTTCATCTGAAATGTTGCATCAATTTATAAAACGTGTACAGTCTTTACGTTTTTGGTAAAAATAGATAAAAGACGTTTCTAATCTTATTATTAATTAATAATGTCCCATGAACCGTCAGGCATAAATTCTCTCCAGTAGAAGACAGCAGAGGAAAGAGAAATAACATTCGGCTGAAGCTGGATGATGTCACACTCACTCAGTCCAGTTCTCTTTTACAGTCAAGGGTTTTTCAGAAAATTAACAACAGTTCTGCATAAACGAAACCATATTTTCCTTCACAAATGTAGAATCTTTCCAACACACTTGTAAACGTTTCCTTTAAAGTAATGTTTCACCGTCTGATGCCGCCGCCGCCGCCGCTGTTCGAAGGACGAGCTGCGATTATGGCGGCGCAGATTCACGTCTGAGAAAACCATCAGAGGCTGGAGATTGGATCTTCAGAGTCGTCTCCTGATCTCTTTAGCTGAAATTACATAAAAACTTTCGTGAATTTTAGAAAGTTGTGGGCGTGACCGGAGCAACTGTCACCCCCTCCCTGATGTTGAGAGCTCTCTGTTTACATTTACTGCTACGATTTGAAATAAAAAAAACAATTTTAGTTTAATTTTCTTCAAATGTGTCCTCCACCATCAGATAAAAGCTACAAAAACATGATTTTTATCGTCAAAAAAGCACAAACAATTGCCAGCGCTCGAGTGTTATGTAACAACCGAGCGAGGCTGAACCCAAACATGGGAGGTGAAACAGACGTTTCTGCAGAGGGAGGGAGCAGATGGGAACACTTGGAGATGCTAATCGAGTCCCAAAGCTTCAGATAATTTGTGGTTCTGTAGATGAAAGCTCCACTTTTAGGCCAGACGGAGGGCGAGCGCGGTCGCGACCTTGAACGGATGTCATTATGATGTAAACATTTGGGCCCATTACACCTACCAACTGTTGAACTCACAAGCCGCCTGTGTTTTTTCATTTTAGCTTCTCTAAATGTGTTTTTCTACAGTTTAATTTTCCATAAAATATGAATGTTTTCGACCACAAAAAACATAAAAACAACCATATTATTAAATATTACATTTTTCTTTGCACACGTGTCACAAACACATTCAAATTCTGCATATAAGCATAATTTATTATTTGTTTAATCAAACTCCAACAAAGTAAAATACTGTTTCTCCAATAAAAATTAATTTTTTTTTCAATTTATTGAATCCACAGATAATTGGATTTACTGCTGAAGTGCATCTTTTTTCTGTTTATGTTAATAAAGCTTAAAAAATCAATACAAAGAATATAATCATCTTTTTTTTTCTTTTACACTTTTTTAATAATTTATTAGGCAGTATAGTAAAACTGAGCCCCATAGCGCCCTCCAATGGATTTTAAAAATAGGTACTTTTGATATTAGATTACATTAGAAATGGTTTATTTCAAGCAATCAAAAAAAAAAAAAAGAAATATCAAACACAGACATTAAGAGATGGCCTGAAAGGAAGTGGGAGGAAGTGAATTTATATAATCCCACCCCGGATAAACAAATTATAACGTTTGGCTGCTTTATTACGTCAACATGTGAAATTCACAGTTATTTTGTATAAAACTGTTAAAGTAATCAGTTTAGTGAGAGATTTATTTAATAAAATTCAACATTTTTTATGTTTATACCTATTTTTGGGAATTTATGCGTCTTATTTTAAAACAGTTTAAGCTTCAAATGTAAAAAATTACTTTTATGTGAATTTTTTTGGATAAATGTGTCTATTTTTAATGATTTTATTCAAAATTATACATGAAAGTTAAACATTTTAAAACCTCACATTTCTGCGTTTCTTTCTTTAACAATAAAACTGAAATTTTTAATTCAAATTGATCTAAAATAGTAATAATATATGAACTTTTTCCCTGTTTTGCATCGATAATATGCTTCATGTTTGCTCCTTTCAGCCCAGTGGGTTATATTTCGTCAGAACTTCAATCTGGATTCATCGTCAGGCTTTTCCGCCTCCTCCTGTCGCTTGTTTGTTTGTCTTGAGCGTAAAAATAAAATCTGCATCCTCCTCAGTGAAGTTAATAGTCCCATTATAACTAATGGATTGTTCTGGTGGTTCATTCAGTGCGTCGTCCTGCCGCTCCATTGTCTTCAGCTTCTGGGAAGCTGCTTCTCTGGCGCACGGATAGCATGTTAGGTAAACTGTTGTGTCTGATGACAAACAAAGAGGCTTGAAAACAAACTTTTTTAGAATTACAAAGTCTCTATCTCACCTCTCCTAATTCTGACCACAGACACATTTTCCAGATAAAACTTCCCTCACATTTGAACATTTTTATGCTGACTGATTTTGAAAAAGGAAGTGTTTGCTTTCGCACAATCAGCTGAGGATGAGCAAACTCCTTCCTGTTTGGTTGCAGCCATTCATCACGTCGTTTTATTTTAGAAAATCAACTTTTAAAGGAATTTATGGGAAAGAGATGAAAATCACAAATGTTAATGTGTTAGTGTGAGCATAGACATATTATCATACACGTTGTGAGGCAGAAAAGTGACCCTGTTTCAATTATTTAAGTATTGGGCGCCACCTGCTGGTTAAATGTATTTATTACAGAATTACTTACAGATTTTTATTTTTTCACAAAATTCTTGGTCAAATAATTCACATGAAAGTTGACAATCTGGAGATAATGTGGCAAAACAGGAGATCAAAACACATATATTTTGGGATTGCCCTAAAATCAGAAACTACTGGATAATGGTTAAAGAGGAAATAGAAAAAATACTCAGAGAAGAAATTCCAACAAACACGCTGTTGTTTCTACTGGGCCAGTTACCCAACACTAAATTTAATAAAGAACAAAGACAAATCCTATATATATTACTAGTAATTGCTAGAAAAATGATAACTCTTAACTGGAAAAATGTTAAACCACCAACAATAGATAACTGGAAAAATAAGGTAAGGCAAGTATATGTGATGGAGAAAATGACTGCTTCCCTCCAAATGAAAACAGACATATTTAATAAGAAATGGAACAGAGTAAAAGATTATTTAAACGTCTAAATCACAGGTTGTTTGATTTTACAATATGTATTAAAATGTAAAAATATTCTTGATAGATACAGCTGAATATGAATGCTAAAGGGTGAACTGAAACAACATTTAAATATATAAACTCCAAATTTAATTTACTTTTCTTAATTATTATTATTATTTTTTTTTTTCTCTCTCTTTATGTCTGGGTGTGTTTGTCTGCCTCTTTTGATATTGTTATGGAGAGATGACTATGTGTACTATGGGTAGAGTTCCTTTGTTTATCCTGGTTTTTTTGTTTTTTCTGCCTCTTCTGTTTTTTATTTTTTATTCTATGATATATGTTTTGTCCTCTTTGTATATCATTTGTGATAATAACAAAAAAATAAAAAGTTGCAAAAGAAAGTTGACAATCTTCCTTTAATATCTGCTCTGGTCAGGGTATAATGGGGTCAACCACAACTTTAACCTGTTAGTACACACCGTGCACATTCATGGTGTTCACACTGGACAAGCAGGGAGGGGCTACTTCGTCTTTATCTTTTTCTTTTGGACACGTTATTGATTTCTCCTCCGTGATCGATTTTCAAAAGGTTGGTACTTCCGTGAATCCATACATCATTATCAAGTCTCTGATTGGTTAAAGATTTACCTGGTTTAACTTTTAATGTGCGTTTAATGGCTGCCCCCAAAAAAGTCATAAAAATTTGTTTGGCTAGGCGATAGTTTCCATCCTGGAGAGGTCATCACAGGTCACACGCAGGCCAAGTCAGTCACTTTTTGTGGCGTAAAGTATTAGCCAACCTTTAAAACAAGCTTTTGGATGGCGGGAGGGCGCCGGAATGCTAACACACAACATGCTAACATAGAAAAAAAAAACTAACCAGGATTTGAATGAGGGATTAAAAGAACAGTCAGAACATGGTGCAAGCCACTATATCTCTGTTTCTTCCTCATAAATATTTCACAATATTGTTAGTAAAATTTGGAAACTAGTAGAAGAGACATTGAAATGAAAGATTTGAACACCTCATGGTCATCTTGTATTAAATTTCAATGTTTTACTATATATTTTGATTATTACTGTGATTTATATTCTGCGTGTTTGTGTTAGAACAAACATATATTACACAATAAATCTCAAATCTACCTTTTATTGAATTATTTATTAACTTAATGGCCTCCATTTTGATTTTTCAATAATACACTGATTGCAAAAATCGAATTATTTAACTGATAAAACTGGTAGAAACCATAAATTTAATCAAACGTCATTACTACTTTTAAATTGTTGTTATTGGAGTTTTGAAAGAGCGGTGATTTTGTAACGTTCACACAGGAATTCATGACGTCTCCGCCCCATCGGCACATCCCGAAACCACAATCGAGCACGTTCTCCTTGAAGGAATCCGCCCCAAAACCCCATTTGAGCCAATCAGCGTTTCCCAAACCCAACTAGGTGGTATTCTATTGGTTGAAATGACCGTCAATCAAAGATAATTACTTATTTCTGGTCCCGGTGCTGCTTTCCAGTCTTCAAATGTTTGTTTGGATGCCAAAGTGTTGAAATTTAGTTGTCAAGTTTTACAGGTTTGGATCCTGACGTCTTAGTCTTGACATTTTCGACGTTTTTCCACGGATATGCAGTCGATAAGGTAACATTTCTACGTATTTCATGTTAAGAAAAGTTGAATTTATGTATTTTCCTAAAATGTTTTTAAATTAGTTTGGTTTATCTTAATTTTTAAGCTAACCGTGACTTATTACTTTTTAATTTTTAATATTAAAAACTATAGTTTTACCAGCATAAACTCTTTTTTTTTTAAAGCTCTTTTAAAATGTACCTGAAATTTCTCAATTTTTTTTAGAAATCTTTTCCGGGCTGCCTGGTCCTCTGACGCAAAGCTTGATGGGAAAACCGTAGTCATCACCGGCGCCAACACCGGGATCGGCAAGGAAACCGCCATCGACCTGGCCAAAAGAGGTGCACGCGACGGTCTGATAGTGTCGAGTCACGGTTGGGCTCGTCGCCCATCAGTCCCGCTGATATACGGGAGGGAGCCCGGCAGGAAGAACCAGAGTCCAGTGTGGCGGTTCGCTGCCACTCCTTCATCTGTCTGTTGGGCAATCAGCTGTTCGTGGTTACCGGCTGAACTTCCTCAGGCTGAAACCGCAGCTTAGTTCTGCTGCAGTCAGATGAGAAGATGCACGGATTATGGGTTCAACCGGAACTGATTCGACAGTCCTGACACGTTAAGGTTTCTTCACCAAAACATGGGAGAGAGAAAAAAAAAACTGGTTTAAATGTTGGTCCAGGTTTAAATCAGCGAATTTCAGTCTATAGATAAATTTGAAAATCAAAATTTCGGTTGAAGAAAATACTTAATTAGTCCAAACGACTTTAAAAACCACTTTTATTTCAGTTTATAAAAATCTCATTTTATTTTGAAATAACATTTCCTGATTATCTTTATTACTAATTAAGGTAATTTTTTTGGAAATAATCTGTTGATAAAGTACAAATTCAAGGCGCAAATAACATTGTATGGCCCGCCGCACAATGAAATTATTGCTCAAAAAAATTTTTTTTTTTTTTTTTTTTTTTAGCTAAGCAGAATTTTTTGCACTTTTTGTTGTTTCCTACGTTTACAATTTTAATATTATATGTTAAATCGTTTTGTTCAACTTGAACCGGTAAATACATGTATACTTTTTACAAAAAAAAAACTGCGAGCTAGCTATTATCAGTTGCAAAATCGCCACGTGCACGCCATTCAAAATCTACTGTTGCTAATTACAAAATTTTTTCCTCAGTCGCTTCCCGTTGATGTAAATCTCTAGAATGAGGCTTTTTTTTTTGTAGCTGCTACAAAAGGTCTTTTCTTTTTTTCTCTTTCTCAAATATAAAGTTCAAGATGGCCGCCTCAAGTTTGAGGCAAATTTTATAATTTTATAAATTATTTGAACAAACGTTTCCTTTTTCCCATTTTGTGGAAAATGGAAAATCCCCAAATCTCAAACTTTGCCACAAGATGGCCGCCAAGGCGTGAGTTATATGGCCATCCCATAATAATGTCAAAACTTGAGTTTTTTTTGGTTTGTTGGTGAATTTTTTATTTTAAGTTTCACTCACTCTGACATCATCATCTTAGTCATCGGCATTGTCGTTCACTATGCCAATAATTCATTAAGTCTGGTTCTAAGTGTGTACACATTTTAGTGAGTTTTGACGCGTGTAGAGGGTCAAATTTCTTGCTTAAAGTCTCAGAATTTGTTTTTATATGCAAACATAATCTGGTTCTTGCAGTCAGTGTCTGCTGTGGATCATAATTAAAGTGAGGGCTTGTGTTGTTAGCCCCTCCCCCTTTTGACACGCCCTCACTGCTGAGCGGTGACTACTCGCCCCTCCCCCTCCAGCTCTACCATCCTGCTCAGAGCTCCGTATCACACACTCATGACAAAAACACCTTTTTTTTCATAAATGGTGGCTTTTCTATTAGTTTATTTCCATAGCAACCATTTTATTTTCTGGTCGCCGGGGGGAGACAAAAAGGTTGATGCACTTTTCAGAAGAATCAGCAAAAGTAAAATTTTGGATTTCCTTGGCAACAAAGGTTTTTTGTTATCCACATTAGTAATATGTTCATATTGTGTGCTATATTGTTTTGTTCAGCTTGGGCCAACGATTCATGTATTAGATTTTCACAATATTCTTGTTAAAAATGTGCGAATGACGAGGGAACGCCACTTTTGCTTTCTTTTTAAATTTATTTTTCCCGAGCAGCTTCCCAATGATGCTTAAGGAGTTGTGAGGCGATAGATTGAAATCCCAAGAGGAGTTTAAATTTGTAGATGGTACTAAATAGGGCTGTAACAAGTACCCGGGTGCTCGGGTATTCGCGATCTGCTCCCGAAAATCCGAGTACGAATATTAGCGACGTCCAAGATCGCTGATTTGCGATCTTTATAAATATAGTAAATTGTAGTAAAATATGATCAGAATATTATCTGTCAATGATGTATTTTTCTTCTGGAATTCAGATTAATTTATTATTTTAAGTTTACGAACTAAAACAAAGCCGAAAGAGCCGCGTTAGTAACCGGAAGTAAACGCATCTTAGTTGTGGAGAAACTTCCGGTTTTCAAAGTAAAACTAGCGAGAGTTTTTTTTTCCGTTCAAAAACTGAGACTGAAGTTCTGTTCACTGACATAACTTCTGAAAAAATGAATTAGCTTTACCATCTGAGCTTTATCTCAGTGTTTACATTCTTTTGGTTATGGTAATTCTTCAACAGTTGAAGAAATTAACGAAACTCCATCTTATTCTGAAGAAACGCAGCTTCTGCTGCTGAAAGAAGGATGGAATCAACGTGAATCAGAGGATTCTGCTGCAGAAAAAAATACTTTTTTCACACGGGCTCTGCGCCGAAACATATTGAAGAACTTTAAGGATAAAAAAAAATGTTCAAAACATTTTTAAGTTTTGTTGTTAAATGATCCAAAACAGCAGTAATTTTTATCCTCTTTATGTTGTTTATGTTACTGCTGAACTTAACCAGAAGGCTGACAAAAAAAAAGTTTAAAATGATAAACAAAATTTATTTCAATCTGAATCTTTTTGGGTTTTTTTTTAAATCAGTTTTGTTGATTCTGATCTACTGTTCTAAATAAATGTATAAATGTTGGTGATTTAATATAATTTCAATTTTCCTCCATTTAGTAAATATTCACAAAGCAAACATAATATTAAAAAGTAAGAATCGTGATTCAACTCGTGAATCGTATCGGATCGCCACCTAAGCAACGATCCACAGCCCTAGTACTAAAGGTAATTTTTTAGAAAAATTCAAGATGGCGGCTTCGCCAAAGGTCAACGGAACTTCGTTTGTGCTGGTAGACTTAACCTGACTGCTCAAATGTTTTCAAGATTTTTTTTTTAGGAAAACAGAAAATTGTTCAATTTCACTCTTTGCCACAAAATGGGCATTGGTCCTGTGGCCATCCCATAATATTTTTTAAACTTCCTTTGGATATCTGAAACACTTCTTTTGGTTTCATTGGTGGATTGTAAAATATTTTTTTCAGGCCTAGAAGAGATTTTGGCCTCATGAATTTTTTTGACTATTTCCCCGCTGTGATGTCATTTATTTGGTCGGATTGTCCAAAATTAATTTTCACCGGGTATTAGTTGCTGAGTTTTTGAGTTTAGGATCAGGGTTGAATTTTTGCTCAAAGGTGCAAACAAAATAAAAATTGCTGAAATATTTAAAATTTTAGTGTAAAAACACAAAGTTATAAGCTGTTTTTCTCAAATTATGTATAAAAATTGTAATCTGTCTCTTTTGGTTATTTAAGAAGCATAAATGAAGGATAGTATGCTGACTATGAATTATGGGTAGTGGATTTATGCATTCATGTAAAGCTGTAAAATGTCAGTTTCTGTCTTGGTTCGTCTTTTTGTTGACATTTCTCTGTCAGAAGGGGGCGCCGTTCTCTAACGACGTTTCTGCTTAGGCGCCAGAGTCATCATCGCCTGCAGAGACATGGAGAAAGCGGAGGCGGCGGTGAAGGAAATCATGGAGAAGTCCGCCAGCAGTGAGGTGGTGAGCATGAAGCTGGACCTGTCCAACAGTCAGTCCATCAGGGAGTTTGCAGAAGTCATCAACCGAGGTCCAAATCTACATCTAAAGTATCTCAAACTTTTATTTTTAAATTTTATATTTTTAAATCTTTTTTTTTTCCCAGATGAATCAAAACTCAACATCCTCATCAACAACGCTGGCGTGATGGTTTGTCCGTACGGGAAAACGGCCGACGGCTTCGAGATGCAGATCGGTGTCAATCATCTGGGTAAACGCCGGCGGATTTATGAGACGTCCAACTAGGGCTGGGCGATAAAACGATAATTATTGATATCGCGATAGGACATTTTTTCAATAGTAGAATGAGTCTATCGCGATAGACTTTTATTTTGAAGGGTCCGCAAATAACACTTGCTAGCGAACAGTTTCTCCTATTTGACGAGTAAAAGTTAGAGAGTTAGTCTCCACAGGGCGAGTAAGTGTTTGTGTCTAATTATTGTGTTTATTAGCTCTCATTTCGGTCATTTTTTGGACTCCACTCCGCGTCCTTTGTCTGCATGAAAGGTAAACAAACGCGCACGAGCCGACTTCTACCAGCAACCCCCGCTGCAGCTGCGTACCTCACGCCCCGCGCGCTTTATTACAATCGTTTGTCTGCGCCGAATGCATTTGGGGTCAAATTAATTTACTGTACAATGTTTTAGTTTTAACAAGCGTCAGATTTGATGCTAGTCGATCATCAGAAAGTCTGTTGCTGAGTGTGGAAGAAGCTTCCATCAAAACTTTTCTGGAACTCTTCGTGAAGAACGCGGATACCGAGAGATTGATTTATGTTGAAGAGCTGAATAAAAACATCGGTACACATCTCCGTGTCGGAGTTCAGGAGACCTTCCAGTGAGGAGCGGCCGCTGTCGCACTCCTGCACCCAGCTGGCAAGAGATGACAGGTAGAACTATGGCAAGCTGTTTGGGTCAAAATTAACCAGAAAAACGCGTGTATGGCAGTGCGTCACCTGGACATGTACTATGGTTAATAATACTTATTTGACATATTTTAATGTTTCCACAGTTAGTTTCAATACAACAATTAATACCAAAAATAATGAAAGTTTAATTTCAAAATTGCAGTTTAATTTGGTGGGATAACATATTAAGCATTAATTTCTCTCTCCAGACATGTACATGTAATCAGAAAATACATGTTTTGTTTATGTTCAATGTTCAAAATGTGTGCGTTAATGCTTTTAAGTACTTTTTTTTAAAACCTATATTTTTAACTTTTCAAAAAAGTAATTTTAGGCTTTCATCTTCTTTTTTCTTGTTGTTTTTTTTACTTACTGATCCGAAAAATGATCCAAACCATGACCTTAAAACCGTGACACGATCCGAGCCGTGTGTTTTGTGATCCGTTACACCGCTACTAAATACAACAAAAATAATTTGTACTATATTAATACATTTTTGTTATGTGAACCCTGAAAACATTAGAATTATTGCTTTGTTTTTTTAATGGAACTAAAGAAACAGTTTAGTGTCTATTTCATAAACTTTTGAAACTTGAAAGCTTTTGCTTTAATTTTCAGCTTAGTTCATTTACATATATATATATACTCTTGGTTATTAAAAAACGAGTTGCATAATTTTCATTGGATCTGTTATGCTTAGTGTGATAGGAAATACATATTTAAAAGTAAACAACCTGGTGATGAGTTTACATTTCATTTTTGAGTCACAAAGTGTTCAAATACAGTTATTTGGTTTATATCGTGATCAATATCGTTATCGCGCAATATGTAAAAAGCTATATCGTGATATAAAAAATCCCATATCGCCCAGCCCTGCGTCTAACACGTTCTGAGCACTCGCTGCAGTCGATTCTGAGCAGGAATGGGTGAAGAACTTCAGGGTTTTTTTTTTCTGAAACCTTAAAATACGGTTTTAACTGGTTTTGTTTGTACTAAATGGTCAAAGTAGTTTCAAACCATCACTTGAACGTCTGTTTGACATCCTCATATCATTAGATGTTTGTCACATTGATGCATTTTTCATTCCTGGTCCTAGAAAACATCAGACGTTCATGTTGCATTTCCAAATCCCCTCCTCTGTTTGAGATGGAGGGGTCGCACGTCCATCAGGACGACTGAGCTGCTCGCCATCTCGAACTTCTTACGCTCCTGTACGGAGACGAAGGATTAACCTGTCATTTGGAAGCTCCGCCCTCAGACTAGACTCTTGTCACCACAGCAGAAGCCACGCCCACCTGTCGATCACTGACTCCACCCTCCGTTTACCGTATTTAAGAGCACCTCTGTAACAGTCCTTAACCTCCAGAAATCTCTGAATTTACCTGTGATTTAACTGGCCACATGGACCGGACGCAGAAATTCAGTTTAAAAAAGGTTTATCTTTAATTAAGGAGCAAAACATTATTTCTTTTTTTTTAAATTATGATTTTAAATGTTATAAGTTCAAAGTCGTTAAAAAAAAACTTCAGACGGAAATATCACATAGGAATCTGATATCGGTGGCTTATTCTCCCTGCAGTAAATTTGCGTCTTTAAAGAGTCACCAAACCATGAAGTTGGAGGCTGACTCCACCCACAGCTGAAATGTGAAAATCCAGAGGGGCGGGGCTTGGGGACAGGACTATCATTAATGGAGCTGCAGACTTCTGAAACTTGCATGGTTTGACCAATCACAAAATGCAACTGTAATACCTAATTTCAACCTGTAGGGGGCAGCACACAGACGATGTTTAACAATATTTTGAAGAATTAAACAGTTTTATTTCAATTTGTCAAAAATTTGGCAATGACCAACAGACAGAACTTTTAAAGCCCCATTTATAGCTGTCAACAGCCAAAAAAAGGTAATTTAGGGTTTGGTGACTCTTTAAATCTCATATTCCTTTATTTCTTTCTGGTGGCTTTAATACTCCGTTACTTTAAAACAAACAAGAGGAACAGTTTAATATGATGGTGCATTTAGTTTAGTAGATATTCGCCTGTTTTTTTATTGTTTTGACTGTTTTATGGATTTACACATTTTTACTGTTTTTTCTACATATTTGATTTAAAAAAATGTTCACGAAGAAAAACTACTTTAGCGCACTTGATTGATTTATTTATTTATTTTTCATTAAAAAAATTAGTAACAAACAGAATTCTGATGGTACATTTAGACAGTTTCAGGTTCATTATGGAATTATTGAGTAAAATAATCAAACTTTTTTTATTTTACCAGTAAATACAGTGAGATTTAATCTTTTTTTGAGGAAGACCTTAATTCCTCAATACAAGAAAATAAATGGGGAAAAACAATGAAGTTGAAATAAAAGTAACAGTATGATAATAGATAAAAAAAGAAGTTAAAACATTACAACAAAAAAGCTTTAAAGATAAGAGGAAATTGTAAAGTAAAATTAAAACTCAAAGGACTGGATTTTGTTTTTTTGTTTTTTTGAAAAGAAGATGCGATATCTGCCTGAAGATGGCGCCCATGACGATAAAATATAAATAATGAAGTTAAGTTTTATTTTGTTCAGGTAACTTTAATCATTCGTCAGCAGTGAAGAGATTTGTCTTCTCTGAGGTTTTTTTGTGCAGCTGAAATTCCTGAAAAATCCGAGTTTTCAGCAGAATTATTTGAATCCCATCAGGAAAACTCTCGTCTGTTCTAAAGGCGTTTCGTCGTGTCCTCCGACTTCCTCAGGTCACTTCCTGTTGACCTACCTATTGATAGACCTGCTGAAACGGTCGGCGCCGGCCCGCATCGTCACCGTGTCGTCCATGGCTCACGCCTGGGGCTCCATCAACCTGGAGGACCTGAACAGCGAGAAGAGCTACAGCAAGAGCAAAGCCTACGCCCAGAGCAAGCTGGCCAACGTCCTCTTCACGCGCTCGCTGGCCAAACGCCTGGAAGGTCCCCGCCCTCTTCAGCTGCACCTCCAGACGCCGCCGTTTGACGTCACCCCCTCATGAAGCTCCTGGTTTGCAGGTACCGGCGTGACGGCGTACTCCCTCCACCCCGGCGTGGTCCAGACCGACTTGTGGCGCCACCTGAGCGCTCCCGAGCAGTTCTTCATGAAAGTAGCCCGACCGTTCACCAAGAACTCCCTGCAGGGCGCTCAGACCACCATCTACTGCGCCGTGGAGCCGTCTCTGGACAGAGAGAGCGGCGGATACTACAGGTACGCTCCTCGTCGGCGCTTTAACGAACCAGAAACCTGAACCCAGTCCCCCCGTCTGTCCCCACAGCGACTGCGCTCCCGCCAGCTGCTCGTCCGCCGGCAGAGACGACGACCTGGCAGAGAAGTTGTGGGATCTGAGCTGCCGGATGCTCAGCGTGACGTGGGAGTGATCGCCTCTTTTACATAAAGCGCCTCATTTCACGGAAACCTTTCAGAACGCTCCTGAAGCTGCGGATACACGTTTGTTTTAACATTCTTATGGGTCGAATAAAGTCATGATAGGATAAAATATTTTAAATAACTTAAGGTTCTTTGTAAAAAGTTTAGTAATTACAGTGAATTTGCTGTTTTATATATTTTACATGAATTTTAACATTAAATATTCTAATACTAAAAACATGTCTGATTCTTTTTTGTTTTTTTTTTTTTCTTCAAAAATCCAAAAACATGAAAACAAAAAACACATTTGCTCAAAAAAACGTACATAAATGTGATTTTCTACTTCAGGATTTAACACAGAATTAAAGGATCTCAAGTTTAATTTGACTGCAATGATACGCTATATTTCATGATCTAAAACACGTGTATCGCCGGATCCGGCCCTCCATATCAATATATTAATGGCCCGAAGTTATCTTGCGCTTATTTTAACTTGTGTAATTCTGACAAGATGCATCTTTTATGGAGAGTAGAATATTTTAAGTTATTTAAGATTAAAGTTGATTTATTCTGGAATAATATTCCTGCTTTTTCATTACTCATATTTAAAATAATGGTTTTAATGTTTTCAAATTGCCATTCTGCTAGCTTTTTGGACTATTTTAGCATTTACTTTATTGAGGCTATTTTAGAGTTCAGCTAAAATTTCAGCTACATGCTAGCTGTTTTGACTCATTTAGGCTTTTTTCAGTTTTTTAGGCTGTTTTGAAGTTCAACTATTTTTTTCAGCTATATACAAGCTGTTTTGTCTAACCTTAGTTTTTTTAAAAGTTTTTTAAGCTAATTTGGCATTTAGCTAATATTTAGCTGGGTATCAGCTTCATTTTCAGCTATTTCAGCATTTTCTGCGATTAGTTTCAACGTTTTCGGCTATTAACTTCAGCATTTTCGCTTATTGGTTTCAGCGTTTCCTACACCAGCTTCAGCGTTATATATTATTTTCAACATAAAGAGTGACAATTACAACGGAGTATTAAGGCCACAAAAAAAATAACTTTTACAAGAAAAGTCATAAATTTACAGTTAAAAATGTGCAATTAATTTAAAAAAATGTTTGTAAACTGATCCTAATACAGTCATCTACTCATGTTTTAAACTGAAAATGTGTT
Source organism: Oryzias javanicus (assembly GCA_003999625.1). NCBI lineage: Eukaryota > Metazoa > Chordata > Actinopteri > Beloniformes > Adrianichthyidae > Oryzias > Oryzias javanicus. The sequence continues at coordinate 3,842,656 of CM012456.1, read as the reverse complement.
TGACTCTCCCTCCTAACAGCTTCCCTGCATTGAACTTTGCCAGTTAAAGGTTAATCTGGATTACATTTTTTTTTCCTTTAGTGGTTTATGCTTGTGTTCTTTCTTGCCAAATTTTAAATTCAGATGAAAAATTTGAATTTCAAAGTAAAAACATTTTTCAAGCAACAATAAAAACTGGTTCACTCTAAACTTCCTCAAACTCAATAGCGACAAAACGGAACTGCTTCTCCAAATCCACCCTCACTAAAGCTCCAAGTTTCACTCTCCCCATTGGTTCATCCCAGGTCTCTCCATCTCAGGTAAAGAGTCTAGGTGTTGTAAAATGACAGTAAAATCTTTCCACTCTCACGTCAATAGCATCACTGGGTCTCGTCTGCGCCTTAGTTCACAGTCTGGTCACTTCTTTCCGTTCTGCCAAACAAAACTCTCAATAAACTTCAACCGGTTCAGAATTCAGATGCCTGGATTGTTTCCAGAACTCCATTATTTCACCACATCACCCCCGTCCTCCAGCAACCACTGGCTACCCATCCCTCCTGACCTCCATAATGCTCTTTTCCTCTATTCAAATCCAGACTCAAAACTCTCCTGTTTAAATCCGCCCTATTAATATTAATAAGTCATGATGATACCTCCACCGTGCATTACTGTTTGGATGAAGTGGAGGGTTTTTCCACTAATGAATGTCCCCCCCACAGTGAAATAAACATGAAAACCTCATCAAATAATTGTTTTTTTAATTCTACGTTTCTTTACTTAGCCTTGTTTGCGCTCGTTTCATTGATTTACATTTTTCTTCTGGTGTCAGAAGGACAAGTTTGTGATTTTATGTGTATGTAAACACAATTTGTCTTATTTTTTTTTCACATAACTTGATATTTTGTAGCTTTGTTGAGTAAAATATTTACCTTCACAAGAGCTGAATGATGTTCGCCTTTGTCCTTTGATGAGGGTTTTAAAAACTGATTAATTGAAAAAGGAGAGGAAGAAGTCTGTTGCTCAAACTTTAATGGTTAATTATAATATAAACATTTTGATAACTTTCATGTATGAAGAAATAGTTTAAACATGTGACCTGTATGTATCAAAGCTGTATAATTCATGTGACATTTTTACCAAACAGTGGGCGGAGCCCAGCGAGCTGTAATTAAAATAACTTCCTCCGCTTAAGAGTTTATTTTCTACAATTTTCTGTGAAAGCTTTTAATTTTTAATCATCTCGACTGGTTGAAGGACCATGAGCTCCAATGAAAGCAGCCTTATATTGTATAACATATTGATTAAGCCTTTCCACAGCATCATAAAGGTGTGCACTGAAGGCTTTCGTCTCCACGGCTGAACATGCGATTAATGATTCATGTTTGATAAAGAGGAGACGTCAGCTATAAGAACCGGCGGAGATGCTATCACTGCAGAAGGAGGATGAGAGGATGCACTGGAGGGACTCAACTTACAGTTTAGAGGTGAGTTCAGACAGACGCGGAGGCCAACGTTTCTTAGTGATCAGTGAGCCGCTGGTTCAGATCCCCGCGGAGAGCCTCTGATCTACAGGCTGATCTGAACATGGAAGACGCGGAGGACGGTGTGGCGGTGGTGGGGATTGGATGCAATTTCCCAGGAGGTGAGCAGGATTTTAGAAACTTTAGAGGTTTGATCCACTACAATCATGAATTGTATATATATACACACATATATATATACAGTATATGTATATACATACAGTATTTAATTGTATATATTAGTATACTATACATATATATATACAGTATGTGTAAGTATATACATATAAATACTGTATGTATATATATATATATGTATATATACATATAAATATATGTGTGTATATAACATATATATATATATATATATACACAATTTATACATATGTATATCTTTATACATTTTTAAGTTAAATGGTATTTTAACGGAACATACTATGAACTATAAATATATATATATATATCAAAATACCATATACACTTTATATCAATATTATTTATTATTTTTAGATATATGGTAAATATATATATATATATATATATATGTATATATATATAAATGCTGTATGTATATACATATACTGTATATATATATATATACACAGTATATGTAAGTATATACATATAAATACTGTATGTATGTATATATATCTATATATATACATATAAATATATGTGTGTATAAAATATATATATATAATATATATATATATATATATATATATATATATATATATATATATATATGTGTATATATATATATATACAATTTATACATATGTATATATTTATACATTTTTAAGCTAAATGGTATTTTAACGGAACATACTATGAACTATAAATATATATATCAAAATACCGTATACACTTTATATCAATATTATGTATTATTGTTAGATATATGGCATATATATATATATATATATACACACTGTATATATATTATACGATTACATTTTTAAGTTAAATGGTATTTTAACGTAACATACTATAAACCATTTATGTATATATGAATATATACATTTTATTTTTTACTGTTATATATAGTATATATCAAATTTGAGTATTTTTACATACATTCATTCCATCATCTTCTTGGCTGCTTTGTCCCTTTTGGGGTCGTGAGGTGGCGGAGCCTAACCCGCCTACTGATGGGCGAATGCAGGGTACGACCTAGACATGTCGCCAGTCTGTCACAGTTTACATCCAGTTATAGGGTATTTATTTTAACCCTAAAACAATTTATTTACTTATATTTAATATTGTGTTGTACATAGTATTGTAAATTGTGTAATATTGTACCTGTTTCTTCTATCACATGTACCGGGACCTGAGTACCAATCTCTTGCCAGTGATATTCATATGTCTACTGGTTTTAAAATATATATCCTTGAATCTTGAACCCAAGTGTATGTAATATACTTAAATATAAATAAAATATATAATATTCTTCAACTATCCAACAAAATTTTCTATATTTCTATTTTTATATTTCTGTATTATATTTCTAGTATAGATTTATTTCTAAATTAATTCTATCTTTCTCCATTAATGTATTTCCAAGTGATAAACACAACTTTCTTTGTGTTTTAACATTTTACTTTAGGATTTTTTAGAATAAATACCTTTAAAAAGACAAAAAGTCCAATTCACTTGAACCCAGGGTTGTTCAAACTTATTTCAAATAGGAACAGATTTGGTGAGGTGGAAACGTGTGAGCGCCAGCCAATCAACCAGGCATTCTTTTAACCATTTTAATAAGATTTAATTTATATTTAATTGACATTTAATTGCAAAGGCACACTTTTCTTTTCTTTTCTAACAATAGAACAAATACATTTAAATATATTTTTACCAAACTCCCCATCAGTTTGTCAAGTTTTCACACCGTTTATCCTCAGTTAGCATGTCGTGGTTAGCATGTCTCATCTTTTAGCGTCTCTTCATGGTGAAAATGGAAACTTTATTTAGCCAACCACAATTAAGAAATATCCATGTAGTTTTTAGAAAGGGCTGGGGGCCACATAATAATAATATTGAGCCATGGATACTTAAATTTGGGCCGTATTTGGCAGTGGGGCCGGACTTTGGCCCCAGGTTTAATTGAGTCTATTTAAATTGGATTAAATAGCTCTTTTTAATTTAATTTATTTCATAAATGACAGAAAAACGCCACTCATGTTTTTTTAGCTTTTATTTCAAATTAAAGAGTCAAAGTGATCAGATCCAATTTTGTATCAATATGCGTCGAGGTTAAAAACCCCGGAGGGAAACTCCTCTTGGGTTCTCCAGAGTTACAAAACTTAAACATTTTCAACTAAAAACTTCTTAAATTGTAAACTCTTCTTTGCAAAATTGTGTCAACAGACATATTTTTTCTTTCACTTTTGTTTTATTTCAGTAAATTATTTTATGGTCCCCAAAATGAAAGTCATATTTCAAATAAAAAAAAAACTTCAGAACAATTAAAAAAAAAACCTTGTTAATCATTTCTGAACCTTAAAAATGTTTTCCCGTCACACATGAAACTGTTCCGGAACAGAAGCTGCTTTCTTCCTGGTTTTAGCATTTTCAACTTTACAACATTTTGTTCTTGAAGATCTGGATTCATACTGAATCTTTTGGTTTGTTTTCCATCAGGAGAAGGTCTGGAAAATTTCTGGAAGGTTCTGGTCAATGGGAGAAACTGTTCTGTTCCAATTCCCAAAGAGCGCTTTGACAGCGAGAGCTGGTACGACCCTGATGACACCAAAGCGGGGAAATCGCGAACAGCAAAGGCGGCACTTATGGACGGGTACGAACTTTACACATGTGGACAAAGTTGTTGGAAAAAAAACATACTACGATCACTAAATGAATACAAAACTGACCAAAAATAAATTTTTAAAAAGTTACAATAAATCTACCAAAGAAAACAAATGTAAATTAGATTCAAAGTTTAAAAAAGTGCGAATTGGAATCTTTAATAGTTGGGATTTTAAAAGGAGTTATCCTACATTTTCCCTTTTTAATCCTCATTCAAGTCAGATTTAATAAGTCATAATGGTACACATATTTAAGATGTTATTTCGATAATTAAAAGTGAAAAGTTTTATTATTTTTGGCCATTTTAAGATACGAAATTCCATTCTCTTTTTTTCAGACTAAAACTGAAAAACATGTCATTTAAAATGAAAGTTTGTCATATTAAACAAAAAACTGTGGTTCTAAACGTAAATTGTTTCCCAAATTCCAAAAAAAAGGAAACACCGGAAAAAGTTAGTAAACTTTGATTTGTGAATTAGAAAAGCATTTCCTGAAGTTCCGTTAAGTAAACTTGATTTGAACATAACCAGAGTAAAGACAATTTTAGTTACAAAAGATAATTTTTTTGTTTGTTAAAAGCAATTTAGCGCCTGACCCTCATGCAAAAATGTCACTTTTTTATAAATACGCTAAATATTAGAGTCTGAATTTATAACTCAAAGTGTTTGGGATCGCTCCGTCTTATTCATGAATTGCTTTTATTAAAGTTGGAGAGTTTTCCAGGATGAACAGTAGCTTCAGGAAAAAGCTTCTTTTCTGATTAGAAAAGCCACTGCTCTCCACACAGTGGCATTTTGGGATATGTAGTCTTAATTAAACCTTAAACTCACTCCCAACGAAGGCCAAAGTTAACTTTTTTCCAATTATCTTCTGAATATAATCGGTGACTGGACACTACTTCTTATTATTTTGTGTGATACTCAAAATTCATCTAAATATTGTTTGGTATTTGTCACTCCTAATAATGATTTTGATTGTCTGCAGGTTTAATGACTTTGACCACAAGTTTTTTGGCATCAGTGACCGTGAGGTGGAGCAGATGGACCCTCAGCAGAAGCAGCTCCTTCAGTGTGTTTACAGAGCTTTGGAGAACGCCGGCATTCCCATGGAAAAAGCCAGCGGGACACGAACCGGAGTCTTTTTTGGTCAGACCATCAAACAGTCTGAGAGCAAAGACTTCCCAAAGTCCAACTCTCTGAGTTTGTGTTGCTTCGATTTTAGGAATCATGAACAGAGATTATGAAACCAACGCCGCACACGTGCATCCCAGCGTGATCAACCACTGGACCGGCACCGGGCTCGCCATGAGCATCGCAGCAAACCGGGTCTCCTACGTCTTCAACCTCACAGGCCCCTCCCTGTCCTTAGACTGCGCCTGCTCTTCGTCGCTCGTTTCTCTTCATCTTGCGTGTCAATCCATCAAACAAGGTTTCTGAATCATCTGACCAGGATTCCTGAACAAGAGAAAAAGTATTTATAGAAAATATTCATGGTTGTGTTTTATCTCACCAGGGGACTGTGACATGGCCTTTTGTGGGGGAGTCAACTGCATCATTGAGCCAAGAGTGTTTGTAGCGCTCAGTAAGGCCAAGATGATCTCACCTGATGGAACCAGCAAGGCGTTCTCCGCCCGAGCAGACGGCTACGGCCGCGGCGAGGGCTGCGGGGTTGTTCTCCTCAAACCACTCAAAAGGGTAAGAACGCGTAAAAGCAGACCAAACAATTACCAAACAAATCAGTTTGATCCTCCAAACTGAAGAACCAGAACCCAACTAAACACCTAAAATCATAGAAGTAAAAGGAAAGTCCTATCAGGTATCAACATGTACTCATGGCTGCTTCATTGTGATGAATTCACAGGCTCTCCAGGACCATGACCACATCTGGGGTGTCATCACCAAAACTGCAATCAACCAGGATGGACGCTCAGTTGTTCCTATGACCAAACCCTCCGTGAAACAACAAGAGGAGCTGCTGCGCAGGATCTACTCAAGGCAGGACATTGCGGCTGTTCAGTTCATTGAAGCTCATGGAACTGGAACTCCAGTTGGAGACCCAACAGAAGCAGAGAGTATTTCAAATGTCATCACCAAAGCCAGGCCTCCTGGTTCTCAGGCTCTGCGGATTGGTTCTGTAAAGAGCAACATTGGACATACGGAGTCTGCAGCTGGGATTGCCGGACTCATCAAAGTCCTGCTGATGATGAAGCACGAGACCATAGTTCCCTCGGTTTTCTACTCTGAGGAAGCAGCCATTGTTGATGTTAAAGCCCTGAACATTAAAATTCCTCAAAAGGTGGAGAAATGGGAATCCTCTGGTGCAAGACTGGCAGGTGTGAACAACTTTGGCTTTGGAGGAACAAATGCGCATGCACTTGTCAAACAGTACCTAAAACCACATGCTGAACAAAAGAACAATGAGATGCCAGCAAAGTGTTTCGTTATGTCTGCAATGTCTCAGAAATCCCTCACCATGATGATTGAAGACACCGTCAAACAGCTGGAAGCAGATAAGAAAGTTGATCTGGATTCTCTTCTGTTTACGTCAGCTTGCAAAAGAAGTCACCAACGACACCGATATCGAAAAGTCCTGATGGTTTCATCTGTGAATCAGCTCACTGAGGAACTCAGGGCTACAGCTGCCAAGAATATCCGTCCAGCCCTCTCTGATCCGCGGCTCGTGTTTGTGTTTTGTGGAAATGGCCTCACCTACCATGGCATGTGCAACCAGCTTCTGAAAACTCAGCCAGTGTTCCGGAATAAGATCAAACAGATATCACACCTTTTCAAAGCTCTGAGCCCTCTTAACATCTTAGAAACACTTGAGAGCAACTGTGAAGGTAGTGACTCCAAAAATCCAGACGTCGTCCAACCTCTTCTTTTTGCCATCCAGGTTGGAATTACCACTCTTCTCCGGCACTGGGGGGTCAAACCCAATGCTGTGCTTGGACACTCGGTTGGTGAAGTCGCAGCTGCTCATTGCTCTGGCCTTTTGTCTCTCGAAGATGCTGTGAAGGTCATATACTTCCGCAGCATCCTCCAGAGTAAAGTCACTGGTGGTAAGATGCTTGTGGTCAGCAACGTGGCCGTGTCAAAAGTTGAGTCTTTCTTGTGTCCTTACTCCGCCAAAGTGTGCCTTGCTGCCTTTAACAGCCCACAGTCTTGCACCGTCTCAGGTGATGCAGACGTGATCGAGGCTCTCCAAGAAGACTTGAGGAACTCCGAAAACAGTCCGAATCTTTTCTTACGCATGCTGGATGTGCCTGTTGCGTACCACAGCCAAATGATGGATCCAATCCTGCCAGAAATAGAGGAGATGATTGGTAATTTAACAGAACAAGACTTGCAAACTGAGTTGTTTTCCACTGTGACAGGCAGGGAAGTCCAGCCAGGAGACTTCTGTAAGGGAAGGTATTGGGCAAGAAACATCCGAGAGCCTGTTTCTTTTGAGCAGGCAGTGAGGTCAGCAACGAAAGATAAAAAAGGCACAATTTTTGTAGAGATAGGGCCAAGAAGGGCACTGCAGAGAAACATCATGGAAACTCTTGGGAACAACACAGATGTTCTTGCGTCAGTGGAGCCACAGAAAGATCACTGGTCGGTCTTGTCTACTGTGTCAAAACTGTTTGAACTTGGCTTTCAAGTAGACTGGAACGACTTCTACAGAGGTATCGTGGCAACACCGATGCCCTTCCCAAGATACCAGTTTGATTGCTCTGATAGAGATGTTATCATTGGAGCATCACAGAACACCAATGGAAGTAGTCATCCAGTGCTAATTCAGAGAGGAAGTGAAAGCCAAATTTTCCGTTGTGATCTCACGTCTGAATCCACCGCATATCTAAAACAGCACAAACACAACAACATCCCGATTGTCCCGGGTGCCTTTTATGCCGAGTTAGGTTTGGCTGCGTTCCTTGCAAGTGCAAATCCAAGAGTTCCCCTCAGCTCACTGCAGCTCAGTGTCAGCTTTCACAGTCCTTTTATTTTGATGCTAAACTCCCCTGAGATGCAGGTTAAACTCGTGAGAAATGATACGGAGACAAGCTTCAAGGTCCACTCTCCGTCTGCGGTGTATGCATCAGGCACGGTGGTGTCAAAGCCAGATGGAGTCATTGAGGAGCGGCAGATTTCTCTGAGCTCCATCTACAAACGGTGCACCTCTGTGGTCAACTTTCAGGAGTTTTATGGTTACTTGTCTCAAGGGGGCTTCCAGTATGGAGAAGTCTTCCAGAATAAAGCAGAGGTGCACTATGGGAAGGAACTGAAGGAGGCTTTGGCAACTGTTTCTGTTTCAGAAGAGCTGAAATGTCATTTACACGACTACTGCGTTCACCCTGTTGTTCTGGATTACCTGATGCAGCTTCTGCCGGTCACAGTGGAGCACATCTTCGCGGGTAGACCAGGGTTTCCTGCTCAAATTGGAAGCATGACCGTTTTTGAACCCCTGAAAAATGAAATGGTGATCTACCTGAGAGCTACTGACGTGGGCTCTGATCACTTTGAGGTTTGTGGCTGCTTTGCAGACAGGGAGGGCAGAGTGCTGGTAGAGGTAAAGCATGTGATCGTCAAATACATCGTTGGTCGGGATCATGTGGTAGAAGAGTACTTCTATCATAACACTTTCACTGTCGTCTCTGAGAAGGTTACTTCCTCTTCTCCTCCCCCAAAGGCTTTGGTCTTCTCTGACCATTTAGGGATCTCAGAAAAACTACAAAAACAGTTAGACCAAGAATCTAGATATGTTCCCTTCACACATGCTAAGGATGTCTTAACTAACAGCTTTTCCTCCCTTCTGGCAAATCTCAAAATCGCAAGTATTGAGAAAAACTTTGATGAGGTTTTGTTTCTGTGGGGTAAAGAAGACCTCACATCACGGAAAGCAGACACCGTCCTTCAAAATCTAGCAAGCTGCTGTGAGGTTTTCCGCCAAATAGTCCTTAAGCTGAAGCAGATCCACTTCCCAAAGTCAATCAGAGCAATCACCTACCGTTCATCAGACATCACAGTGGATCACGTAAGTCCAGGTTTTGCAATTGCTGGTATGACTAGGTCATTTGCTGCAGAGATACCGGATCTTTCTTTCCAGCTGATCGATGTAAGCTCCGCCTCTCCTGAAGACATCGCAGCTCTGTTTGAAGTCCTGAGATCGTACCCTTGCAGCAAGTATCCTGAGTTGGTAGTAAAGGATGGGCGGATCTTCAAGCCCTACATTGTTCGGACCCAACCAGAAGTCAATGATAAAACCGAGGCCAGTCATGGCGCTTCAACTTCTGATTTTTGCATTTTTCAAACAGCTGACGCACATAAGATGACTCGACTGACTGCTGTTCCCTTTGTCAAGGACGACGATCCACTTAATGAAACCTCTGTGGAAATTCTGCCCAGTAAGGTTTGTGTTCACACGTCAGACTACTTCCCTGTTAGTTCCTCACACCTAACATTCGGTCAAACTTTGTACTGGAACAAGCACTCATCTCAGAAACACAAGCTGCTGGCTCTTGACTTCTCTGGTACCGTTACAGCAGTCGGAAAAGATGTAAAGAAACTAAAAGTTGGAGATCATGTTGCTTCTTGTTATCCTGTTGTGGCAGCCAGCAAGGTTAGGGTCCCGGAGGTCTTGTGCTACAACACCAAAAGGTTCCCATTCCTCCAGAAAACACCCTGTGTGTCATACTTCGTGGTAGCGTGGGAGATTCTGCTTCGAGTCTTACCCAGAACCAAGCAGAACCTCGGGATTGCGTGCTCTGTGCCAGATTCTTCCCTTGTAAAAGTCTTGGCGCTGGCCGCTTACAAATTAGGCTGGAATGTGGTGGTTGATACTCAGTGCAACGGATCCTTTGCAGATGTCCGCCGTGTGGAGGCCTTTGTCATCTTGCCACCGTTTGATGAATCACTGATGGCAAAAGTTTTAAACTTTCCTGGAATCCAACATGCTGTTATCATCTGTGACACTTATATGCAAGGTTCTGTTCCTCAGGACTTACTGCAGAGCGTAAAGGACAGCGTTGATGTACAGATTGTTCAGATGAAAGACATCTTGCAAAAAGGACACTTGAGGGCGCACAGGTCACAGTTTCATCAGTGGTTGAAGTCTTTGAACTTGAGCAGAAAATTTGCTCTCAAGAACTTCACATTCCAGAAACCCGAAGGATCTTGTTCAGAGAATCTATCCTCATACTTCAGCACCAAGACACTGCCGGTTGTGGTTTTAGACAAAGATGGAATGATGTCTGACATCCCCCTTCTGCCAGCTCAGAGGCAGATGTTCAGGAGCAGAGCGGTGTACCTGGTAGCAGGCGGCCTCTCTGGTCTCGGGTTTGAAACGGTTAAATTCATCTCACAGAGAGGCGGGAAACACGTTGTCATCCTCTCCAGGAGCAAACCCACAGCTGATGTTCAACAGGATATAAACAATGTGGAAAAACAGTGCGGAAATCGGATAAGGAGCTTGGAGTGCGACGTATCCGTCTTTCAGGACGTGCAGAAGGCTTTCACAACCGTTGGGGAGATGTTTCCTGGTTGCCCAGTCAGAGGAGTGTTTCACAGTGCCGTCGTCTTGCATGACGGGTTGATTGAGACTCTTGACAGATCCCTGTATGAGAAAGTCCTAAAACCCAAAGTGAGCGGAGTGTTGAATTTGCACCACGCGACTCAACAGTGTCAGCTAGACTACTTTGTGTGCTACTCGTCTATCTCATCGTTCCTCGGGAACGCTTCTCAAACCAACTACGCTGCAGCCAACTCCTTCCTGGACTTGTTCTGTCAGTTCAGGCGCAGACTCGGACTGCCCGGTCAGTCCATCAACTGGGGGGCGCTGAACCTCGGCCTGCTCTTGAACAAGGAGCATTTCCAGCGCTTCCTGGAGGCCAAGGGGATGATGGTGTTAAACACGGCTGAAATCCACAAGAGTCTGGAGCAGTGCCTCCTTCTCAACCGAGCCCAGCAAGCTGTTTGCAGGTTCCACTTCAGAAACATCAGATACAACATCCTCTCTCAGAACAAAGCCTTGACCATGCGCCTTTCCGCACTAGTGGAGGAGGCATTCCAGAAATCTAGAGAGGTGGAGCCTCAGCTGAGAGAATCGGACGCCGTCTCGCCTAAGGAGTACGTGTTTTCTCTGGTCTGTGAGACCGTCGGCGTGGACCTGACTGAACTGAGGGAGGAGTCACCTCTTTCTTCCTTGGGTATTGACTCAATGCAGGCCATGACTCTACAGAATCTGATCTTTCAGGAGAGAGGAGTGAACATGCCTCTGGTGAAGCTGTTGGATCCCTCTGCAACCCTGGCAACAGTGATAGCTTTACTAAGTAATGAATCAGGGGAGGGAAATATCGGTTCTGTCCCGAATGAAGACGTGGACGATGTTCTGACTAGACTGTGACAGCCACAGTATCTTAACTCCACAAACCCATGGACTGATGTGTTGGGCTGGGTATCGCCAATAATTTCCAGAACCGATCCAATTCTATTTTTTATTCTTTCAATCCACTCAATTCAAGTTGATTCAATTAAACTTTGAGTTTGCACATTTAGACACATTTGTTTAGAAATACATTAATAATCTACTATATGTTTTGAAGATATTCACATTAATCTGTTCACATACTGTAAAATGTATTAATGAAATTATAATGATAATGTTAATAGCACGCAATGTTAGATTGGATTCTTAAACGGAGAAGCTCCAACAATTGTTCTGCCTCTCCTGGAAGGCGTTTCAGTTTAGCCACCAGGTGGCGATCACGGTATAGCACAGGGGTCTGCAACCTGCAGCTCCAGAGCCACATGTGGCTCTTTTTTCTCTCCATGGTGGCTCTCTGGCTGAAGATAAATAAAATAATAGTAATTTTTAAAATAAGAATTACTGGATTATCATTTACTGCTTGTATTGTCGGTATTCATTATCTTTATAGTTTTTGAAATATTGAACGAAACATGAATGAGAAAGTCTTCAAATGTAAAAATTTAAATAGATTAGCAACAAGTCTTACAATATATAAATGGGTTACATTTTCATCTTTTATAGTAATTTTCCAAAATTTTTGTGTTTTTACCTGATTTTTTATCAACACGCTAAAATTTTTGGCTAATTTGTTAGCCACTAAGACTTTTAATTTTAATTTAGAGTTTAGCTTCTGTTTTAGCAACAGGCTTTAACCAATTTTGTGTGTTTGTGACCAATTTAGTTTACCGAGAAATTTTAGGGAATTTTGAAATTATTATTGTTTTTATTATTTTATTAGTAATTAAGGAACAAGCATTGACTTTAAAAATAGACTTATACAGTCAATTGGAACAAGCTAGACTTTTTTTTTGGCTAATTTGACCTCAACTGAGTTTTTTTTATGCTAATTTAGAGTTAAGCTAATATTTTTTTAATATGCATATGTTTTTGGGAAATTTGTTTTTTATTTTTTTTTTTTATATTTTTATTTCGGATTTTTTTACATTATTTAGGCTTATCTTACTTTAGCAACAGGCTAACGTTTATAGTTAATTTGTTAGCCACTAGGACTTTAATTTTATTTTAGAGTTTAGCTTCTATTTTAGCAACAGGCTTTAACCAATGTAGTGTGTTTTTGACCAATTTAGTTCAGCTAGTTAGTAAGTGAAAAGCTATCTTTTTTTTGGCTAATTATACCTCTATTGAGTTTTTTTTTTTTTTTGCTAATTTTGAGTTTAGCTAATATTTTAGAAATTTGCAAACATTTTGGCTAATTTAGTTTGCTGAGGAATTACTGAGAAAAGATAAAGTAAGACTATGCGGCTCCTTCTAGGTTTTGATCAGTAGAAAACAAGCTTAAATGGCTCTTTTACTGTCAAAGGTTGCCGACCCCTAGTATAGCATTACACCTTATACCAGAAGAAAAATATGAGAAAAAAAATGTGTTTTAAACCACAAATGATTACTTTAAAAAATATTTCTTTAAAAGAGTTTGAAAAATTCATGCCTGGGAGTTAATAAAGATGTTCATTAAGTCGGCAATGAATGTTTAGGTCAATCGAGTGTTAGCGTTAGCCATCCTAAGGGGAATCCTGTTATACGTTAGCATCAAGCTAGCAGACTTTAGCATTATGCATTAGATTGATCTATACTTTTATCGATTGATTATTGATCTATTCAGCTTTATCGATTTTAGCAACCCAGCCGTACTGATATGCCAACAGGTTCTTTAAAACACCATCATCACGGATCTAAAATAAAAATTTTTACTAAATTTTACTTATTTTGTAGTATTTTACATTTAGCAGGAAATAATCTCTGCAATATTAAAAACTATTAATCCACAATTATACCAACATTTTTTTATTTCATTTTAAATTTATTGACTTTTTTTCATAAGAAATTTATTTTTTATTTTTTCAATAAAGCTGTTTTTAAAATGGGGAAAAGTTCTTTGCTCAGCCCACATTTTACTACTATTTTAATATATAAAAAATGTCACATTATTGCCGAAATACTTTCGAGTAAAATGCATTTTATAATAAAGAAAATTTTAAATTAAATCACGTTTTCTATTTGCTCATTTTTGTACTGAGTGAGGCTCTTCTCACAGTTTTAAAGCTTAAAAGTTTTAAAAACTGAGCTTTATTTTCAACATTAAAAGTATTTATTAGACCATAGTATTTAAAAAATAATTACAGTTTGTCACTTAAAATAGTTAGGAACAACAAATAAATAATTTAAAACATGTTTTCACAGTTTAACAATTTGAAAAGAGTTTTTAGAATATTCAAATGTCAATCAAAACACAAAGTAAAATGTGTAAATTGCAGTTTTCCTTCATTTATTTAATTTTTTAATGAATTAAATAAATGAATTAATTCTTTTTTTCTGTTTCTTTGCCTCCTGTTCACACCTGGTTTAAATTAGAAATCATCTCAGCTGCTGCTCATTCTGAACTGCCCTTCAAAACAACATATAAAAAAAAAACCCTTTTGCGTCAGTCTCCTTCCCAGTCTCCTTTCTTTTCCTCTGTGGTTTGGTTTTGATGTTTCCAATCCTGAGATTTAAGTGCTAAATGTTTGTCCATTCTTATTAAATATGGTTGAATTTCTAATCACTTTTTTTAACCTTTTTAAAAGTATTTGGTTAGGAATCCCTGAAAACTATTTCTAATAAAAAGAAAAGTTTCCACAAAAGTATATTTCCAATTTCATCAGTGTCCTGATGCAGAAACACACAATGACATGAACATATAATTTCCTTTTGCAGTGTTGTGTCCTTGACTTGTCCATAGAATCTCAGGTGTTGAGAAATTTTAAATTTTTATTAGTTGTAAATCCAAAGAGAAACGAACTATGAAACTTTAGCAACCATCAAGGAAGATAAAATGCATAGAAATGTGTTTTTTACTTCTTTTCAAATTAGTTTTTTAATTGGAAAAACTGTATTTTAATGGGAGGAACAGCAACTACAAACATAGACAGTGGCGTGATTTAATTTGATTTATTCCTACAAAATCCAGACAGTTTAAACAGATAAAGAAAATAAACCAATAACAGTGAATCGGACGTATGAAGAACAATCGATAATACAGAGTACAGCATAAAACACATGGAGCAGCATCTTCCTTTATCTGCAAATCAAACATAACTTCTCAGAAGTAAAAATGATTTTAAACCAATAAAGTGTTTGTAGTTTAATGGTTTCTGGATAAAATCATGTTGGAGATTAAAATCTTTGGGTTTTATTGAGAAGGAAGAAATGATGACATTAAATGAAGCAATGAAATCCTCACACAATAGACTGACCTCTTTACCTTTCAGAACAGCTGCCCATTAATTCTGTTTTTTATTTGTTTAGTCATACCTGCAATTTTCCTTCCATTTAGTATTAAAGGTTATCTGTGTTTTGATAAATTACTTGTAGCGATAAACTGCAAATTTTCAAATTATGATAATTTTGGCAATTTAAGGACAGTAATTTTTTTGCTTTAAAACTGTATTTTATTCTTTATACGCACTTAATACATTTTAATTCTCATGAAGACAAAGTACTACTATGAAACGCGTTTTCTCAGACTAGAAGAAGCATTTACGTTCTAGAGAAATACAGATAACATGAAAAAAAAACAA
Organism: Oryzias javanicus; assembly: GCA_003999625.1. Taxonomy (NCBI): domain Eukaryota; kingdom Metazoa; phylum Chordata; class Actinopteri; order Beloniformes; family Adrianichthyidae; genus Oryzias; species Oryzias javanicus. The sequence goes on along the minus strand of CM012456.1, from coordinate 3,827,271 downwards.
ATCTTGATGACTTTTTTGTTCATATTAAAATATTCCTCCTTAAATGATCATTTGTTGAGAAAAACTGGACAAAAGTATGGAATACATGGCTTTCATTTTTATGAAAACTGTCCTTGAAGATGAGAAAATGTAAATAAAAAAAAAAAGAACCACAGACTTTGTTTTTTAGTCACTTTCTTCCTAAAACATCCAAGCAAACACCGACAAGAAGGAGCCAAATCCTTTAAAAAAAAAAAAAAAAAATCAAACTGAAAGTAAAAACGATCCTGACGTCGCTGTTTTAAAGTTCCAGTTATACTGAGTTGTCAGTGTTTTTATAAGCTCAGAACAAACGTCTCCAAAGACACGAGTGTGCTGCTGGGATCCAGAAGGATCACTAAAGGCACGTTCACTCCCGTCTCCTGGAAAATCTTGTTCTGCAGAGTCATGGCTAACATGGAGTCGACCCCCAGCGCACACAGGGAGGACTGGTCCTCCAGCTCCTCCGCCCTCATGTTCAGCATCTCGCCGACGACGCTCCTCAGGCGCTGGCGTGTGGAGGACAGAGGCTGAACTCTGGGTTCGCCTCCATCTTTGAGCTCCGCTGCCACCAAAGCGGACAGCCGCTCCCTCAGAGAGGCGTTTTGGGAGAGAACGTGGTCGTGAAGGTTCCTGTAGTTGAATTTGCAGACGACTTGCTGCTGTCTGTTCATCATGAGACTCATTCGCAGTGTCTGGTGGATTTCGTTCAGACTCATTACCGTCATCCCTTTGGCCTCCAAGAACCTCTGGAAATGCTCTTTGTTCAGCAGCAGGCCGACGTTCAAAGGACCCCAGTTGATGGACTGGCCGGCGAGGCCGCGGTTTCTCCGGTAATGGCAGAAGGCGTCAAGAAAGGAGTTGGCTGCGGCGTAGTTGCACTGCGAGGCGTTGCCTATGAAGGACGAGATGGAGGAGTAGCACACAAAGTAGTCCAGCTTGTTGTGAAGCGTTGCGTAGTGGAGGTTGAGGACGCCGCTAACTTTAGGCTGCAGCACCTTCCTGAAGAGATCCTCATCGAGGGATTGGATCAGCGCGTCGTGCAGCACCGCGGCGCTGTGAAAGACTCCTGTGATCGGACAGGAGGGGAATCTCTGGAGCATCTCTGAGATCGCATTCACCACCTGCACCAACGACGACACGTCGCACTGGATGTTTAGGATGGAAACTCCGTATCTCTTCTGCAGGAGATTCATCTAACGCCTCGTCCAGTGTCTGCAGATCGCCTCGCTTCCTTTTTCAACTGCAACGCCGTTCACTTAAGGCGATGAACTTGACGGTCTCGAGCCCCAAACCGGAGATCCCTCCAGTTACGATGTAAACGGCGCTCTTTTTAAAGAGCTTTTCTGGCTTCTTGAGAAGAAGAACGTCAGAGGGTGGACAGTTGGTGCCCTCAACGTTCAAAACGACCTGCTGTATTTTAGTTGTGGTGAAGTATGACTCAGACTCTCCTGCCTGATGCAACTCCATTCTCAGAGGCAAAGAGACCTCATCAAACCCCAAAGACGACAACCACTTGGAAATGTTTCCGTTTTGTTCTCGTAGATTAGACCTCTGGAGAACATTGGCCACATCGACTTTGTGCACCAGAATGTTCTCCGTCTTCAGTGCAAACATCCCGGATGGCATGTGACTGCTGCACACAAACATAGCTTGCACCACGTGGTCATCACCGACACACACATACCCTCCTGCCAGGAGGGATCAAACGGGGGCAAAAAAACCACAGCGCCACAGCGTTGAAGCTTCCGACCAGCGTGAGACCGAGAAGAGACGTTCCAGCCTGACCTGCTCGCCGTCAGCGCCAAGACCTTCACCAGAGCAGAGGCGGGGTTTGAGGAGACTACCGCCAACTGTCTGCGATGGCTCCTCACCTCGGAGAGCCGTTTCTGCAGGATCTCCCATGCCAGAATGAAGAAGGACACACATGGAGTTTCCCTGAGAAAGGGTAGAGCCTTTGTGCTGTAGCATGCCGCTTCAGGAACCACTACTGTGGTGGTGGCTTCAACAGCATAGCATGAAACAACGTGATCTCCAACTCTAAATCTGTCTGCGTCCTTCCCAACTGCTGTGACGATGCCACTGAAATCTAAAGCCAGCAGTTTGTGCCTCTGAGAGCCACGCTTGCTCCAGTAAACTGTTTCGCCAAAGTCCGAGTGGGAAGTGCTGACAGGAAAATAATCCGACGAATGCACGCACACACGGGTTAGCTTAACTTCTACGGACTTCTCCGGAACAGGATCTGCATGTTTGTCTGCAGGAATGGCAGATAAATTGGCCACTCTGTAGGGATCGTTGGTTTGGAGGACAAGGTGCTCAAAGGGAGCGTCACTTTCCCTAAAGTCTTTCACTGGAGTCCGTGTTATACTGCTTCCCCAGATCTGCCCATTGCTAATCCTCACTTCCTGATGTTTGCAGGATCTTATGACACGAGCTAACACCTGAATGTCTTCGCTGGTGACTAAAGCAAGGTCAACAAGTTGAAAGGAGAGATCAGCTAGCTCTGCTGCACAGGCCCGCGTCAAACCACACAGTACAAATCCGGGACTCACGTGATCCAAGGCCGTTTCGGTTGACCTGTGAGTAATGACCCGCAGAGTGCAGCAGCGCTTGCTCTCCTTCACGGCCAGAACAATCTGCCGGAAAAACTTGCAGCAGGTCACCAAGGACTGCAGCATCGTCTCGGCCGATAGGTGCGTGAGGTCCTCTACGCCCCACAGAAACAGGACATCTGTCAGAGCTTGGTTGGAGTGAAGGGAGTCCAACACAGAGTCTCGAATTTGATCTGCGGTTTGTTTCTCTTTGCTCTCCACAAAAACCGATTCGGGGCTCAGGTAAGGTTTTAGCCTGCTGGCAATAGAGAGCTTGTCCTCAAACACGATGGCTTTAATCTCACGGTTTTCCAAGTCTGTTTCAAGTCCAAGTGCAACAGTTTCATTGTGGAAAAGCAATGATCGTGGAACACTTGAATCTAAAAATGAGATTCTGACACCTTTTAGTTCCACCAAAACTTTTCCGTCTGTGGTAGAAAAGCAGCCGCAAACGTCAAGGAATTCTGGGACCTGATGAGTTACTCGTGAGTACATGACCATCTTCTCTTGCAGAGGTCCTGATACGACGATACTTCCAATCCCCGAGGGGAATCCCTGCTTGACTCCAAGCTGTTCCATTGCTACAACAGCAGTCATTTGCATGAAGTAATCCAGAACCACCGGGTGAAGGAAACACTCGTGGAGATGGCTCAGAACTTCGCTGGGAACCTGCAAAGTTGTCACAGCTTCTTTGAGCTCATTCCCAAATTGCACATCGCTGAGGTGGTGAAAAGGAGGGCCATACTCGAACCCGGCTTCAGACAGAACTGAGTACACCTCCTGTCTCGTCATAGCCAGTTTGCACCTTCGATTGATCACATCCGGACAAATATATGGTTCCTCCAACACCGGCTGCACCTTTGTGTAGCTGCATGTGCCGGATGCATGCGTTGCTACTGAAGATTGAATTTTAAATAACATTTTTGCCCCTAAATGTTGTAGAGTGACCTTCAGCTGCTGGAATTTGGAGGTAAGAGTAAGGACACTCTGAAATGTGAGACTGACTGGAGGTACTGGACTCCTTGACTGAAGGCTCTCCATCACTGAAGCTAAGGCCAACTCGACATAAAACGAACCGGGGACGATGGGAACGCCATTGTTCTTGCGTGCTCCCACAGGTACGGCACGACGTCCGGTGACAGGTTGAAGGTGAACTCTTTGTTGTTCTGGTTTATTTGGGACACAAATGGGTGGTGAGAAATAGTAGCCAATCCATTATCATTCCTCAAAGCTTCAAAATTCACATTGTTCTTTGAGTTGTCAAACTGATACACTGGAAAAGTTGTGGGCAACATCTCGCCACCCTTGTAGAACTGCTTCCAGTCCACGTTCACGCCAAGTTCAAACAGCCTGGCCACAGCAAAGGAGAGGGTTTCCAAATCCTTGCCAGGCTGGACGACAGAGAGAACGGTGGTGTCGCTTCCGAGAGTCTCGCAGATGTATCTCTGGAGACTCCTCCGTGGTCCAACCTCCACAAAAACCAGGTTCCCTCCGGACTGACCGTCTCTGACGGCAGCGCGGAGGGCTTCCTCAAAATAAACTGGCTCTCTCATGTTTTTTCTCCAATATGCGCCGGAAAGGAAATCTCCATCCGAACACTTCTGTCCCGTCGCTGTTGACAACAGTTTGCATTCCATGTTGTTGGCGTGCAGCAGGCCAACACGCCTCTCAATGTCATCAAGAACCGCCTCCATCATATGACTGTGATAAGCGGCTTTGAACATCTAAAACACCAAGAAACAGGTTTTTGTTGAGCTTCAGTCTCTCGTGGAGGCCGTCTACAGCGTCCGCATCTCCTGACAGGGTGCATGACCGAGGGCTGTTGAAGGCCGCCACGCAAACTTTGCCAGAGAAGTCCGCAAGAACTTCCAAAACCCGATCCACCTCCACGTTGCCGACGACGAGCATTTTCCCTCCCGTGACTTTACTCTGGAGAGCGCTACGGTGGTACACCACTTTTACGGCATCTTCAAGAGATAGGAGACCGGAGCAGTGAGCAGCCGCAACCTCCCCGATGGAGTGACCGAGCACCGAGTCGGGTTTGATTCCCCAACTCTTCAGTAGACAAGCAAGACCGACCTGAAGTGCAAAAAGAAGAGGTTGGACAACGCCGGGACGGTTGAAATCGCAGTCCTCACCACAAAGCCGTTTAGTGATGCAGATGGTTTCATGTTGGTTAAAGATTCTCTCAACCTCCTGGACCTTCTCTCTGAAAGCGGGAACCTCCCTCATGAGCTGGCGGCACATCCCCCTGTAGGACACCCCGTTCCCACAGAACACAAAGACCACCCGGGTGTCGGACCGCGCAGGCTCCACTCGGGCCTTTGCTGTTGATTTCAGCTGGTTTTGTAAATCTGGAAGAGAAGAGGCTGCAAAAGCTTTCCTATATTTGTGTCTGAGGTGGCTCCGCCCACATGCAGAGGTGTAGGAAAGCGCCTGCAGGTCAACCGTTGGACAGAGTCTTCGGTAAGTGTCTTCGATGGTCTGGATCAGAGATTTCTCAGAGGCTGCTGACAGAACACATAGTTTCAACCCCGTTTTTGCAGGAGCTTCTCCATATCTGAACTCTTTTAAAACTGCGTGGGCATTTGTGCCCCCAAACCCAAAACTGTTCACCCCTGCCACCCTCCCATGAGGCCCTGCTGACTCCCACCTCTCAGCTTTGGTTGGAACGTGTAACTTCAGGGCTTTCACGTCTACACTTGCGCTGTCATCAGAGTAGAAAATGGAGGGAACGATGGTTTCGTGCTTCATCATCAGAAGAACCTTGATGATTCCCGCCACTCCAGCTGCAGATTCCGTGTGTCCGATGTTTCCCTTCAGAGATCCGACCATCAGCGGCTTTGAACCTGCAGCTCTGGCTCCAGCGACGGCGTCAGAGATGCTCGCCGCCTCCGTCGTGTCTCCCGCTGGGGTCCCAGTGCCGTGGGCTTCTATGTACTGGACGTCGGCGATCTCCGAGTAAATTCCTCGCAGAAGCTCCGCCTGCTGAACCTTCGAGGGTTTGGTGATTGGAGTGACGGAGCGTCCATCCTGGTTTACTGCGGTTTTGCTGATGATCCCCCATATTTTGTTATGGTCTCTTAAAGCCTTTGAAAAGAGAGTAAAGTCAATTATTTTTGGTATATAAAAAAATAATAAAAATTGTAATTCTTGGATAAAGATTTATTTCTATTTGTGCAACTTTGAAACCGCCACCTATAGGACCGTTAACACCACAGTAAAGGTGCTGAAGATGTTTAGCATTTTCAATCTAAATAATCTAAATAAAATGTTTTTTTTCCCTGAAATGATCTTAAACTGACATTGTTGTGAGCAAAAACAAACCAAATAACCAAACAGATCATAAGTGATACTATCTATATCTCAGGAAAAAATATTCCTAATTATTTTGGCTCAAAAACATCTTTAATTATCATCTTAATTTTTTTTTCTGCAGTGGGCTTTACAGACTTAAAGGAAAAAAGTATTTTTATATAAGGATTTTTTAAATAATAATTTATAATAAATTTGATATTTTCTGTATGTTTGATGGTCTAATGTGCAAAAAATATTGCATTTGAATCATAGTTTCAGTATCATAAACATATTTTAGAGAATTATCTGAATTTCTGTGACAATTTTTAAGAAAAAGTAGAGGTGTGTATTGACGAGAGTCCCACCATACGCTTCATAAATGTCTCTTGATACGATACATATTGCAGTAAGGGAGAAACATTTTTAATCTTTTTTTATTTTAATTTAAAGAGTAAGAATAGAAAATAAATAACACTAATTAGTCCATGATCCATAGTAACAAAAACTATGAGGCTGACTGAACCAGTGAGACTGAATGTTTAACACTAACTGATTCTCATAAGATTTTTGTTCTGGTGCGGTGTAGAGCTGCTCAACCAGTGCACTGCTGCCACCTAGTGGTCGGAGGTTTATGTGGAAAACAAAAAGGACTCTTAATAAACATGTGGACGCTTTGTAAGCATTCACACTAAAGTGATCCTGTTTTTCTTCTGTCTGTTTTTTTGGGCGCGTAAAACCTCAATGACACTTTCAGCAATCTTTGTATCGAAACATTTAGCTCGTTGAAAATTATTGGTTGCACTTATAGTATTTGTAAACAATATAGTTTTTAAGTAATTTTTGTTTGAAAACTATATGGATGGGAATTTTTCACATTTATGCAAATTATTCTGGATGCAAAAATTCAGCATGTTCAGGAAATTCATTATTTTCCCATTGTTTAATTTCACACAAATGTTGAAATATCACGCTTTTTTTTTTTTGATTTTACGCAATTTTGGCAATTTTTTATATCTTCTTCATGCAATTGCTAACAATTTTTACGCAAACTTAAGCAATATTGGTACTAAAATGCTGAGGTGTTTTTGGGCCAATTTTGAGTTAAGCTAATTTTTGTAACTTGTTAGATTTTTTGGCTAATTTAATATCTACTGAGGATTTTTAGGCTAATACTAAATTAAGCTAGTATTTTAGCAATGTGTAAGCTTTATTTATTTTTTTTTTTTTTTGGCTAATTTGACATCTGAGAATTGTTAGGCTTCTTCAAAGTTAAGCTAGTATTTTAGTAATATTTTAGCTTTTTTGGCTAATTTGACATCTGAGAATTGTTAGGCTTATTCAAAGTTAAGCTAGTATTTCAGTAACATTTTAGCTTTTTTGGCTAATTTGGCGTTTACTGGGGTTTTCTGCTAAGTTAAGCTACTATGTAAGCAAGATGTTACCTTTTTTTTTTTTTGGCTAATTTGACATCCACTGATGTGTTTTGGGCAAATTTTGGGTAAAGCTAGTACTTTAGCAAGAAGCTAGCTTATTTATTTATTTATTTATTTTTGGCTATTTCAGCATCTACTGAGAATTTTATGGTTAATTATAAGACAAACTAGTATTTTACCAACATGCTAGCTTTTTTGGCTAACTTGGTATTTACTGAGGATTTTGTGGATAATTTTGAGTTAAGCTTGTATTTTAGCAAAATGCTAATTTTTTTTTCTAATTTAAGGTTTATTGAGGATTCTTGGGATAATTTTGGTTTAAGATAGTATTTAGTAAGGTGCCAACTTTTTTTTACATTTTTTTTTGGGGGGGGGCTACTTTAGCATATAAGGTTTTTTTGGGCTAATTTTAAGTTCAGATATTATTTTAGCAAGATGCTACCTTTTTTTTGGCTAATTTGACATCCACTGAGGTGTTTTGGGCAAATTTTTGGGTAAACTAGTACTTTAGCAAGAAGCTAGCTTATTTATTTATTTATTTATTTTTGGCTATTTCAGCATCTACTGAGAATTTTATGGTTAATTATAAGACAAACTAGTATTTTACCAACATGCTAGTTTTTTTTGGCTAATTTGGTATTTAGTGAGGATTTTGGGGCTAATTTTGAGTTAAGCTTGTATTTTAGCAAAATGCTAATTTTTTTTTCTAATTTAAGGTTTATTGAGGATTCTTGGGATAATTTTGGTTTAAGATAGTATTTAGTAAGGTGCCAACTTTTTTTACATGTTTTTTTGGGGGGGGGGCTACTTTGGCATATAAGGTTTTTTTGGGCTAATTTTAAGTTCAGATATTATTTTAGCAATATGCTAGCTTTTTTGGGCTATTTTGGCATATAGTGAAGTTTTTGAGGCTAATTTTGAGTTAACTAGCATTTTACCAACTTGCTAAGTTTTTTTTTGTCAAATTTGACACTTACTAATAAGGATTTTTTGGAGGTGAGCTAACGTGAGAAAAATACTCACTTTTTTTTAGCTAATTTGTCATCTACTGAAGTTTTAAGCTAAATCTGAGTTCATACCTTTACGCATTTTTAAATTTTACAGAATTCTTTCAAGAAATTCTTTTAATTCTTTGTGCACTTAATGCAATTTTTGCAACTTTAAGTCCTTTAGCAATTTTAGCAGTATGGAAATAGCTTCAACAATTACAGTAAATTACTTTAGCGAAAAGCTTCAGCATATTCACACTAGCATTATCGCAGTTATGTCATCATTTTAAATCGATACATATGAAGTATTGTAATATATCCCCATTTTTCCCCTAAGTAAAATGTGTGCAGGACTTTAAAAACTCACATTTCGGAGAGGCTTGAGGAGCAGCACCCCGCAGCCTTCCCCTCGGCCGTACCCGTCCGCTCTGATGGAGAACGGCTTGCTGGTTCCTTCGGGGGAGATCATCTTCGCTTTGCTGAGAGCAACAAACACTCGCGGCTCAATTATGCAGTTAACTCCCCCGCAGAGCGCCATCTCGCAGTCTCCTGCAGCAGAAACTTGAATTAGAGCCCAGGAGGGGTGTGAAGGGGTGCAGTAGTGACATCTGTTACCTTTCTGAATGGCCTGACAGGCGACATGCAGAGCCACCAAAGAAGAAGAGCAGGCGCTGTCGATGACGAAGGAAGGCCCGGTCAGGTCGAAGGTGAAGGAAATCCTGTTGGCCGCGACGCTGGTGGCTGTTCCTGTGCCGTTGTAGTGGCTGATTGTGTTTGGGTTGTTGTTCCTGAGCATCTCATAGTCTCTGTTCATGAGGCCTGCAGCAGCAGATCCACGACTTATAAAAGAAATCGTTCAGTTTTCAACTGCGGTGAAGTTAGTTTTACGTTGGATATTCGACAGACATTCGGTCAGGGTAAACCTCGCACGCTCACGGGGTCCGGGTCCAGTGCAACTCTGAGAACAGTGGTCTAACATTTTGAGAGCACCAGCATTGGGTCAACGGTGAACACCATAACACAGAAAACGGATAAGGCTTTTACTGACTTGCTATTTTCAAAATAAAAGGTGATATAGTTAAAACACGGAGAGTGTTTGAAGCTGAAGATGGCAGTAAGCTAATACTTATTAAAATTCCTAAAAAATATATAAATCAAAGATTCTAAAGAGGCTATTGGACAGTGTTATTCTAAAAAAATGCTAATTTTGAGTACAACATTAAAATTTGATAAAAAATTTTGGCAGCAATTTTAAAGCTATTGAGCTAAAATGCTAATTTTTACAATAAAAATTCATAAATCAATTAGTAGTATATAAAGGGAAGTACTATGTAAAAGGGGGACTATAATCACTGATTTTGAGTCATTGATCACATGACCTAGAAGCTATTGAAGCTAAAATGCTAATTTTTACACATAAAAAATTCATAAAAAAATTTGGAAATTTTTGAAACTTAAAATCAACTGCCGTATCTCATGTAGAAAGGGGAGTACTATGATCCAACACTGATTTTGAGTCAATGGATCACATGACCTAGAAGCTATTGAGCTAAAATGCTAATTTTTACACATAAAAATTCATAAAAAATTTGGAAATTTTTAAAATTCAAAATCAAAAGGTGTATCTCGGCTAGGGAGGGGAGTACTATGATTCAACACTGATTTTGAGTCAATTGATCACATGACCTAGAAGCTATTGAGCTAAAATGCTAATTTGTACACATAAAATTAATAGAAAATTTGAAAATGTTTAAAATTCAAAATCAAAAGGCGTATCTCGGCTAGGGAGGGGAGTACTATGATTCAACACTGATTTTGAGTCAATTGATCACATGACCTAGAAGCTATTGAGCTAAAATGCTCATTTTTACACATAAAAATTCATAAAAAATTTGGAAATGTTTTAAACTTAAAATCAACTGCCGTATCTCATGTATAAAGGGGAGTACTATGATCCAACACTGATTTTGAGTCAATGGATCACATGACCTAGAAGCTATTGAGCTAAAATGCTAATTTTTACACATAAAATTAATAGAAAATTTGAAAATGTTTAAAATTCAAAATCAAAAGGCGTATCTCGGCTAGGGAGGGAAGTATTATGATCCAACACTGATTTTGTGTAAAAATTAGCATTTTAGCTCAATATCCAACGAATATCCAACGTAAAACTAACTTCACCGCAGTCAATTTTCCTCCAGATGTGGTAAACGTACCGACGTAAACTCCGGTTCTGGTCCCGCTGATGCTTTCAGAGGGAATCCCAGCATCCTCCAGAGCCCTGTAGGAGCACTGCAGGAGGAGCTTCTGCTGGGGGTCCATGACCTCCGCCTCCGCCTCCGAGATCCCAAAAAACTTGTGATCAAACTCGTTGAACCTCGAGGACGAAAACGGAGCAAATCCGTCAGAATCCAAACCCCGATCTGTGGGAGTGGAGGACAAACTCACCCGTCTATCAGAGCCGCTCTGCTCGTCTGGGTTTTTCCGGGTTTGGCGGCGTCGGCGTCGCTCCAAAAGCTGGTGTCGAACCTCTCCGGGGGGACGTCCGCCACGCGGTTCTGTCCCTCCAACAGAACCTTCCAGAAACTCTCCAGCCCCTCACCTGCAGCATGCAACGTTCACTGCAGACGCAGAAGGGGTAAAATCATAAACTTACAACCAGAACGACGCTGCACCTCCGGGGAAGTTGCACCCCATCCCGACCACGGCGATTCCCTCCTCCATGGTGACGTTCAGGTGGAACTGCAGCTCCTGCAGCCTCACGGCCTCCTTTAAAGCCTCCGGCCAAAACACAAGCAGACTTTGTTCTCCTTGACACAGACAGAATCCTCTGACAACATTAAACTGGACAGCAAAAGACAAAGGTCTTTGTTCTTTCAATTTTACCGAATTTTCTACATCTGAAATCATCTTTTAACTTTCTTTCAGATCTTCAAGAAATTGAGGTTTGATTCCTGACTTATTTGTTTTCTGGAGTGCATAAAAATATATATTAACAATAAAAGCTTAGTTCTGCATTTGACTGGTTTGTTCGTCATATTGTGGGATTTTAAAATCCAGAATAGGACTTAAAAAGCTGTTTTTTTTTGTTTTTTTTAAAGTTTATTTTCGAACAAGAACAACGATACAAACAGAAAGAAATGAAAATAGCAAAACAAACAAACAAGAAACAAAGTAAACAAAGCAATTTCTCTCACAATCATTCTTGAAAGCAACAAGAGATGTTCATAGTTCAAAAAATTTTCATTTCTTTTTTTCTCAGAAACCTTGATTACGGTAAAACTTCTTATGTGTGCTTGAAAATGAAATAAATAAATAAAATGAAAATGAAATGAAAAATGAAAAAAGGGCTTTGGATGAAGCTAATAGCTTATCAACTCCAAGCCCCTTTGACCTCTTTTTTTTTTTTTTTCTTCTTCTTCTTCCTTCTTTTTCAGTCCAAATTAAATATACAATTTCTCATTCACTATGAGCTACACGAAAAAAATAAAAAAATTAAAAAAATAAAAAATAGATTAAATTTCATTAATGAAAAGAACAGCGAAAACAATCACAACATTTATATTTACTAATATTCATATAAAATTCAACATATCTTTACCATTGTCTTCATATTTTTTAATTTTATTACATTTGATGAGTATTTTTAATTTATTTAATTTTTTAAGTTATTCTTATTCATAGAAGCTTTTTAATTTTACATTCTATAATCCTGGGTTGCTTTACCCCAAAATTTCTCCTAATCTGCACCTAAATATCAAATCCAGCTAATTTAAAAGATTGAATCCAATGAAAATGGTGTTTGTTTTCATTTCATTTTGGATTTGAATTTGGCAACTGTACTTTTTGTAACACACAGAGTGAAAACAACAGACATTTATTCTACGATTGTAGATTTACTTCAACATTTTGGGAGGATTTGTTTCATTGGATTACTAACTTTCTGCATACCCCTGAACTTAAAAAATATATATATTTTGTTTGGTTTGATTATAAAAGGTAAATTGCATTGTTAAATAATCAAAAATACTCTGTACATTTTTCGGACATAAAAACAAGTTCTTAAAATCCACATCAAAATTTTGTGTATTTCATAGGGAACTGTAACTGTTTTTTCTCGTGCCTTAAATATGTTAAGACCAAGATTGCTGTGAAACTGTACAATGAAGCAGAAAGTATTGGACTTCTAGACAATCTCTAGCTTTTTTTTTGTCTTAGTATTGCTACTTTTTTTCCCCTTATTTTATCTTTGTTCTTGATTTATGCTGTGTTTTTGTTTTGTTTTTTTTTTGTTATTTTCTTTCTCTACTCGCATCCTTCTTGCGTCTGGTGTTTGTTATTGTATTGTCCTTGAAATTGTTAATAAATATTTATTTTTAAAAAAATCATTTCACTTATCATTTAGCTTAAAATTTGGATTTCTATTTCTTTATTCAAATCGTTGTGTATTTGGAGAATGCGGTTCTAAAAATGTTGTATTTGTGATGTAGGAAACTCACTGGGCGTGGCCACAAGCTCGATGCTCCGCCCCTTTCTGATGCCTGCAGACAAATAGATCCATGAAAGTCTTTGTTTTCTCCTCGTCTGATCTGGAATCTGGATCAAAACTGCATCATCTTTTTTTTTTATGCACCGCTAATGTTGGGTTGTGAGGATGTGAGGGCTGTAAGCTAGTGGGAGAGAGTTACACAGAGAGTGTTCAGCTGTGAGCTTTGAGATATATAGAGATGGACAAAGCAAGGATGTGATGTCACTGATAGAAAACGCCTTATTTCTCATAGTAATGATTTTAGGGTATTTTATTTTATACTGTTTTTTGCATCTGATTCCTTTCTGTTTTTATTCTATTTTTATTTTCTTAAATCTCTTAACCTCTTTCCTTTTCTCAAAAGGTCTTGCCTTTTGCCAGGCCACAGTTGCAAATAAGAATGTTGTTCTTAATCTGTCCTGCCAGGATAAATAAAGGTTAAAAAAAAAAATAAATAAAAAAATTCAAAATGAAGTCAATTCAGTCGCAATTTTTCCGCAGTACAGATTCCGCCATGTTGGAACCAGAGGAGGTCAATAATCAGTAATGTGTTTTTAAAAATAAATATTTATTCATTTTTAGGCAAAACAAGATATGTACTTGAAAAAAGGCAAGACTATAATATATTAATAACAAATACACAAATCAGCAAAATAAAAAAGTGGAATGAGTCATCGTTTCTATGGCAACCGCCTCACCAATCAAGAGTGAGCTTGTGGGAGAGCCACGCCCCTTCATCCAAATTAGGGCTTGGGGAGAATCCATCAAATGTTTTGAAAGGTGGGGGCCAGTGGGCCCCACATGCTCCGCTCTGATTGGCCGGTTTATAACTTGAATGACAAAAATATATCATTAAAAAAAAATTCGGGTTTAAGCAAGAATGTGTTAAAAAGAGACACCAGAGTGAGAACGGTAATTCTGACAAACAGAATGACGGAGTTTTGGTTTTCTGAGACCAGCGAGAACTTCCTGGAAGGGTGGGGGGGGGGGGGTCCTGGCTGCTGTTGTACATTCCATCATTATCCACCTCAGCAAAACATAAACACTCACCTGAGCACAGGTGTCTGCTCACCTTTCCATTAATAGTGTGTGTGACAAAATGAAAGACTTTATGTGTTTGTTTGTTGCTGTTGTTTTGTTTACATTTTGACTAGTTTAAATGGAGACTATTTTAACCAACAGGTATGTGTGTAATTACAGAGTGTGTGTAGAGGCCCCGCCCATTCTAGTTTATTATTTAGACCTGGTTGTTTTAGGATGTTGCTTCCCTCAGTTCTTGTTTTGCCTCTAAACCTACTTTCTACTGAAGTTTTTTAGGCCAATATAGAGTTTAGCTTTCATTTTAGCAACATGCTAACGTTTTGGCTAATTTAGTTTACTGAAGAATTTTAGGGTATTTTGGAGTTTAGCTGTTATTTGAGCTACATGCTAGCATTTTTTGGCTAATTTGTTATCTGCTGAGGTTTTTAATGCTAATTTATTAGCTTCTATTTTAGCAACATGCTATTTTTTAATCTACTGAGGTTTTTTAGGCCAATATAGAGTTTAGCTTTTATTTTAGCAACATGCTAACGTTTTGGCTAATTTAGTTTACTGAAGAATTTTAGGGTATTTTGGAGTTTAGCTAGTATTTAAACTATGAGCTAGCATTTTTGGCTAATTTGGCATCTATTGAGGTTTTTTGGGCTAATTTAGAGTTTAGCTTTTATTTTAGCAACATGCTAACGTTTTTGACTAATTTAGTTTACTAAAGAATTTTGGTGTATTTTTGAGTTTAGCTGTTATTTGAGCTACATGCTAGCATTTCTTGGCTAATTTGTTATCTGCTGAGGTTTTTAATGCTAATTTATTAGGTTATATTTTAGCAACATGCTATTTTTTAATCTACTGAGGTTTTTTAGGCCAATATAGAGTTTAGCTTCTATTTTAGCAACATGCTATTTTTTTGGCTATTTTTTTAGGCCTATATAGAGTTTAGCTTTCATTTTAGCAACATGCTAACGTTTTGGCTAATTTAGTTTACTGAAGAATTTTAGGGTATTTTGGAGTTTAGCTAGTATTTAAACAATGAGCTAGCATTTTTGGCTAATTTGGCATCTATTGAGGTTTTTTGGGCTAATTTAGAGTTTAGCTTTTATTTTAGCAACATGCTAACAATTTTGGCTAATCTAGTTTACTAAAGAATTTTGGTGTATTTTGGAGTTTAGCTGTTATTTGAGCTACATGCTAGCATTTTTTGGCTAATTTGTTATCTGCTGAGGTTTTTAATGCTAATTTATTAGCTTCTATTTTAGCAACATGCTATTTTTTAATCTACTGAGGTTTTTTAGGCCAATATAGAGTTTAGCTTTTATTTTAGCAACATGCTAACCTTTTGGCTAATTTGAGGTTTACTGAGGATGGAGACCTGGTTGTTTTAGGATGTTGCTTTCCTCTGTTCTTGTTTTTCCCTCTAAACCCCCTCTTTTACCCCTCACCCCCCTCTTCTTCTTTTCCGTCCGGTCCAACAAAACAAACATAATCAATATAAATAAAGTTTAGCTTGAAATACAACAGGGGTTTATACTCAATAAACCTCTGTTGGGACAGTAAAATCTGCCAAACACAAGAAACTGTCCTAAAAAAAATGACTTTTTTTTTCTTTTTAGCTAAAAAAACTGGTTATTCATAATTAAAAGACCAATGGGAACACTTTAAAAATAGATAAATAAATCTTCTAAACCTGAAAATATATATTCTGAATTCATTAAAGCTTTTTTAAGGATGCTTTCCCAAAACTCTGCTTTTATCCATTTAAAATGTGTTTTAAAATATTACTTTGAATGCTTATTTCTTATTGCAGTTTGGTTTAATTTATGCAGATAACTTCTCCATTTAAAACGATTAAAGAAAATTTTTCTTTGAGCTCATTCATGACAAACACATTTGACTTTGTTTGACCAATTGTCTTTATTTGATTGGCCTTCGAGTCAAGTAACAGAAGCACCGAGTCGATTCCATGAGAGTTTTTTCATATTTACACGAGTCACAGCTGTTCTGTAAAGAGGTTGCATCAGAACATCCAGGTAAAGACGGGACACACCTTTGGGCACTTTAATAAATAAGAAGACGACAGCCGATTGTGAGTGAAAGACACAAGTCAAGACGTTTGTAATCGATGATGAAGAACTGAATCTAAAGAAAAGCTTATGAGGGGGCGGAGCAACCGTTGTATAAAAAGCAAACGGAAGGCCTCGCCGCTGCACAGGTTCATATTTACAGTCCGACGTCTGCGGAGGCGTCAGTGGTCCAGAGGTTTCCCCTCCAGAACCAGCTGGATCTCTTTGGCGTCCAGAGTCTCGTATCTCAGCAGAGCGTCCGCCAGCGTCTTGTGCTCCTTGCTGTCGTCTGTGGAGGTTTCATGGTGGCTTTGCCTTGACGTCGCGGCGTGGAGTCAGACCATACCTAGTGAACGTCGTCTCGAGTCGTCTCGTCTTCATCGTCTCTCTGGAGTCTCACCTCGCTCTCACTTCCTGCTCGATGGCGGCCTGGGTCTCGGGGCTTTGCTTGGAGACGTCTCCGTACGTCATGACTCCCAGCTGCGAAGAACAGGAAGTCAGACTTTCACAATAAAACTGATTCTGGTCACATTTGTTCCAATCATTTTCAGAATAAACGATTTTCTTTGGTTAAATAAAGTAAATATTAAAATGACACAGTGATCAACAAAATACATTTCATTTGTCATTTTAATCTTCTTAATTTGTTAAAGATATAAACTAATTTAGAAATAATTTGAGATAGTGCTGGGCGATGTGACGATATATATCGTGTGGTTGGTAGAAAACTGTCCATCGTGTCATTTCTCTTCCATCGTTTTTGTGCAAAAATTTGTTTTTTTTCTACCAAGAAATTTGAAAATATTGTGCAGTTAAAAATGTTTCTCATTTTTGGCGATTCAATTAATTGAAAAAAAAATAAAGTCAGAGAAAAGTGAGTTCAGACCTTTTTGTCAATTTTAATTTCAACTAAAATATACTTTAACATTTTTGGCTAATTTAGTTTACTGAAGAAGTTTAGCTGTTATTTAAGCAACATGCTAACATTTTTTTTTTGGCTAATTTGTTATCTACTGAGGTTTTTAATGCTAATTTATCAGAGTTTAGCTCCAGGCTATCGTTTTTGCCTTATTTAGTTTACTAAAGAATTTGTGTATTTAGCAGTTTACTTAGTATTTAAGCAATGAGCTAGCTTTTTTGGCTAATTTGGAATCTATTCAGGTTTTTTGGGCTAATTTGGAGTTTAGCTTTTATTTTAGCAACATGCTAACGTTTTTGGCTAATTTAGTTTACTGAAGGATTTTGGTGTATTTTGTAGTTTAGCTGTTATTTAAGCTACATGCTAGCATTTTTTGGCTAATTTATTATCTACTGAGGTTTTTAATGGTAATTTATTAGAGTTTAGCTTCTCTTTTAGCAACATGCTATTTTTTAGGCTATTTTTTTATCTACTGAAGTTTTTTAGGCCAATATAGAGTTTAGCTTTTATTTTAGCAACATGCTAACGTTTTGGCTAATTTAGTTTACTGAAGAATCTTAGGCTATTTTGGAGTTTAGCTGTTATTTAAGCTACATGCTAGCATTTTTTTTTGGCTAATTTATTATCTACTGAGGTTTTTAATGGTAATTTATTAGAGTTTAGCTTCTCTTTTAGCAACATGCTATTTTTTTGGCTATTTTTTTTTTATCAACTGAAGTTTTTTAGGCTAATATAGAGTTTACCTTTTATTTTAGCAACATGCTAACGTTTTGGCTAATTTAGTTTACTGAAGAATCTTAGGCTATTTTGGAGTTTAGCTGTTATTCAAGCAACATGCTGATATTTTTTTTGCCTAATTTGTTATCTACTGAGGTTTTTAATGCTAATTTATTAGAGTTTAGCTTCTATTTTAGCAACATGCTATTTTTTTGGCTATTGTTTTAGCCAATTTAGAGTTTAGCTTTCATTTTAGCAACATGCTAACGTTTTGGCTAATTTAGTTTACTGAAGAATTTTAGGGTATTTTGGAGTTTAGCTAGTATTTAAACAATGAGCTCGCATTTTTGGCTAATTTGGCATCTATTGAGGTTTTTTGGGCTAATTTAGAGTTTAGCTTTTATTTTAGCAACATGCTAACGTTTTGGCTAATTTAGTTTACTGAAGAATCTTAGGCTATTTTGGAGTTTAGCTGTTATTCAAGCAACATGCTGATATTTTTTTTGCCTAATTTGTTATCTACTGAGGTTTTTAATGCTAATTTATTAGAGTTTAGCTTCTATTTTAGCAACATGCTATTTTTTTGGCTATTGTTTTAGGCCAATTTAGAGTTTAGCTTTCATTTTAGCAACATGCTAACGTTTTGGCTAATTTAGTTTACTGAAGAATTTTAGGGTATTTTGGAGTTTAGCTAGTATTTAAACAATGAGCTCGCATTTTTGGCTAATTTGGCATCTATTGAGGTTTTTTGGGCTAATTTAGAGTTTAGCTTTTATTTTAGCAACATGCTAACGTTTTTGGCTAATCTAGTTTACTAAGGAATTTTGGTGTATTTTGGAGTTTAGCTGTTATTTGAGCTACATGCTAGCATTTTTTGGCTAATTTGTTATCTGCTGAGGTTTTTAATGCTAATTTATTAGCTTCTATTTTAGCAACATGCTTTTTTTTTATCTATTGAGGTTTTTTAGGCCAATATAGAGTTTAGCTTTTATTTTAGCAACATGCTAACGTTTTGGCTAATTTAGTTTACTGAAGAATTTTAGGCTATTTTGGAGTTTAGCTAATATTTAAGCAATGACCTAGCATTTTTTCTACTTTGGTATCTATTGAGGTTTTTAGGGCTAATTTAGAGTTTAGCTAATATTTTAGCAAAACGCTAATGTTTTTGACTACTTTAGTTTACTGAAGAATTTTAGTCTATTTTGGAGTTCAACCAGCGTTTAAGCAATCTGCTAGTTTTTTTCATGCTACTTTGCAGTTTACCCCATATTTAAGCAACACACTTAATATTTTTGGCCTAATAGGCACGTATTAGGGAATTTTACTATTTATTTTTAAATGTAGGTCAACTTCAGCGCTCTTTCATAGTTCTTTAACGAAATTTTCAGTCTTGTAGCAAATTTAACATTTTCAAAATAGCTTTTGCAATTTCAGCAAATCCCTTCGGTAATTAAAGTAAATTACCATTTTCAGCATCATTGAAGGTAATTTAACTTTTATAGTTTTTAATGACTGCAAAAATGTTGATGCTGTTTCTCAGGAAACAAAGGGAAAAAAAAAAAACACTTTTTGTTTATGGATAAAAATGTTTTGAGGGAGCATTAACCTTTAACATGCTATAACTTTAGCATACCTTATCGCTCATACCGAACCTGGTCACCATCATCTTTGCGATTTTGGTCGCTCCGTCGAAGTCACTGGAGGCTCCTGTGAACAGGAGAGGAAGAGGAGGTTGAAAGCGGTGCCGTGCAGCTCCACATCCCATGATGCTCTGGGCTCCTCTTACCGGTGGTGATGTTCTCGTTTCCGAAGATGAGCTCTTCCGCCACGCGGCCGCCCATGCTGACGTCCATCTGAGCCAGCAGCTGCGCCCGCGTCTCGCTCCAGCGGTCGTTCTCCGGCAGCATGGACACCTTCGGCCCGAACATCAAAGCAAACATCAAAGGAAACTTCAAAGCTGGAGACAAAAACTGGATTCACGAACGCTCACGTGGCCGAGGGTGGGTCCTCTGGGCATGATGGTGGCCTTATTGATGGGCATTGCATCTTTGGTGTAATAGGCGACGATGGCGTGGCCTGACTCGTGGTACGCCGTGATGGTTTTGTTCTTCTTGTCGATCTCCACGCTTTTCCTCTCAGGACCTGGAGGGAAAGCTGAGTCACGCCTCCCGCTGACTCATCAGGTCAGATCAGAGCGGCGCGAGCGCTCACCCATCAGGATCTTGTCTTTAGCGAACTCCAGATCCTTCATGGTGACCATCTCCTTCCCGTCCACCGCCGCCTTCAGGGCCGCTTGGTTGACCAGGTTCTCCAGCTCCGCCCCCGAGAAGCCCACGGTGCCCCGGGCGATGATCTCCGGGTCGACGGCTGCGGGAACACTTTGTTCTTTTAGAAGAGAATCGAAGCCGGAAAACGAGCTGCGACCAGATCAAACAAACCTGGGTCCACTTTGATCTTGAAGAGGTACCATTTAAGGATTTCTGTGCGTCCTTTCACATCGGGACGGGGGACGGTCACCTGCATGTCGAACCTCCCAGGCCGCACCAGCGCACTGACGGGAAACAAGAAATAAACTCAATTAGGGCTTCCACAAACAATTCTGTTAATAGTATCACTGATAGTTTTTTCTGATTAGTCGACTAATCACATCAAAACACACATCTTAACCATATTTAGATTTAAACTAACTAAAAACTCGATGCATAGCTTTACCTGCAATAATGCAAATGTGAATGCGGTAAGCTGAATGTGGTGGCAAAACGCCAGAGCAGTTAGCTTAAAATGCTAAAGCTAAAATTTTTGCTAAAATATTAGCTAAATGATACATTAGCCAAAATACTGGAAACATTTCTAAATCAGCCAAAAACAGCTAGCATAATACTAAGATGTTAGCTTAACTCTAAATTAAAACAATTGAAATGTCTAAATTAACCAAAACAGCTAGCATAATGCTAAAATATTAGCTTAACTCTAAATTAAAACAATTGAAATGTCTAAATTAACCAAAACAGCTAGCATAATGCTAAAATGTTAGCTTAACTCCAAATTAAAATGATTGAAATGTCTACATTAACCAAAACAGCTAGCATAATGCTAAAATGTTAGC
Source organism: Oryzias javanicus (assembly GCA_003999625.1). Taxonomy (NCBI): domain Eukaryota; kingdom Metazoa; phylum Chordata; class Actinopteri; order Beloniformes; family Adrianichthyidae; genus Oryzias; species Oryzias javanicus. The sequence goes on along the minus strand of CM012456.1, from coordinate 3,806,575 downwards.
TTAACTCCAAATGAAATGAAATTGAAATGTCTAAATTAACCAAAACAGCTAGCATAATGCTAAAATGTTAGCTTAACTCTAAATTAAAACAATTGAAATGTCTAAATAAACCAAAACAGCTAGCATAATGCTAAAATGTTAGCTTAACTCCAAATTGAATGAAATTGAAATGTCTAAATTAACCAAAACAGCTAGCATGATGCTAAAATGTTAGCTTAACTCTAAATTAAAACGATTGAAATGTCTAAATAAACCAAAACAGCTAGCATAATGCTAAAATGTTAGCTTAACTCTAAATTAAAACAATTGAAATGTCTAAATAAACCAAAATAGCTAGCATAATGCTAAAATGTTAGCTTAACTCTAAATTAAAACGATTGAAATGTCTAAATTAACAAAAATAGCTAGCATGATGCTAAATGTTAGCTTAACTCTAAATTAAAACGGTTGAAATGTCTAAATTAACCAAAACAGCTAGCATAATGCTAAAATGTTAGCTTAACTCCAAATTAAAATGATTGAAATGTCTACATTAACCAAAACAGCTAGCATAATGCTAAAATGTTAGCTTAACTCTAAATTAAAACATTTGAAATGTCTAAATTAACAAAAACAGCTAGCATAATGCTAAAATGTTAGCTTAACTCCAAATGAAATGAAATTGAAATGTCTAAATTAACCAAAACAGCTAGCATGATGCTAAAATGTTAGCTTAACTCCAAATTAAAACGATTGAAATGTCTACATTAACCAAAACAGCTAGCATAATGCTAAAATGTTAGCTTAACTCCAAATTGAATGAAATTGAAATGTCTAAATTAACCAAAACAGCTAGCATGATGCTAAAATGTTAGTTTAACTCTAAATTAAAACGATTGAAATGTCTAAATAAACCAAAACAGCTAGCATAATGCTAAAATGTTAGCTTAACTCTAAATTTAAAACAATTGAAATGTCTAAATAAACCAAAAAAACAGCTAGCATAATGCTAAAATGTTAGCTTAACTCCAAATTGAATGAAATTGAAATGTCTAAATTAACCAAAACAGCTAGCATGATGCTAAAATGTTAGCTTAACTCTAAATTAAAACGATTGAAATGTCTAAATAAACCAAAACAGCTAGCATAATGCTAAAATGTTAGCTTAACTCTAAATTAAAACAATTGAAATGTCTAAATAAACCAAAACAGCTAGCATAATGCTTAAATGTTAGCTTAACTCTAAATTAAAACAATTGAAATGTCTAAATAAACCAAAATAGCTAGCATAATGCTAAAATGTTAGCTTAACTCTAAATTAAAACAATTGAAATGTCTAAATTAACCAAAACAGCTAGCATGATGCTAAAATGTTAGCTTAACTCCAAATTAAAACGATTGACATGTCTAAATTAACCAAAACAGCTAGCATAATGCTAAAACGTTAGCTTAGCTCCAAATTAAAACGATCGAAATGTCTAAATGAACCAAATCAGCTAGCATAATGCTAAAATGTTAGCTTAACTCCAGAATTAAAAACGATTGAAATGTCTCGTAAATTAACCAAAACAGCTTAGCATAATGCTAAAATGTTAGCTTAACTCTAAATTAAAACAATTTAAAATGTTGTCTAAATTAACCAAAAAACAGCTAGCATAATGCTAAAAATGTTAGCTTAACTCTAAATTAAAACAACTAAAATGTCTAAATTAACCAAAACAGCTAGCATGATGCTAAAATATTAGCTTAACTCCATAGTAAAACAATTGAAATGTCTAAATTAACCAAAACAGCTAGCATAATGCTAAAGTGTTAGTTTAACTCTAAATTAAAACAATTGAAATGTCTAAATTAACCAAATCAGCTAGCTAAAATGTTAGCTTAACTCTAAATTAAAACAACTAAAATGTCTAAATTAACCAAAACAGCTAGCATAATGCTAAAGTGTTAGTTTAACTCTAAATTAAAACGATTGAAAACTCTAAATTAACCACAAAACCAGCCTAGCATAAGCTTAAAGTGTTATTAAGCTAGCATAATGCTAAAGTGTTAGTTTAACTCTAAATTAAAACGATTGAAACGTCTAAATTAACCAAATCAGCTAGCATGATGCTAAAATGTTAGCTTAACTCCACACTGAAGAACCCGGCTGAGGTTCCAACGACAGCTTCAAGCACTAAATTCATTTTCTGTAAATATTCGACACACAATAAGCGTTAATAATAATCCGTACTTGTCCAAAGCTTCAGCGAAGTTGGTGGCACCGATGACGATGACGCCTTCGTTCGGTTTGAATCTGTAAAACATCGAAACTTTCGTCATTCCAGGAGAATTCTCCCCACATTAAGCGATTCTGAGACGGGGAAACGGCGCCGACCCGTCCATCTCCGCCAGCAGCTGGTTGATGGTCTGTCTGGAGTACGGATGCATGGGAGACTCGATCCGTTTCCCGCCGACGCTGTCCAGCTCGTCGATGAAGATGACGCAGGGGGCGTTGGCTTTAGCTTCCTCTGTGAACCACAAATTAAACCGTTAAGACAACATCTAAAGCACACAGTAGGTCGCGGGCCGAACAGGACATGGAACACATAAAAAAAAAACTTTTTAACACTAATATGAATACAAACAGGCAGGAATATTACTCCAGAATAAATCAAGATAACATAAAATAATATAAAACTGTAAATGTTGCATTCCCTACAGTAATGCAAGTGTGAATGCTTTATACTGAATGTAGTTGCTGAAATCATTTACTCTTAATTGCTGAATAATGCTGAACGTTTCGATACCAAACTGGAATTATTTGGAAAAAGTGCAGAAAGAATTTGAAGAATTTTCCATTTGTTTACTATTGAGCTAAAAATTGCATAAATTGTGTAAAATCTTAAAAACTGTTGAAAATATTGGTACAAAAGTAGAAGCAGCGATTTCCTGAACGAGCTGAACGTTTTGACACCAACCTATTTTACAGGTTTTAAAAAATGCACAAATTAATTTTTTTTATGAATTTCCCATTAATTTTCAATGGGGCAGAAAATCGCATAAATTGCGTAAAAATCTAAAAAAAAAACCATAAAATATATCGAATATATAAAAATAGAAGCAGCAATGTCCTGAATGAGCTGAACTTTTTGATGCAAATATTGAACAAGTTTTAGAAATTTTTAATGAATTTCCTGTTTGTTTTCAATAGGATTGAAAATTGCGTAAAAATCTTAAAAAACTTTGAAAATATCGATACAAAAAATAGAAGCAGCAACGTCCTGAAAGAACTGAATGTTTTGATACAAATATTGTGTAGGTTTTAGAAGTGTGATAAAGTTTTTGAAGAATTTCTCATCCATTTTCAGTGCTGCTGAAAATTGCAAAAATTGTGTAAAATCTTAAAAAACTGAGAAGAAAAACAGAAGCAGCGATTTCCTGAACGAGCTGAACATTTCGATGCCAACATTGCACAGGCTTTAAAAACGCACAATTTTTTATGAATTTCCCATTAATTTTCAATTGGACTGAAAATCGCATAAAATGTATCAAATCTTAAAAAATATATCAAAAATAGAAGTAGCAACGTCCTGAACGAGCTGAACTTTTTTAAACCAATACTGCACAGGTTTTAGAAGTGAACAAAGATTTTCTATTGGACCAAAAAAATGAAAAATATCAAAAACGGTTAAATACCGATACCCAGAATGTCCTGAATGAGCTGAACATTTTGATACAAATATTGAACAGGATTTTTAAGTTTTTTTTATGTATTTCCCTTTCATTTTCAGCAGAGCTTAAATTACTAAACATTCACATAACGATCTGGAGGGCCGAATATAATCACCCTGTGGGCCGGATCCGGCCCCCGGGCCTTGACTTTGACACGTGTTAGTAGTTTTGGTTTAACTACCGACGTTTATGGCTTTCTGCAAACTCACTGAACAGATTCCTGATGCGACTGGCGCCGACGCCCACGAACATTTCGTCAAACTCCGACCCGGACGCGTAGTAGAACGGGACGTCGGCCTCGCCGGCCACGGCTCGCGCCAGAAGAGTTTTCCCGGTTCCGGGAGGCCCAACCAGGAGAATCCCTGAAGAGATTTGAAAAATGATGTTTCAGTGACGACAAACTCTTAAACGAAAAGGAGAATTTTAAGGTTTAAGGTTAATCGACCCTTTGGCAGCTTTCCGCCCAGGACGGTGAACTTCTGAGGATTCTTCAGGAACTCCACCACGTCCTGCAGCTCGTTCTTGGCCTCCTCCACGCCTTTGACGTGCTCGAAGGTCACGTTCTTCATCTGGACCGGGTCCACCGCCGAGTCCAGACCCGACGTGGTGCGAAACCTCACTGTGGAGCAGAAAAGGCAGATCTTCCAGCTGGTTGCAGGTTTCCACATGCGCGCTCCAGCATGACGATGAGCCGCACGTCAAAATGTGACGGTGTTTTTTTATGGCAAGCCAAAAGGGCCATAAATCGCCATGAAAACGGCCGTAAAAACCGGCGTTTTTGATGGCCAAAAATTACGCCGTCTTGTGCTGTCCCAAAACGCGCGTTAAAAGCGGCGTTTTATTGTGTGCAAATTGAGCGTCGAAAGTGGCGTTTTATTGTGTGCAAACCGCGCGTTGAAAGCGGCGTTCTAGTGTTGTCGAAACTGGGCGTCCAAACCGGCGTTTTAAATTGCCCGTCCAAAGTGGCGTTTTGCGTTGATGAAGTCGGCCGTTGGCCAGGAATCTCCAATCTCACCTGTGGCCTAATGGGATCACCGCTGGTCTGTCACCCCGGAGCCGCGAGTTCGACTCCGGCCCGCGGCAAAACACTTACTATGTGTTTTTCTCCATTGCTGAACCACAGCAACAGAATGATTTTGCTTGTAGACATTGCTTCTTTTTTCACCTTTTTTTTTTTTTTTTTACAGATATATTTTTTGACCGATGAACTGTGAAATACACAAGACCATGCTACAAATATCAAAACAATATGCTGTTACAACCTAAACACTTAGCTACTTTTTAAAGCTTGTGCAAAATCCATGGATGCAGAAATATTTTTTGATGGTCTGCAGCTGTAAAATAAATGTTCCTAAATATCTTCTCCTAATGATCACAAATTGACAATGAGAGAAAAGACAAAGTTTTTGAGCAATTCTTACCTCACCCCGCCCTATCACTGACTGATGACAGGTAATCAGTCATTAACTTAGGACTAAAGAATGGACCTTTCTGCAAACAGTTCTGCAATCGCGTTTATCACTGCATGACTGGTTTATTTAATAAAAAAAAAAAAAAAAAAAAAAAAGTACGTCCATACCTTATGTGGGAATGACGCAACAACCTCTGAAGTTGTTGATCTTTATGAAAAAGTCATTGAAGTACATTTCTTGGAGTTGTAATGGATGATAAACAGATTATAACATTATATAACATTATAAAGCCAACGGCCGACTCCATCACCGCAAAACGCCGCTTTGGACGGGCAATTTAAAACGCCGGTTTGGACGGGCAATTTAAAACGCAGGTTTGGACCCGCAGTTTCGACAACACTAGAACGGCGCTTTCAACGCGCGATTTGCACACAATAAAACGCCGCTTTTAACGCGCGTTTTGGGACAGCAAAAGACGGCGTAATTTACGTGCTGCTTTTAAAACGCGCGTTGAAACCGGCGTTTTTGATGGCCGTTTTCCTGGCGATTTATGGCCCTTTTGGCTTGCCATATTTTTTCAGCGGAGCGCGCGTGCAGAGTCGTGCAAAGGAAAGAATAAAAACGGAAACAAACCAGCATCAGAAAAGGAGCCTTTACCCGAGAAGAAGGGGGTTCTGGAGAGGCCGTAGAGGCCGAGGAGGAGGAGCACCAGCAGGATGAGCCGGGTTCTCCTCAGCGCGTCTGCAGGAACAGGAAGTGGTTAAAAACGGACCCGTAAAGCGGGTTCTGGATGAGTGGCGGCGCTCGTGCCTTGCGCTCTCTGGGTTAAGGCCTGCGACCTCATGAACCCCTCGGTGAAGCCGGTCTTGAAGGCCTCCTGCTGGTTTTCTGGGAGGTTTCGCTGTTTCACCACCTGGTCGAGCGAGTGGGCGTCGGCTCCTTTGTCCCTCAGGAGTAATCCCTGCGGATTGAAACGCCAGTTTGAGGCGGACGCAACGCCAACCGCTACGGATCGGGAGGAGGCGTGGGTCACCTTCATGAACGCCGGCGTGTACGGCTCCGACTCCACGGGGCCGTCGTACGCCGACTCCCCCCGCCTGCTCTTTGTTCGGAGAGTCTTGAAGCCCCGCCTCTGAACGGACGCTGAAACACAGGTGAAGGATGAAGGTTTCTGCCCCGTTGGAAGCAGAGACGCAGCTGACCGACGTCTTACCGGGCAGCAGGTGGAGCTGCTGGCAGAGATCCTTCAGGGGGCTGCGCTGGAAGAGCGGCGCGCCGAGACGCAGCGAGCCTCTCTGAGAGAAACCTGCGGGAGGAACCGACCAGACAAACACTCGGATAAAAACTGGTGGACAGAAACTACGGAATAACTAACCACAACCTCCCCAGACCATGACCGAGCCTCCTCCGTGTTTCACATGGTCTTTTTCTGCTTCATTTCTGGAGCTGCTGACCTTTAACCCTTTGAACACCAGCTCAGGGATAAGCCATATATCGATATTGTGTTGCACAGATACTAACAAAACAAGATTTTCAGATTCAGTTTTTTTTCATATCATGGATTTTTGCTCCAAACAGATCAGTAATTGTTCTGTTTTCATGTATATTTTATATTTGATAGAGATACATGTTGCTCCTTAAGATCCCTGATGATGGAAAACTTACAGTAACGTCTGAATGTTTTTAGTTTTAAAGTGATATTTTATGTATCACTTATACTATGTGATCCTAGTGTTGGTTGATTTGGAAAAAATTGTATATCATGATAAAAGATTATTTTACATCACAAATAACAATACATTTCAGTATATTTCGAGTTACTCTCTTTAGAAAATTGACAAAAATATTATTACTTGACTATTATTTTCAAGTAACCGAATAATTACAAATGAGAAACATTTTTATTAAGTTCCCAACAGTTTTTTAGTAGGAAAGAACATTTTTGCACAAAAGTTCAGCAAAAAAAATGTGTACTTTTGACCCTTTATGGTGAATTTCTTACAAAGGAACAAAAAGCAAATCATAACTTTACGTTATAGTGGACACTTAAATACCGATAGCGGCAAATATCGGCCACAGTTGCAAAATAAAAATATTGATTATCTAAATAAATAACATTTGCTCCAGAAGATTCCAGCTTCATTCTGACATGCAACAGTTTCATCAGAGACGTTCTTCTTGTGGTCAGAATCTGTTGCAATGATGTCAATTTCATAAACGGTCACCATATATAATAATATTAGAACCAACTTCACTCCTGTTTTTTTTTTTATATTTTAAATAATTTTTCGCAAAAAGCGGACCGCTTAAAAGCGGTGCGTCACGTTGTCGTGGTAACGGTTCCTTCTCTGGTCGAGAAAATGAACATAAGCGTCATTTCTCTTTCCTGCATGTTTTTGTCCAGATGAAGCAGAAGTTTGTTTCAAAGAAACAAATTCTAAATATTCAATTCTTATTAGATTGTTTTCTGCTTCATCTTAAGCTTCAAATTCACCAAACAGGTTAAAAGAAACTATTAGATCACTCATGTCTTAGTAGTGGAATAAAGTTTAAATTATGATATTAATTAGAAGTTAGGGGAGAATATTTTTATTGCTAGATCACTCATGGACTGATGTATTTATATTTTATAAACTGCTGTTTTAGGTGTTTTTTCACTCTGGATTAAATTAAAAAACATCCCCTTAAGTAAACTTAAGTCTGTTATAATTTAAAAAAAGAACTTCACAAAGCCACTTTACAGTTCTATTGTGATCTTTTACTGAACCACAATCTCACTAAATTAAATGGAAACATCTCAAAATTTGGCTTTTCGCTGCATTTATTATATTAAAAATATTTGCAATGAAAATAGATTAATTAATTACAGGCTGCGATTAATTAATCGCATGAATCTGTCAAGGTTGCTCTGGTCTCCATATGTAGCCTAGCATCCGTCTCTTTAATTTATGCAGTCACGACCTTTAACCTTTAGAAAAACACCAGAACATCAAGCAGCTTCGTGTCTCACCGCGGTTTTTCTTATTTTTACTTTAATCCATTTCCAGTTATTTCACGTTTTAGGCGAAAGGCTGCGGTTTTCCCGCTCACCGTGCTTGTTGTGGAAGAAGCTGGTGGTTGAAACGTGGCTGGTCTTCCATGTGGACGTGGCTGCGGGGGGCTCCTCTGGTCCCGGCGGGGGCAGTAACCTTCTGAGCAGCTCGTCCAGATGACCGGTCCGGATCTCCGACAGACCCAGATCCCTGAGACTCACATTCGGCTACGGAGAAGACGTCAACACGTCAGTGAAACCAGAAGCTTCAGGGGATTCTAACACAAGATTTTAGGATATTTTATCCTTTTTAAAAATAAAAGTAAATCAGATTATAAGATTAAAGCAGATTTTAGAAACTCTCAGTTCAATGAAGCAACACTGATGTAAAGATTATCCATTTAAGTTCCTCTGAATGTCGTCAATCTGTGTCATATTTTAAATTAATTACTTGTAAATAAACTTTAGTCACACAGATGGAAATAATCAAGCAAATAAGAAACATAAAAACGTTTAAAACTCTTAAAGGAACGTTTTCTTATATTTATATTTTACATTATTAATTACAAAACTGAGTTTGTGACAGTTTTATTAATAATAAATTTATTTTAAAAAGAATAAAAACACAGTGCGGTTTCCGTCCTGGCCGTGGAACAGTGGACCAGCTCTATACCCTCTTCAGGGTGCTGGAGGGTTCGTGGGAGTTCGCTCATCCAGTCCATATGTGTTTTGTGGATTTGGAGAAGGCGTTCGACCGCGTTCCCCGAGGTGTCCTGTGGAGGGTGCTCTGGGAGTAAGGGGTCCGGGGAGCCTTACTGAGGGCTGTCCGGTCTCTATACGACCGGAGCAGGAGCTTGGTTCGCATGGCCGGCAGTAAGTCAGACCTGTTCCCGGTGCATGTTGGACTTCGGCAGGGCTGCCCTTTATCACCGGTTCTGTTCATAGTCTTTATGGACTGAATTTCTAGGTGCAGCCAGGGGCCGGAGGGGATCTGGTTTGGGGACCACAGGATTTCCTCTCTGCTCTTTGCAGATGATGTTGTTCTGTTGGACCTCCAGCATGCACTGGAGCGGTTTGCAGCCGAGTGTGAAGCGGCTGGGATGAGGGTCAGCACCGCTAAATCTGAGGCCATGGTCCTCGACCGGAGAAAGGTAGTTTGCCCTCTCTCGGTGGGTGGAGTGCTCCTGCCTCAGGGGGAGGAGTTTAAATATCTTGGGGTCTTGTTCACGAGTGAGGGAAGATCGGAGCGTGAGATTGACAGGCGGATCGGAGCGGCGTCCGCCATTTTGCGGTCGCTGTACCGCTCCGTTGTGGTGAAAAGAGAGCTGAGTCAGAAAGCAAAGCTCTCGATTTACCGGTCGATCTTCGTTCCAGTACTCACCTATGGTCATGAGCTTTGGGTCGTGACCGAAAGAACGAGATCCCGACTACAAGCGGCTGAAATGAGTTTTCTCCGGAGGGTGGCTGGGCGCTCCCTTAGAGATAGGGGGAGGAGCTCAGTCACTCGGAGAGAGCTCGGAGTAGAGCCGCTTCTCCTCCGCATCGAGAGGAGCCAGTTGAGGTGACTCGGGCATCTGGTTCGGATGCCTCCTGGACGCCTCCCTGGAGAGGTGTTCCGGGCATGTCCCACTGGGCGGAGGCCCCGGGGAAGACCCAGGACACGTTGGAGAGACTATGTTTCTCGGCTGGCCTGGAAACGCCTCGGGGTCCCCCCAGAGGAGCTGGAGGAAGTGGCCGGGGAGAGGGAAGTCTGGGCATCTTTGCTTAGATTGCTGCCCCCGCGACCCGGTCCCGGATGAAGCGGAAGAAGATGGATGGATGGATGAATAAAAACAAATTCTAAATAGTTCTGGTTGCAGAAAGGATCATTTAAAGTTCCATAAATTTCAAAGCATTCCCAGTTTTTAACCAAAATCCATAAACTTGTGTCGTTTTGTGGGTCATAATTTCTGCAGAGCGCCAGGAGTTCATCAGAAATTTACTTCCGAGTTGTTTACACTCTCTCCCACTAGCTTACAGCCCCTCACAGCATTTGCGGTGCAACAAAAATGGCGGCAGTTCCAGCTCAAACAAAGACATTCATGGATCTATTAGTCTGCTGTGGCAGAATGGGGGCGGAGCTTGCGACTCTTCATCACATATATGATATTTTAAAAATTATTTTAAATAAAAAAATGATCAAAAATGCTATTTTAAGCTAAATTTTCTTCATATGTGTCCGCCATGTCACAAAAACACGTTAAAAACACAATTTTCACAAGAGTGGAGCTTTAATTTGAAGTGCTTCATAAATATTACAAAATAAAGTTAAAGTTGGTCGCAGAAAAACGGAAAATATTTTAACTTAAATAATAAAAATAATTGTTGCATTATGTTAAGTAATTAATCATAATATAACATTTTTGAAGCCCGCTTGTGGCTAAATATATACCAATTCTATTAACAAATAGATGGCAAATCAGAAAATTAAAATAACTAGTTTTGAAAAAAGAACAATATAAAAACAAATTTAAAGCATTTATTTCTTATCTTTGCTTTTCTAGATAAAAATTAGCACAAAATTACTTTTTTTTTTTTTTTTTAGCAAAACAGTGAATTTAATTTCAAAATAATGTATTTTTTAAAGTTTTTTGTGCTCTACAGATCACAAAAAATTAAAAGTTAAATGCCTTCCAGTTCTGTTTAGTCTAAATAAGCCCAGTGTGACCAAAGGCTCACCTGTTTCAGGTAAGAAGTGTGTTCTGCAGAGAAGTCTGTGTGGAGGGTTTTCACTGAAGCTGTGGCCGAGTTCTTCAGGGAGTGGAAGGCGTTGATGACCTGACTTAAAGGCACTACCATCTGAGGAGACAAAACACATTCAAATGTGTAGTAACATGACACAATAAGTAAATAAAACCAGGACTAATCCGTGTTTAGCTCATTGATAATGATACAGTTTGATGTTCCTAACTGGACTTGAGGTGAGGATTATGTCAGAGGTTTGTTCCAGCTGCTACACAGAGGTTATATAACCTTCACACCACGAGGGTTTAGCTAAAAATACTCTCAAAGATACATAAATAATTGGGAGCGAGTAAAAGTGCGCACTTTATTGCTAGAACTACTCTGATATAAGAGGTTATTAAGCGCTGACGTCACTCGGTCCTGACATTAGTAGCATGTTAGCATTAGCAAAAAAAATGCTTCATCTTTGACTACAATTGAAGCGTTTATCCCAATAAATTTCTGCGTTACATTGTTAAAAAGACTCAAACAAGTGGCGTAAATTATATGGAACATAAATATTATCCGTTTGAGGCGGCTCACCTGCTGTGGTTGAAACGTGGATAAAGAAAACATTATTAGCCTGGGAAAATGACCCCCCCAAAAACCAGTTAGAGGGCGGAAGTATCCGTGCAGGCCCCCCTTGACGCGTAAAAAAAGCAGATTCGTCTCGAGCGGTGTCCTTTTGTTTTCTCTTGTTACACAACTTTTCGTAGTTACACAACTTTTTTAGCTAACAACGGCAAATGGATCCTCCACCGGCGTCCGAGGTCAAATTGACTACAAAATGACGTCAAGTCAGCAGAGCGAGCACCCATTGGACGAGGGTGAAGGGGACATCTTACATCATCGTTTTTTGCTTCCAAAATAATATTACAACCTTTTCATTGAAAACATAATATATTTTAAGAAAAAATATGTATAAAAATAAACTATTAATCTACAAAAATATATTTAATAAAACTGTATGCGTCCTTTTACACAAATCTGTATTATTTTTTTTTGCCTGATCTGATTTAGAAATTTATCTTTAATTTAAATGTACTTGTAAATGTAAAATATTTCAAAACTGTATTATTTAAGGTTTATTTTCACCTTCTATTATCACTATTTTTTTTAATTTAGTGGTATGATATTTTTGCATAATTTACTTTTTTTTTTTTTTTTAAACAGGCACTGTCTAAAGGTACCTAAAATGACATGTAAGGACCTCGATCAGGCGGCGCTTTTCAAATTTTCCAAATAAACACAGATCTGTTGTTTAACCATGATTGTGGAAACATTAAGCTAGGTGTTTGGGAGTTTTTTTTAATAGTTTTATTTGTAACTTTTGGAAAATGGAACCCGACCCGAAGCCTAATTGGAAGTCGGACGTAAAATCGGTGGAAATTTCCAAACTTCCTTCGATCGACGATTTTGCTGTTTTGAAGCCCATTAGCCGTGGTGCTTTCGGGAAGGTCTACCTCGCTCGAAAGAAGAGCAATGCGCGCCTGTATGCCATCAAGGTACGATTATTTGCCACATTTTCCTCAAATGTCATGATATTAAACTATAATTTAGGTGGGTTTTATTTATTTTCTTCTAGGTGATGAAGAAGGCAGACATGGTTGACAAAAACATGACGAACCAAATGAAGGCAGAGAGAGACGCTCTGGCTCTGAGTAAAAGTCCCTTCGTGGTTCATCTGTTTTACTCTCTATATTCATCCACCAAGATTTATCTGGTAAATAAAGTCACGTTACAAAACAATAATGTGATATAGCCAGAATAACCAATTGTTTATTCTTGTTTTTGTAGTTTAAAGTCAGGTTGTTGCACGTTTGTTGATAAAAATAAAATCAAAAGAAACGTGCAGAAACCCTTTTTATCTTTGAATTATTTAAGGCCGCCTCCTTTACGGTGGCCCTGAAGGACAAATCCCTCAATGCAAAAAAAGATTAAAGATTAATTAATACATTTTTAAAAGCAAAACTAATAATAAAAAAAAGATTTTAGAAATGTAAACAATAATTCCAGAAACCAAATAATAAATAAACAAAATAAGAAACCAGAAAAGGTGAGGATTATTGGACATCACTGATTGGAGGATGATGCTAGTACACCTTTTCAACAGAAAGCTATTTAGTATGACGATATTTTTTTAAGTAATTTGTCCTTTAGGACCACTGTAGATCTCACGTCTTTTAAAAAACTTCAAATGTAATAAATACAAAAACATTTCTGCATCATCGCAAAAGCAAAAAATTTTGAAGGTATCTGTAAGTAAGCTTCTGGCCACGCCCACCCAGTGATTGATTGATCAACTCTTTACTACAGCCCAATAATCATTCCACAAATTTTAATTTTTTAAGGTTTTGGTTTCAGGAAGTTTATTTTAATCGTCATTATTATGTATAATTAGTTTTTTGCATTTCATTATGTGAATTGGACTTCAGGGCCACCGTAGATATCATGTGTACCTAATCCAGAATAGGAGAAATAACAACAAACATCTGTCATGTCTTTAGTGTACCAAACTAAAGAACGGAAAAGCACAAACTTTATATAAAACATATAATTTGATATTTAAATAGATTTTCTGACGAGCTACTTTCAGAACTTTTTTTAAACTGTAACTTTTGCACTGCCCATATAATTAGACTCCCACCTCCATGCTCCAATGGGAGGTTTAATAAAAGAGGGAGAAAGTTGATCTCTTCGGATAATAAGTGTAAATATTGATATTTTCTACGTTTATTGCTCTATACATTTTAGAGGGAAAAATAAATATTTTCATCTTTTGTGGAACATTTGAACAGAAATAGTAAAAGAGCCATTTGGGCTCGTTTTCTACTGATCAAAACCCTGAAGGAGCCGCATATTCTCACTTCAAAATTTAAGAAATTTGGGTTTGCGTTCATGACCTTCTTTTTTTAAAATAATAAATACAAATTATGTTTTTTTGGGAGGGGCACAAACACAACCAAATATGTAAAAATAACAAAGAATCTCTCAAAATGTGATCTTATTATTATTTTTTTTTTTTTTACATTTGACAGAATCTCCAAAATATTATTTTCAAAATAAAAGACTCTGTGCTAAACAGGATCATCTCACTGGAGCTTGTAAATAATATTGTACAGCATAAGATAATATGTGCTTTTAACTAGGGCTGCCACGATTAGTCGACTAATCGATGACTAATCGACTATTAAAATAATCGACAACTAATTTAATAGTCGATTAGTCGTTACTTTATATTGTATGAAGTCAGATTGTAGTAAAGTTGAAAGTTATAATAGCATTCTGCTAGCTTTTTGGAATATTTTGGCATTTATTAAGGTCTTTTTAGGCTATTTTGGAGTTTAGCTAATATTTCAGCAGCATGCTAGCTATTTCGGCTAACTTTAGCTTTTTTACGTTTTTTAGGCAACTTTTGAGTTTAGCTTATATTTCAGCTATATGCTAGCTGTTTTGGCTAATATAGTATTTTTCTGTTTTTTTAAGGCTAATTTGGAGTTTAGCTAATATTTCAGCAGCATGCTAGCTATTTTGGTTAACTTAAGCTTTTTTAAGTTTTTTTTTAGGCAATTTTTGAGTTTAGCTTATATTTCAGCTATATGCTAGCTGTTTTGGCTAATTTAGGATTTTTCCGTTTTTTTAAGGCTAATTTGGAGTTTAGCTAATATTTCAGCAGCATGCTAGCTATTTTGGTTAACTTTGGCTCTTTTTATTTTTTAGCTAATTTGGCATTTAACTAATATTTTAGCTGGTTATCAACTTCAGCGTCTTTACATCCACTTTGGCCATGAACAGATTAGTCGACTAATCGGAAAAAATAATCGATGATTAGTCGACTATTAAAATAATCGTTTGTGACAGCCCTACTTTTAACTCATAAAAAAATCAAAGTTTTGCCTTGCAAATAAAATCTGTTCTTAAAAATATAAATATATATATATTTTTGTTTTTCTTGCAGTCTTCCACTGCTGGGTTTTGTTCTTTTAGTTTGAGGTTGGACCTTGGTAGTTTGCTGGCTCTGTTTTTTTTTTTTTTTTTTTTTTTTGTTGGTTAGGCAGCCATTAGCAGGAGAGTGTTTGGAGACTGATCCGTCATTTCTTCTAACGTGAAGTCTCTTCTTCTTGAAGGTGATGGAGTATCTCATCGGAGGAGACGTCAAATCTCTGCTTCACATTTATGGCTACTTTGACCAAGACATGGCGGTGAAATACATCTCCGAGGTCGCTCTGGCTTTAGATTACCTGCATCGGCACGGGATAATCCACAGGTATCTGCATTGCATCTTCATCGAATCTTTGTTTTGCTGCTTAACCTCCTTTTTTATGTTGTCAGGGACCTGAAGCCAGACAACATGCTGATTTCCAACGAAGGTCACATCAAGCTGACAGACTTTGGTCTCTCCAAAGTCAAGCTGGACAGAGGTATGAAGCCCCCGCAGGTGGCGTGGACCGGTCGGTGGCGTTCCTCACGTCTTTCTTCTTCTTTGACTCAGAGTTGAGTCAGACGGACATCCTCACCACGCCGTCTTTGGCCAAACCCAAGAAGGATTATTTCCGCACGCCGGGTCAACTCCAGTCTTTGATCAGCTCTCTGGGATTTGTAAGAACAGACGTTTGACGGAGAAGCTTCATTTTAACTTTGTGTTTCAGACTGACTGTGTATTCTTTTTTGAACAGAGCACGCCGTTGGGAGGAGATCGGCGCCACTCCAGCACGTCGGCCGTGAGCAGCCCCACGTCCTGTGGCAGAACGAGGCAGAAGAAAGTTTCTCTCGATTCTCCTTTGGTGATGGAAGCGGATCAGTTGGAGTCTCCAGCGAGTCACATCACCAAACTGAGTGGGATTTATTTATTTTTTTAATGAAATAGAGATTTTCCACCATTTGAAGTTTTTAAGACGTAGTTTTTTTTATGTTTCAGGACCTAAAAGCAGCGTGTTCAGTTCACATAATCTGGCTAAAAACCTGACCCCCACGCTGCTGAAGACCAGGAAGAGGTTTGAAACGATGAGCGCGGGCAGCTCCACCGACACCGACGGCGCCATCAGTCCGTTATGGGAGCACGAGGAGGTGGGCGGAGTCAAACTCCACTGGAACCGGAGTTTTGTCTTATACTCTCTCCTGCAGCAGTCCTAGACTTTAAGAAAGATTTTCTTCTTTTTTACTGCAGCTTTGAGCAAATATTTGACCTTTTCACATCTTCAAAAACTCACCAAAATGATCGCATACTTGATACTTGGTGGAAACTAATTTTGGACCTGGTTACCGAACAGGAGAAACCATTAGGGTTAAAATCTCTTTGGCTGCTTAAAAATCAAATAACAAAATCAAAACTTGAGTCGGGGATATCACAGAAAGTTTTGAAATTATTATGGGATGGCCACAGGACCATATAGCATGGCGGCTATGAAATTTGGCAAATTTCATGTTTTCGTATTATATGGAAAAAAAAAGAAAAATTTGGTGAACTGGACTTTTATTGACCTGTGAATTCAAGAGGAGGCTGCCATTTTTGAATCACAAAATTCACCTGTAGTACCTCGGTTCAACATATAGGGGGCACCAAACAGTTTTTTTTTTTTTTTAGTAATTTCAGGAATCATACAAGTTTATTTTAAATTTTTAAAAATGTATAGAGGTCAACAGAAAAAAAAAAGTTGATTTAATGTTTGTTTATCCGTTAAAGTTTATTGATTTTGAAGTGTTAGCGTGTTGAGCTAGCAAACATATTTTTGCACATTTTTCCCATATTAATGTATAATATAAATCCCCGGTTTAAGCCAAACGAAACGATATAACATATGCTATGACTAAATTAGGAATGTTGGCGTGGCTAAAAAAAAACCTCTGTTGCTAAGGAAATCCAAAACTTTACTTTGACCGATTCTTTTAAAAATTACATAGATATGTTCGTCACCTCCAGGCGAACAAAAAATCAAATGGTTGCTATGGAGAAGAAATGAACACAGAGATGCCATTTTGAAAAAAAGTGTGTGAGGACAGCCATCCAACTATGCTCACAGCTTTCATTTTCTTCTTGAAATATACGTTTTAGCTTACTCTTCCTTAAGCAAATCTACTTTGAAAAATAAATTATGCTTTTATTTGATTTTTGTCATCTTTTAAATTGGGCTGTCACGATTAGTCGACTAATCGACGACTAATCGACTATTAAAATAATCGACGACTAATTTAATAGTCGATTAGTCGTTACTTTATATTGTATGAAGTCAGATTGTAGTAAAGTTGAAAGTTATAATAGCATTCTGCTAGCTTTTTGGAATATTTGGGCATTTATTAAGGTTTTTTAGGCTATTTTGGATTTTAGCTAATACTTAATCTAAAAGCTAGCTGTTTGGGCTAACTTAAGCTTTTTCAGGCAATTTTTGACTTTAGCTTACATTTCAGCTATATGCTAGCTGTTTTGGCTAATTTAGGATTTTTCCATTTTTTTAAGGCTTATTTGGAATTTAGCTAATATTACAGCAGCATGCTAGCTATTTTGGTTAACTTAAGCTTTTTAAAGTTTTTTTAGGCAATTTTTGAGTTTAACTTATATATATGCTAGCTGTAAAGGATTTTAGATTTTTTTTAAGGCTAATTTGGAGTTTAGCTAATATTTCAGCAGCATGCTAGCTATTTTGGTTAACTTAAGCTTTTTAAGTTTTTTTAGGCTATTTTGGAGTTTAGCTAATATTTCAGCAGCATGCTAGTTATTTCGGCTAACTTTAGCTATTTTATGTTTTTCAGGCAATTTTTGAGTTTAGCTTATATTTCAGCTATATGCTAGCTGTTTTGGCTAATATAGGATTTTTCCGTTTTTTTTAAGGCTAATGTGGAATTTAGCTAATATTTCAGCAGCATGCTAGCTATTTTGGTTAACTTAAGCTTTTTAAAGTTTTTTTAGGCAATTTTTGAGTTTAACTTGTATTTCAGCTATATGCTAGCTGTTTTGGCTAATATAGGATTTTTTTAAGGCTAATTTGGAGTTTAGCTAATATTTCAGCAGCATGCTAGCTATTTTGGTTAACTTAAGCTTTTTAAAGTTTTTTTAGGCAATTTTTGAGTTTAACTTGTATTTCAGCTATATGCTAGCTGTTTTGGCTAATATAGGATTTTTCCGTTTTTTTAAGGCTAATTTGGAGTTTAGCTAATATTTCAGCAGCATGCTAGCTATTTTGGTTAACTTAAGCTTTTTAAAGTTTTTTAGGCAATTTTTGAGTTTAACTTGTATTTCAGCTATATGCTAGCTGTTTTGGCTAATATAGGATTTTTCCGTTTTTTTTAAGGCTAATTTGGAGTTTAGCTAATATTTCAGCAGCATGCTAGCTATTTTGGTTAACTTAAGCTTTTTAAAGTTTTTTTAGGCAATTTTTGAGTTTAACTTGTATTTCAGCTATATGCTAGCTCAGGGGTCACCAACGTGGTGCCCACGGGCACCAGGTAGCCCTCAAGGACCCCACAAGGTGCCCTCAGGGCTCTTTTTTAAAAATAGTGAAACTCACTTGTGAGCTGCATCTAAAATTAAATATTATTCTGTTGCATTTTTTTTTAAATTACACTTTAATTACATAGATTTAAAAATGAAAAGGTCTTAAAAATATGTTCATGATTCGTGAACTTTAGATAGATTTAGGTGACCTAATCCACTTCAAAGATCATTCATTTTGTTAAAAATACTGAAGATTTGGTCATTAGTTCATAATTTGAAAAGATTTGTTTAAAAATGTCTAAGTTGATTTTTCTTTAATCTTACATAATTGATAAACATTGAACAACAACAACAACGTAGTGAAAATAGGGAAACTTTTCCCATGAAATGTTGTGATGTAAGTGATCATCTGAAAATGTAACAATTACTGAGATTAATTAAGTGCTGAATTTTGTTATTTGTTTCCTAGCTTGTTGTTATTATTGATAATTATGGTGAGAAATCATTGTCTTTACATAGAGAAATATCATTATTCATTATTAATAATGTATAACAACAACTAAATTGGTTGTTTCAAAATGGTAGCCCTTCACATGACTCAGTATCCGTGAAGTAGCCCTCCGTTTTATAAATGTTGGGGACCCCTGTGCTAGCTGTTTTGGCTAATATAGGATTTTTCAGTTTTTTTAAGGCTAATTTGGAGTTTAGCTAATATTTCAGCAGCATGCTAGCTATTTTGGTTAACTTGAGCTTTTTTAAGTTTTTTAAGGCAATTTTTGAGTTTAGCTTATATTTCAGCTATGTGCTAGCTGTTTTGGCTAATATAGGATTTTTCCGTTTTTTTAAGGCTAATTTGGAATTTGGCTAATATTTCAGCAGCATGCTAGCTATTTAGGCTAACTTTGGCTCTTTTTATTTTTTGGCTAATTTGGCATTTAACTAATATTTTAGCTGGTTATCAACTTCAGCATCTTTACATCCACTTTGGCCATGAACCGATTAGTCGACTAATCGGAAAAAATAATCGGTGATTAATCGACTATTAAAATAATCGTTTGTGGCAGCACTACTTTTAAAAACAGATTTTAAATCACAAAATGATCATTAAGTCAACCTTTGCTTTCCTCACCAGAAAGAGAACCAGTGCTTTGACGGTCAGAGGAGCAGGAGGCGGGCGGAGCCTAAAAGGCACAAACAGGGATTTGCACCCACAGCCCTGAGCGTGTTGGACGTCTCTGGTAACTCCATTAAAACGTCCGGTCTGGATCCTCTATCTGACTCCCAGAGCAGCAGAATGCAGCTCGTCTCTGCAGCTCAGGAGGACGTTTGCTCGGCGATGAGCGGCGACTGTCGGCCCGCAGTTCCCTCGTCCGTCAAGAGGAAGTTCTCCGAGGTGGAAACCAGTCCAGAGCCTAAAGAGACGAGAGCCAAGAAGAGAGCATCCGCTCACCAGGGATCCTGCAAGCCTTCAGAGGAGCCCGGCGGGAACCACAGCGGCCTGACCGGGACCTTTTCCACCGTCCAGATCGGTGCGTCGAGGCGCTCCAGCCCCGCCCACGTGGCCAAAAGTCTGCTCAGCGAGCTGGAGGACACGTTTGAAGAAGGAAACAAAGGCGTGTGTCATTCAAGCTTCGCATCACCGCAGCCGGAGAACAGAGAGGTGTGCAGGAGCCTGAGCCTGGACTCCGACAGCTCCATGCACGAAACCTCCCTCATCATGGAGAGCCAAGCAGCTCCACAGAACCGGAGGTCCTCGTCGTCCGAGGAGCTGGAGGAGAGCAGAACCTCTCCACAGACTCCCGCCGTCACGGTTCAACACCTCGACTCTCGGTGCTCCGTCCGCAGCCGGACGTCCCCGTCCTTCCTGAAGCCTCAGAACGTGGTGGCGTTCCGCAGCTACTGCAGCTCCATCAACCGCTCCAACGTGTCCGGCGTCTCCAGGTTCAGCCTGGGATCCGTGGAGAACATGGACGCGTCGTACCACGCCGGCGCCGTGACCCCGGTGCAGAGAAGGCCGTTCTCCAGCAGCCCCGCCCTTCAGGTAACGTCCTTCAACCTGACGTCTACGGTGGAGACTGGAGGAGGGAAATTCAGAAGCTGCTGGATCTCAGAAGGAGGAGTCGATGTTTTTAAAACTCTATTGAACTAAAACTGCTGCGATTAGTCGATTAGTCACTGCTATGTCGACTATTAAAATAGTCGGCAAATAATCTAATACTCGGTTACGACGGAGTATTAGGGCCACTTTATAAAGAAAAAAATATTTTTTAAATTACAACTTTAAGTCTCGTAAATTGATTGATTGATTGATTTTAAGCATAGATTGAAAATCCAGGACAAAACACACAATTATTTCAAACTCATTACAGAAACAATAAGATGCATTGATTAGAAAATTGAAAACAACAAAAATAAAATACACGTATGTCACATTTGGTTCATTCATTCATTTTGATTATTAACTAAAGTCAGTAGAGTTTGATTGATTGCTTGAAAAGGAGCGGGAAGAAGTGAATTTATATAATCCCACCACTACTTGATTACTTCATTTAACTGTTTTACATAATTATGTCTTCCGGTTGTTGTTTATAAATAAATAAATTAACGAAAATTTACGTAAATTTACGAGAAAAAAGTCGTAACTGCTAAATTATGAGAATAAAGTCGAATATTTATGACTTTAAAAGTCATAGGTTAAATTTACAACTTTTAAAGTCGTAAATTTACGAGAAAAAACGTGTAAATCTACAGGATTTAAAGTCGTAATTTAATGAGAAAAGAACCAAAGTTTTCTGTTTATCAGAGCCGTGCTTGAAGATGAAAGATGTGGAGGATCTTGTGAAGATTTATTAACAGATCGGTGGTAAAAACAAAGAAATTCTGAACCTTTTGACGATTCAAAATCAAATTATTTCTAGTTTTGTGTCAGTAGTGCGGAGTTTCATATGTAAAATAAAGATCTCAGAGATACATGTTCATCAGGATCGTCACTTTTCTTTCATTTCCTTTCTCCTCAAACCAAAAGAGAATGTAAACAGAGCTCCGGACGCCTCCTTCCCCAAATGAAACGTCCCGTCTCGACACAAAACAACATCGAGAAATGACAACGTTAGCACAAGAACATTGAAAATTCCAAAAACTGGTCCTTCTCAGAGATCTGGTCGTCAGAATGAATGAATGAAAATGAATGAAACTTTATTTCTATAGCACTTTACAACTGCTTATAGCAGGCCAAAGTGCTTCATTAAAAGAAGGAAGAGAGTTTAAAAATTAGAAAAAATTAAAAAAAAAAAAATTAAAACAGCATAAAATTACAAAAGCAGTCTGCAGTAAAATACATAAAAGATCAATACGAAAATCAAACTTCAAATCAAATCAAACTTTATTTATAAAAAAGCGCTTCTCATGCTTTGCGCAGCTCGAAGCGCTTTACATTAAAAACAAAAACATATACAACTAGATTTGCAATTCCCTGAAGAAATTGCGTCTGATTGCTGAAAGCAAGACCGATCTGAAATATCTTCTAGCTGCAAGCGTTAAAGACCTTCCGTACGACGCACGCACCAAGTTTCGTGCGCATAGGTCAAGGACTTTAGGAGATATTAGAGGAAACGTCAGGAATTGGCTGTAGCGCCACCTACGGGAGCACCGTTGTGAAAGTTGTTGCGCTTACTTATCTTACACTGTGGAAGAAGTTTTGAAAGTTTGGTGAAGTTATGTGAAACTTTCAAGGAGCTGCAGCGTTGCAAACATTACAATCTCATTCTTGTCTAATTTGCATGACGTGTTACGTAAAAACCGTACGGAACTACGCAAAACGGATATTACCATTGGATTTGGGTTGTCCAAATAGTGTATGAGCAGAAAACTGCAAAGATTTGTCCAAGTACGTGACACAGGGAGTCAAAAATGTGTTTTGCGAAAAATCGTAAATTGCGAAAAAGTCTTACACAATAGAGATCGCTGATGAATATAAGCTATTATATTACTATCCAATGAATCACAAAGGAGTTAAAGGTAGTGCTTGGGACAAATGCTCATGCAGAATAAGGCCTATCCACTTTAGTAATCCAACTGACCACCTGGTGGCGCAATAGAGCCAAAATTGATTGAGGCATTTAAAGATTGGTCTGAAGTATCTACTACAAAGTTTCATACCAGTTGATCAACTACTTTTCAAGATTATAGGGTTTTTTAATAGGTCTCATGTATTTTGATAGGGGAAGCAAACATTTTTAAAAAATCATATAAAATCAACCGTGACTCCAAATGGTACGAAATCTTCGGCCAAACATCTTTATGGACAGCTTAACAAAGTACAAGTGATTGCATGTTCATATCTACAAATATTTGGAAGATAAGACACCATTTCCAATTTTAGCTTATCATTCTTAAGTCACCACTAGGTGGCGCAGCACAGCCTTTTTCTAGTATGTTATACAGGTTCCTCTGACAACATATGTGCTGATTTTTATGCAGCTAAGTTTAGAAGTTTTTGAGATAGAGCCTTAAACACAATTTCCTTAATTATAGCGCCACCTATTGGAATATTTTCATGAAACTTTTCATACTTCTTTATCACTGTAGGATGAAGCTATGTTGTAAAACTTGTGAAGTTTTGACTATCTTTGTAGGATTTAGAGCATGTTAAAAATCTGTGACCACACCCACTTCATTAGCATTGCGATTATCTCAAAAACGGTAAGGAATATGGTCAATTGAGTGGTACCATTGAATTCGGGGTAGTCCAAATAAGGTATATACCAATTTTTGTCGAGTTTGGTCAAACTATGTTGAATAGGGAGCCAAAAACGTGTTTTACAAAAAATCGAAAATTGTGAAAAATCTAAGTAGACGGAAGTGGGCGGTCCTTGAGGCAACTTTTTTTTTTGACCATCCAAGGAACCTTGGAAAAGTCAAAAAATTTTTCGTCACACGGTATGCAAATGCCAACCCAAAACGCGTTTTTAACTACTATTGACCACATGGTGGCGCTATTGTACCAAAGTTTTTACAGCTTATAGAACTTTTGGGAACATTATATGTCAGAAAGTCTTGTACAAATATCTTTAGTACTTTTTGAGCTATTAGCATTCAAAAATGCTTCCCATTGACTTCCCATTCAAAAAAAAACTCATAAAAATATTAATATAAAATCATTCATAATTCCGATCACTACAAAAAGTAATAGCACACCGATCCCAATGGAACGTCACAAACTACTTTTGGAATTTTTTTTAATATCTTTAAAACTGTAGGACAAGAAGCACTTTAAAATTTTGACGGAATAAAATATAAAAATAATAAAATATAATAATAACTAGATTTGCAATTCCCTGAAGAAATTGCGTCTGATTGCTGAAAGCAAGACCGATCTGAAATATCTTCTAGCTGCAAGCGTTAAAGACCTTCCGTACGACGCACACACCAAGTTTCGTGCGCATAGGTCAAGACCTTTTGGAGATATCAGAGGAAACGTCAGGAATTGGCTGTAGCGCCACCTACAGGAGCACTGTTGTGAAAGTTGTTGCGCTTACTTATCTTACACTGTGGAAGAAGTTTTAAAAGTTTGGTGAAGTTATGTGAAACTTTCAAGGAGCTGCAGCGTTGCAAACATTACAATCTCATTCTGTCTTATTTGCATAATGTGTCATGCAAAAACCGTACAGAACTACGCAAAACGGATATTACCATTGGATTTGGGGTAGTCCAAATAGTGTATGAGCAGAAAACTGCAAACATTCGTCAAAGTACGTGACACAGGGAGTCAAAAACGTGTTTTGCGAAAAATCGTAAATTGCGAAAAAGTCTTAAACAATAGAGATCGCTGATGAATATAAGCTATTATATTACTATCCAATGAATCACAAAGGAGTTAAAGGTAGTGCTTGGGACAAATGCTCACCAAGAATAAGGCCTATCCAATTTAGTAATCCAACTGACCACCTGGTGGCGCAATAGAGCCAAAATTGATTGAGCATTTAAAGATTGGTCTGAAGTATCTACCTACAAAGTTTCATACCAGTTGATCAACTACTTTTCAAGATAATAGGGTTTTTTAATAGGTCTCATGTATTTTGATAGGGGAAGCAAACATTTTTAAAAATTCATATAAAATCAACCGTGACTCCAAATAGTACGAAATCTTCGGCCAAACATCTTTATGGACAGCCTAACAAACTACAAGTGGTTGCATGTTCATATCTACAAATATTTGGAAGATAAGACACCATTTCCAATTTTAGCTTGTCATTCATAAGTCACCACTAGGTGGCGCAGCAGAGCTGTTTTTCTAGTATGTTATACAGGTTCCCACTGACAACATATGTGCTGATTTTTATGCAGCTAAGTTTAGGAGTTTTTGAGATAGAGACCTTAAACACCATTTCCTTAATTATAGCGCCACCTATTGGAATATTTTCATGAAACTTTTCATACTTCTTTATCACTGTAGGATGAAGCTATGTTGTAAAACTTGTGAAGTTTTGACTATCTTTGTAGGATTTAGAGCATGTTAAAAATCTGTGACCACACCCACTTCATTAGCATTGCGATTATCTCAAAAACGGTAAGGAATTTCGTCAATTGAGTGGTACCATTGAATTCGGGGTAGTCCAAATAGGGTATATACCAATTTTTGTCGAGTTTGGTCAAACTATGTTGAATAGGGAGCCAAAAACGTGTTTTACAAAAAATCGAAAATTGTGAAAAATCTAAGTAGACGGAAGTGGGCGGTCCTTGAGGCAACTTTTTTTTTGAGCTTCCAAGGAACCTCTGGGAAAAGACAGAAAAATTTTTCGTCACACGGCATGCAAATGCCAACCCAAAACGCGTTTTTTACTACTATTGACCACATGGTGGCGCTATTGTACCAAGGTTTTTACAGCTTATAGAACTTTTGGGAACATTATATGTCAGAAAGTCTTGTACAAATATCTTTAGTACTTTTTGAGCTATTAGCATTTAAAAATGCTTCCCATTGACTTCCCATTCAAAAAAATCATAAAAATATTAATATAAAATCATTCATAATTCCGATCACTACAAAAAGTAATAGCACACCGATCCCAATGGAACGTCACAAACTACTTTTGGAATTTTTTAAATATTTAAAACTCTAGACAAGAAGCATTTTAAAATTTGACCGAATAAAATATAAAAATAATAAAATATAATAAAGAAGTACAATAACATACTCTGATTGCTTTCAGCAATCAGACAATAAAGAATTACAACAACATACTCTGATTGCTTTCAGCAATCAGACAATAAAAGCCAACCCCCCACCCAATAAAAGCCAACACTCCACCCTCTATCAACACATACAACCCATCCCACACACAATGAATACAATGAAAAATGACATAAACGAAAATTGTAAAAAACGACATAAGGCTTGGCTCTGCTGTGAGGAAACTGTATTGGGGATTCTATCATACCAGGAGCAGCTCGGTCAAAGGAACATCGCCACGGCACCCACCCAAACCGGGACAGCAACGGAGTCCACTCCACAGCTGTGAGGCTGCAGTGCAGGACTCCAGCCGCCCCAACAAGGGCGAGAACCACGGCAACGACCCCAGACCGAGCCAGCAAGCCCTGATATGATAGACCCCCGCAGGAAACACTGCTAAGGGGTTAAAAAAATAGTAAAATACTAAAATGTAAAATACGTAAAATATAAAATCAATAACATATTAAAACTAATATAATATAAATATAAATAAAAAATATATATATATAAAACAATAAAACAAATAAAAAATAGAATAAAATAAAATGCCACCAACTACTGAGCATTAAAAGCCATTCTAAAAAGGTGTGTTTTTAAATAACATTTAAAACTGTTAAGGTCCGACATCATGCGCAGTTCTGCTGGGAGACTATTCCATAACTGAGGGCCGGCAACAGAGAACGCACGGTCACCGCAGAGTTTCTGTCGCGACCTGGGCACCTCAAGCAGAAACTGACTGGCAGACCTTAAAGCTCTGGAATGACTACAGTTAAATAAACAGGGGCGAGATTATGGAGAGCCTTAAAAACAAACAGTAAAAGTTTAAATTGAATTCTAAAATGAACAGGGAGCCAGTGAAGAGCCTTGAGAACCGGAGTGATGTGTTCCAGTTAACAGTCTTGCTGCTGCATTCTGAACTAACTGGAGACGGTTGAGTGATCGCTGAGTGACACCAAAGTACAGAGAGTTACAGTAATCTATGCGGGACGTGATCATGGCGTGGACGGCTGTTTCTAAATCACTGCGGCTCAAGGAAGGTTTGGCTTTAGCTAAAAGACGCAGGTGATTAAAAACTCATTTTGTCAATCTGTTTGTCAAATTTAAAACAGCTGTCAAAGATCACTCCCAGATTCCTAACAGCGGTGTGGTCAGCTGTAGAGGTGTCACCGAACACAATGCTCTCCGTCTTTGACTCGTGTAACCCTTCCGTTCTCCTTAGCTTGTTTACATTAAAAGTGGGGTCATCTGGACACCACAGGACAGTGCGCTGAACTTTTTTTTTTCACTGATTTCGGAGTTTCACTAATGTCCATGGCAGACATAAAATCCTGTCCCCCTTCGTCCACATTTGTCATGGAAGAAATCGCATAACAATATGTGGTTGGAGCCATCTGGACCCCAAGGAGAGCGGAAGGGTTAAATATAGAAGAAATGCAGCTCAGAGGAAGAAATGACGTGAAGTGGACAGCTGGAGGATATGGACGTCTTCATAAACGGGATCTGCAGAGATCCATCAATGAATAAAACATTAATACACTGTAAATCAAATAAACTTCCAAACATTTGAAATATTTTAAACATTCATTTTACCTGATGAAATCTAAGACGCTTTTCACAGTTTGGTTGGTCTGCTTCAGCTCACCGCATAGATCAGGGGTGGGCAAACTACGGCCCGGGGGCCACATGCGGCCCCTTAAGCTACTTAATGTGGCCCTCCAAATTAAAATACATTGAATCAAAAATCCAAATTATTGTTTTATTTTCATTGTATTTCTGGTTTCTTCCCATGAATGGTGTTGTTTCTCTGTGTTTTTTTCTGAGTCAGATGGTGATCTTTCGGATTATTCAACCCATTGGATCACCCAAAAGAGAACAAAAATCAAAATTTAGAAATTAAAACTCCCAAATTTTCTGTTTTTAAATGAATATATGTGAATTTGAATCCAAATTAAAGCATGTTTTTCTCTAAATTCCATATTATTTTTTTAGTTTATGAGGTTGATTACCCAATCTCTCCTTCCATCTGCTCCTTGTCCGGCCCTTATGCCAAATTTTAGAACCCTATGTGGCCCACGAGTCAAAACAATTGCCCACCCCTGGCATAAATCCACTGGACTGTCGGCTCTCCTCGATTTTAATACATTACGAGAAAAAAGTCATAATTTTACGAGATTAAAAGTCTTAAAAATACGAGAAAAAAACTTGAAATATTACTTTTTTTTTTTTTTAACACTCACTACTAAATTGCGTCTATGTCGACTATTAAATTAGTCGATAATTAATTTAAAAGTTGATTAGTCGCGCTATGTCGACTATGAAAATTATCGCAGCCTACTTTAATAGTTGATTAATCGTTTCGATTTGTTTTTTTTTTTAGTTAGCATATATCTTAAACGTTCCGATCAGTCGACTATTGGAACAATCGTCTGTGGCTTGGAACATAAACAAGCTTTGAGTTTCATGCAGCGTCCGTGTTTTAAATCTGATGTTTTACAGTTTTTCATCCGCTCCGTCTTCCGTTCAACCGCATTTCTCACTTTGTTTTAAACCTAATGAACGTTTAGGTTGTTTTTCCGTCTCTATTTTTAGTTTCAGCCTCACGTACTGTTTTCTTCCGCAGACCCCTCGCCCCACGTCCACGTCCCACACCCCCTTCAGGACGCCCAAGAGCGTCCGGCGAGGGGGGGCGCCAGCTGAAGGCGCGCCCATTCTCGGGACCCCGGATTATTTGGCTCCGGAGCTGCTTTTGGGGAAACCTCACGGTAAAACGAAACTTCCATTCCGGGTTAGGGCTGCCACGATTAGTCGACTAATCGACTATTAAAATAGTCGACGACTAATTTAATAGTCGATTAATCGTTACTTTATATTGTATGAAGTCAGAGTGTAGTAAAGTTGAAAGTTATAATAGTATTCTGCTAGCTTTTTGGACTATTTTGGCATTTATTAAGGTTTTTTAGGCTATTTTTCTAGTTTAGCTAATATTTCAGCTACACGCTAGTCTAATTTAAGATTTTTCCTTTTATTTTTATTGGCTAATTAGGAGTTTAGCTTAAAATTCAGCACCATGCTATCTATGTTGGTTAACTTTGGCTCTTTTTACTTTTTAGGCTAATTCGGCATTTAACTAATATTTTAGCTGGTTATCAACTTCAGCATCTTTACATCCACTTTGGACTTGACCCGATTAGTCGACTAATCGGAAAAAATAATCGGTGATTAGTCGACTATTAAAATAATCGTTTGTGGCAGCCCTATTCCGGGTTTTATTTTTTTTAAGTTTAGAAATGTGAAAGAGGCCGTCCTGAAAAGTGGAAGAAGCTGTCGTGACGACCGCTCTCTTTCAGTTTCAGGAAGAGGTCGGTTCGGTAAGTTCTCTTGATCGGCTCCCTGTTCCTCTGCTCTGGGGATCTGATTTGAGGGATGGGGGCGATAAGGATCAGGGTTTTAACACTTCTGTGGAGCTGCTTTTAACCAGTTTAAACAAGTTTCTGCCAAATAAAAACAAAGTTTTTATTTTATAGCAGATGAATTTTTTTTTTTTTGGTATTCTTTATTTATTAAAAAACATTTCAGTTTTTCTGTCAATAAACAAAATCACTTCTTTTAACACCATAATGTTAACATCCAGGTGTGATTTTTCTTTTTTTTTTTTTTTTTCCCTCAGAATGATGTATTTGTGTTTGAGAGCTGCATGAATCCTAACAGCTCCCGCTTCTGCCGCCGCTGCAGTCCCGCGTCACACTAACAGGAAGCTCCGCCCATGCCTTCCTGCGTAACGGGACTTTTGCCTCTCCCTCCCAAACAGACTGCATGGTGGACTGGTGGGCGCTGGGCGTGTGTCTGTTCGAGTTCCTCACCGGCGTGCCGCCTTTCAACGACGAAACGCCTCAGCTGGTCTTCCAGAATATTCTGAGCAGAGGTGCGTTCGCCGTTCAGACGTCATTTACGTTGAAGCATCAAACTCAGATCTATTTTTGGTTTTTTTTTTACAGACATCCCCTGGCCCGAAGGAGAAGAGGAGCTGTCGGCACACTCCAGAAATGCAATCGAGATCCTCCTGACCACGGACGTGGCGAGGCGAGCCGCTCTGAAGGGTCAGAACGGCGTTTTTATTTAATGCTTTTAGTCCCAGCAGACGCATCGTTTCGCTCTGCTGATAATTAAGGTTCACAAACTTTCATTTTCAAGGTAAAACGATCAAGAAATTGATCTGAAAGTGACACAGCACTGACCTCTAGTGGTGGAAGAGTGCAGGACAGTTTCTGATCTTATTTTAAAACTAAATGATCCCAGAATGAGACTTTAAAAAAATAAAACCATCTTAATTTTAAACACATGAGATAAAAAGTATTTGTTATATAACAGAGTATCTGGGGAACAATAAAAAAAAAGAATAAAGTAATGAGAATAAAGTAGAGAATTACAATTATGTGAAAAAAAAAATACGAGAGTCAAAAAATTAGTTTAAAAGTTTAAAAAATTTGAGTAAAAGAGTCAATATTTTACGATTATTAAAATATAATTTCATAAATTGAAAATTTACAAGATTAAAGTGATAATTTTTTTTAGGTAAAAGTCTTTTTACTAAGAACAATAAAAACAGCAAAAAAAAAACCAAAAATGTGTTTTACTATGAGAGATGTTGAGCTCATTCTAAGTGGTTATTTCAGCTTTTTTTTTTTTAATAAAGAAAAATGATGTCTTTTAATGAGTCTACATTTGTTTTATTAGAAGTATAAGGACATTAATGGATTAAGTTGGAATAAAATGTGGATGGAGGCTAACACAACCAACTATATTGTCAAAAAACATGACTTATTCCTTAAAACTTTCTAAACTCCAAAATAGCCTAAAATTCCTAAAAAAAAACTACATTAGTCAAAAAGGTCTAAATAAGTTATAGAAACCTCAGTGGATAACGAATAAGCCAAAAACGTTAGCACTTTGCTAAAATATTAGCTAAACTGTAAATTAGAATAAAGAACCTCAGTAGATGCCAAAGTAGCCAAAAAAAAAAAGCTAGCATATTGCTTAAATATTAGCGAAACTCCAAAATAGCCTCAAATTCCTCAGGAAACTAAATTATCCAAAACGTTAACATGTTGCTAAAATATTAGCTAAACTCCAAATTAGCATTAAGAATCACAATAGATGCCAAATTAGCAAAAAAGCTAACACATTGCATAAATAATAGCTAAACTCCTAAATTGCCTAAAATTCCTCTGTAAAATAAATCAGCCAAAAATGTTAGCATGTTGCTAAAATAGAAGCTAAACTCTAAATTAGCCTATAAAAATGTGCAAAAATTTGATAGTTGCTTAAATATGAGCTGATCTTCAAAACTGCCTAAAATTCCTCAGTAAAAAAAATTAGCCAAAAACATTAATATGCAGCTATAATAGAAGCTAAACTCTAAATTAGTCGATAAAAACCTCGTAGATAACAAATTATCCCCAAAAAAGCTAGAACATTGCCTTAATATTAGCTAAACTTCAAAATTGTCTAAACGTCCGCAGTAAACTAAATCAGCCAAAAACATTAGCATGTTGCTTTAATAGAAGCTAAACTCCAAAATAGAATAAAGAATAGATGCAAAGTTAGCAAACAAAAAAAGCTAGCATATTGCCTTAATATTAAGCTAAACTCCAAAATAGCCTAAAATTCCTCAGGAAACTAAATTATCCAAAACGTTAACATGTTGCTAAAATATTAGCCAAACTCCAAATTAGCATAAAGAATCACAATAGATGCCAAATTAGCAAAAAAGCTAGCACATTGCATAAATAATAGCTAAACTCCTAAATTGCCAAAAATTCCTCTGTAAACTAAATCAGCCAAAAATGTTAGCATTTTGCTAAAATAGAAGCTAAACTCTAAATTAGTCGATAAAAATTAGCAAAAAATATTTAGGTTGTTGCTTAAATACGAGCTGATCTTCAAAAACTGCCTAAAATTTCCCAGTAAACTAAAATTCCTTACTGAACTAAATTAGCCAAAAATGCTAGCATGTTGCTAACATATTAGCTAAACTGTAAATTAGAATAAAGAACCTCAGTAGATGCCAAAGTAGCCAAAAAAAAAAAAAAAAAAAGCAAGCATATTGCTTAAATATTAGCTAAACTCCAAAATAGCCTCAAATTCCTCAGGAAACTAAATTATCCAAAAACGTTAACATGTTGCTAAAATATTAGCTAAACTACATTTGTTTTATTAGAAGTATAAGGACATTAATGGATTAAGTTGGAATAAAATGTGGATGGATGCTAACACAACCAACTATATTTTCAAAAAACACGACTTATTCCTTAAAACTTTCTCGTAATTTTGCAACTTAATTTTCATAAATTTAATTTACTTATTTTCTCCTAATACTTTGTCGTTTTGTAAAAATGCACAATTAATAATCTGAAGAAATGATGAAACTTCCTGATGATAAATATAGAAATATACATTCATTAAAACCAAATGGAGTTATAGAGATGTTAGAGTTCTAAAAACGTTTTCTTTTTGCATTTTTTTAAACCTCCACAGACCTGGAGACCCATCCCCTGTTTGCCGGCCTGGACTGGGTCAATCTTCAGAACCAGGAGATGCCGTTCATCCCTCAGCCGGAGGACGAGACCGACACTTCGTACTTCGAGGCGAGGAACAGCGCTCAGCACATCGCCGTGTCCGGCTTCAGTCTGTAGAGCAGTTCTACGCTGAGATATTAAAAAAAGGTGGATGCAGACGTGTGCAATCATGGGTCATGAGTGTCTGCAGCTCATGATTCAATACTGTAAAGACGGGTTTATTCCCTGTAAACTTCATTCTCTTCGCTGCTGGTTTTGGTTTTCTGTGATCAAGCTGTTCCTCTGCTGTTAGCGGACCGGGTGGGCGGGGCCTCCTGAACCTGTGTTCTATTACTGTTTAATTAAAGCCTAATATATTTGTGATTTTTATGTGTAAATGTTGTTTAGAACTCACTGTGTTTCTGCTTTGAGACTTTAAAACTTTGTGTTCTAACAGACTTTTATGTGTTTTTTTCGTTTTTGATCATAATTTTTGTCTTGTTTTTTTTTCACACTAAGTGTAAGATGTTCTGGAGGAAAGAAATTGTGAATAAAATTTGCTTTTACTGCATCAGATATTTTTCTCTTGGGAGCGCCACAGTGAATCATCCATCCTCTTTGGTCTTTTTTAGACGTCTTTCCTGGTATCTCAAGCATCCTTATAGATCACTATGTCATCTGCAAACATGATGATCCACTGAGATTCTGTCTGCCAATCACCACAGTGGAGAAGAAGGATATCAAACTTGACCCCACCTCTGCAAGCTCTGTTCTATGGTCTGCAGGCACTACCCACCCCCTACCGAAACCACTCCCCTCATGAAAAACATACATGACTTGGTGGGTTTTCTATTGGTTTATCTCCATAGCAACCATTTTATTTTTGGGTCTCCTGGGAGTGACGAACTGTTCTATGTAATATTTAGAAAAATCGGTTTAATTTAATTTTCGGATTTCCTTAGCAACCAGGATTTTTGGTCAGCTGCACCCACACTCCTAATATAGTCTTGTATGTTATATCCATTCGTTCAGCTGGAGCCAGCAATATTACATTTTTACAATATTTCAGTTAAAAATGTGCGAACAACAGCTTGCCAGGCTATTCAAAATCTACAACTTTCAATTCCAACCTTTCTTACCCAATGATGCTCGAGGTGATAGATTGAAATCTCTATGAGGAGTTCAAATTTGTTAAAAGTTTTGTTTTTGTTATTTTGGGGGGAAAAAATCAAGATGGCAATCACTTCCTGAGGTCAAAGGTCAACAAAACCTTGCTAGTGGTGAGTCGACTTGGGCCAAATCCGAATTATCTCCCTACACTTCCAGTTGGCATTTTAAGAGGAAGGGGTGTCTGAAATAGTTTTTTAAAGACTAAACCTCGCGGGGGAGGGGCGTAGAGCCCTCCAGAGTGAACCGCGTCGGAGGAGGGGCGCGTATCTTCACGTGAAGTTTACATTTGAATGTAAGTAAGGACTTTTTGTTTTAGCATGGATTTGAGCGCTGGAAGCTATGCGCTAACGTAGCTAACCGTCTGTTGGGGACATCATGAAGATGTCGAATCAATCTGAACATTTCAAGATGTTCGTTTGTGACTGCACTGTGTTCTGATGATGAAAAGGTTGATGGTTTATTAAATAATGACATTTAAACACTCGACAGCAATACATTGGGGTCCATATTGGCTGATGTGAGCATTGATGCACGCTAGTTTTTGCAAAGGCTTCTGGGAAATTTCTTCTGGAATTGCAGGGACCGCACTAGAAAATGGCAAACACAATACAGTAAGTAGGGAATTAAGGAACCGGGAAATACCCTACAATTCCAAATTTCAGAGCACTAGAAGTTTCCCAGAGGTCTTTGCGCAAAACTAGCATCGATGCTCACTAGATTAGCGAATATAGACCATAATGCATTGCAGTTGAATGCTTTTTAGGAAAATAAACATGTTTAAATGTAATTTTTAAATAAACTTTCGATGTTTTCATCATCAGAACACAGTGGAGTCACATCATCTTGAAACTTTGTGGAATCTGTGATGTCATAGGGGAAGAATTCTGATTGGTGTATGAAATGATGCAGCTAACAAATAATTTCTGTTCCCCTTTTGTGCAGTTTTGGTTATGGAATCTGACTTTTTTTTTTTTTTAATCCAGTCAGAGATTCTGTCCATTTTCCTTTTTTTTAATGGTTTCTCCCACTGTGATGTCATCATTTAATTTAATTTAGGTTCACTTTGAAAGAGAAATCGCTCAGTAATTTGGTCCTTCACTCCAGGTCAGAATTAAAAGATGCTTAAGTAAACTAATAGTATTTCTTTTGCGGTGGTAGTATCATGGTCTGGGCTTTGAAAATAAAACAAACACTTTAAGATTTTAAATTAGCTATATATTAACAACAAAATAAATTGTATTCATATTTACCCGCCCACATAAATCCTCATTAATGTCAAATATAAATAAAGCTTAAGATGTTTCATTAAAACTTTATTGAATGTTTGGATTTCCACATGCAGGCTTCACTCAGAACGAAGCCTTTTCCTTACAAAGATAAAGTCTGGCTTTATTAAACATATTATACAAATACATTATCTGTTAATAATCTACAGTATTATTATTATTATTATTACACACAAATGCAACTAAAATATTGCATTTTAATCTGCACCCTAACAGCTTCAGGAAATCAGATGAAGGATTAGAATCATTCAGTCTCACAGAAATCAAAATAACAGTTCATGACAGACGAATGTTCTGGATTGATCAGATCTACTTGGTCCAAACCGGAACCAGCTTTGCTACGCTTTACTAACAGGAGAAATGATCGTTCCTCCTAAAAATATAAATGTACCTTTAGATTTTTTTTTAGGCACTTCTTTTATTTTTTTAAATGAAAAGTTGGACGTAAAGCACAGATGAAGCAGGACGGATGAGAAAACATCTCGCCTTTAGAGTGACAAACAAAAACAATTGCTGATATCATTAAACCCCTCGCTAAAAGCAATAAATACCAAATTATAGAACTAGACAGACGTTCACACTCAAAATCACATTTCAATGATTCTACAGGGATTATTATAGCAGCATCTTCTGGGCAGCTGAGTGGAATCAGTTGATTTATCTGAGGAGCTTCTCAGCTTTCAAATCTTCACATTCAGGTTCCACGCCTGCAGTGCATCTCCTCCGAGGGCTCCTCTCGGTTCTCGCCGCGCAGACTTTCCTCCGAGTGCAAAAGCAAATTACTGGACTGTTAGTCTAAGCAGAAGGAGGACGGCAGCCGTCCAGAGACTCGTCAGGGTCCGTGCTCGCCGGGTTCTGGCGCCGTGCAGCATCAGTTAATACGTCTGAGAGGAGAAAAAAACAGAATGAACTAGAAAAGTAGCGTTACCTGAACTAATGCTAGTGCGAATGCTGGTTGATGAAAGTAGT
The DNA here is from genome assembly GCA_003999625.1 of Oryzias javanicus. Classification (NCBI taxonomy): domain Eukaryota; kingdom Metazoa; phylum Chordata; class Actinopteri; order Beloniformes; family Adrianichthyidae; genus Oryzias; species Oryzias javanicus. Next base: position 3,771,037 of record CM012456.1, on the reverse strand, counting down.
CAATGAAGATCTTTTTGCTGAAGACGGTGACGCAATTTTTTTTTTCTTTTTTCTTTTTTTCATTTAAAAAGAAAACATACATTAAACATATTTGGGCTTGAACAACTGGAACAGAGTGAAGAAAAACAATTCTTATATAATCTGTTCCCTTTTCCTAAACAAAAACAATTTACTTTAACTGCAGAAGGGGTTTGCTGAAAATCAAAAAGCTATTTGCAAAATTTTAAGGAGGCTGAAGTTGACGTATATTTTGAAAAATGTATGCTAAAATTGCTTAAAAATCCTCAAAATATAACACTTGTTTGTTGCTTAAATATGAGCAGAACTCCACATTAGCCAAAGAACCTCAGTAGATGCTAAATTAGCCAAAAAAAAAAAAAAAAGCTAGCTTGTTGCTTAAATACTAGCTAAACTCCAAAATAGCTTAAAATTCCTAAAAAAAACTACATTAGTCAAAAAGGTTTAAATAAGTTATAGAAACCTTAGTGGGTAACGAATTAGCCAAAAACGTTAGCGCTTTGCTAAAATATTAGCTAAACTCCAAATTGGAATAAAGAACCTCAGTAGATGCCAAAATTAGCCACAAAAAAAAAAAAGCTAGCATATTGCTTAAATATTAGCAAAACTCCAAAATAGCCTAAAATTCCCCAGGAAACTAAATTATCCAAAAACGTTAACATGTTGCTAAAATATTAGCTAAACTCCAAATTAGCATAAAGAATCACAATAGATGCCAAATTAGCAAAAAAAGCTAGCACATTGCATAAATAATAGCTAAACTCCTAAATTGCCTTAAATTCCTCTGTAAAATACATCAGCCAACAATGTTAGCATGTTGCTAAAATAGAAGCTAAACTCTAAATTAGTTTATAAAAATTAGCAAAAAATACTTAGGTTGTTGCTTAAATATGAGCTGATCTTCAAAACTGCCTAAAATTCATCAGTAAACTAAATTAGCCAAAAACATGAATATGCTGCTATAATAGAAGCTAAACTCTAAATTAGTCAATAAAAATCTCAGATAACAAATTATCCCAAAAAAAGCTAGAACATTAAATACCAGCTAAACTCCAAAATTGTCTAAATTTCCTCAGTAAACTAAATCAGCCAAAAACGTTAGCATGTTGCTATAATAGAAGCTAAACTCCAAAGTAGAATAAAGAACCTAAGTAGATGCAAAGTTAGCAAACAAAAAAAGCTAGCATATTGCCTTAATATTAAGCTAAACTCCAAAATTGCCTAAAATTCCTCACTGAACTAAATTAGCCTAAAATGTTAGCATGTTGATGAAATATTGGCTAAACTTCAAATTTGAAAAAGAAAAAACCTAAGCAGATGCCAAATTAGCCAAAACAGCTAGCACATTAATATTAGCTAAACACCAAAATTGCCTAAAATTCCTTTGTAAACTAAATTAGAAAAAAACGTTAGCATGTTGCTAAAATAGAAGCTAAACTCCTAAATTATCCCATAAAAACCTTAGTAGATAACAACTTAGCCAAAAATGCTAGCATGTTGCTAACATATTAGCTAAACTGTAAATTAGAATAAAGAACCTCAGTAGATGCCAAATTAGCCAAAAAAAAAAAAACTAGCATATTGCTAAAATATTAGCTAAACTCCAAAATAGCCTCAAATTCCTCAGGAAACTAAATTATCCAAAAACGTTAACATGTTGCTAAAATATTAGTTAAACTCCAAATTAGCATAAAGAATCACAATAGATAACAAATTAGCAAAAAAGCTAACACATAGCATAAATAATAGCTAAACTCCAAAAAATTCCTCTGAAAACTAAATCAGCCAAAAATGTTAGCATGTTGCTAAAATAGAAGATGAACTCTAAATTAGTCGATAAAAACCTCAGTAGATAACAAATTATCCCCAAAAAAGCTGGAACATTGCTTAAATACTAACTAAACTTCAAAATTGCCTAAACTTCCTCAGTAAACTAATCAACCAAAAATGTTAGCATGTTGCTATAATAGAAGCTAAACTCCAAAATAGAATAAAGAACCTAAGTAGATGCAAAGTTGGCAAACAAAAAAAGCTAGCATATTGCTTTAATATTAAGCTAAACTCCAAAATTGCCTAAAATTCCTTACTGAACTAAATTAGCCTAAAATGTTAGCATGTTGATGAAATATTAGCTAAACTTCAAATTCGAAAAAGAAAAAAACCTAAGTAGATGCCAAATTAGCCAAAACAGCTAGCACATTAATATTAGCTAAACACCAAAATTGCCTAAAATTCCTTTGTAAACTAAATTAGCAAAAAACGTTAGCATGTTGCTATAATAGAAGCTAAACTCCAAAATAGAATAAAGAACCTAAGTAGATGCAAAGTTAGCAAACAAAAAAAGCTAGCATATTGCTTTAATATTAAGCTAAACTCCAAAATTGCCTAAAATTCCTTACTGAACTAAATTAGCCTAAAATGTTAGCATGTTGATGAAATATTAGCTAAACTTCAAATTCGAAAAAGAAAAAACCTAAGTAGATGCCAAATTAGCCAAAACAGCTAGCACATTAATATTAGCTAAACACCAAAATTGCCTAAAATTCCTTTGTAAACTAAATTAGCAAAAAACGTTAGCATGTTGCTATAATAGAAGCTAAACTCCAAAATAGAATAAAGAACCTAAGTAGATGCAAAGTTAGCAAACAAAAAAAGCTAGTATATTGCCTTAATCTTAAGCTAAACTCCAAAATTGCCTAAAATTCCTCACTGAACTAAATTAGCCTAAAATGTTAGCATGTTGATGAAATATTGGCTAAACTTCAAATTTGAAAAAGAAAAAACCTAAGTAGATGCCAAAACAGCTAGCATATTAATATTAGCTAAACACCAAAATTGCCTAAAATTCCTTTGTAAACTAAATTAGCAAAAAACGTTAGCATGTTGCTATAATAGAAGCTAAACTCCAAAATAGAATAAAGAACCTAAGTAGATGCAAAGTTAGCAAACAAAAAAAGCTAGCATATTGCTTTAATATTAAGCTAAACTCCAAAATTGCCTAAAATTCCTTACTGAACTAAATTAGCCTAAAATGTTAGCATGTTGATGAAATATTAGCTAAACTTCAAATTCGAAAAAGAAAAAACCTAAGTAGATGCCAAATTAGCCAAAACAGCTAGCACATTAATATTAGCTAAACACCAAAATTGCCTAAAATTCCTTTGTAAACTAAATTAGCAAAAAACGTTAGCATGTTGCTATAATAGAAGCTAAACTCCAAAATAGAATAAAGAACCTAAGTAGATGCAAAGTTAGCAAACAAAAAAAGCTAGCATATTGCCTTAATCTTAAGCTAAACTCCAAAATTGCCTAAAATTCCTCACTGAACTAAATTAGCCTAAAATGTTGGCATGTTGATGAAATATTGGCTAAACTTCAAATTTGAAAAAGAAAAAACCTAAGTAGATGCCAAAACAGCTAGCATATTAATATTAGCTAAACACCAAAATTGCCTAAAATTCCTTTGTAAACTAAATTAGCAAAAAACGTTAGCATGTTGCTAAAATAGAAGATAAACTCTAAATTATCCCATAAAAACCTCAGTAGATAACAACTTCGCCAAAAATGCTAGCATGCTGCTAACATATTAGCTAAACTCAACTTTTTGTTAAAGTTATTTTCAAAGATGAAGACATTCCTCATGAATTGATTTAAAGACTTGTTAATCTACTTAAAATTTTAAAATTATAAGACTTTCTATTTCATTTCTTATGGAGCATAAAAGCATAAAAATACCAAAATGATGCCAAGATTGCTGTAAGCGTGGTTGAGTTTTTACATGCTGAAAAATGTACAGTAAGGAGCAGGAGAATGCTCACTGAGCATTCACCCTACAACCTGACACCAGGAACCGATCGGGTTTGCTCTCCGCCGCGTACCGTCTCTTCCTCTGTAGATACAGACGGATGAGCCACTGAACCACGAACGGCCAGACGAGCGCAAACGCCACGCCGGCCGGGGAAATGTCGAAAGGCCACCAGGAGGGTTTCTAGGAGGAAAGACGCCAAATCTATCAGATCAAAACATCATAAATACTGAAAATTAAAGATCTATTTGTCTAAATTAGAATGGGGGCGGAGCATGGAGTTTGTGGCCCCGCCCCCATTACAATCTTTTTTCATGATTTTTTTCTGCTCCTAAATTATTTAAATGCTCACAAATGCAACTTTAAACGTAATTAAACGTCACAAGAATTTGCTGAAAACATATTTAGAGTTTTGGCAGAACTTTTACCGAACTCCTCCTGTTCACCGGAGGCGATGGAAATGAGGGCGAAAGCGCCGCCGATCGGGCCTGCGGAGACGGACAGGAAACGTTCTGTTAAAAGGGAAAACATTAACACAAAGGGAAGTTTCTGTGACGGCCTCAGAGCTGTTTACACGGTCAAAGTACAGCAGGCCGCGTGCACAGACTGAGAAACTTTATTTCTACACCGCATAGATTGAATCTTGAAGATATGCTTTTTAGCTTCTCTTTACTTCTTTCAGACCTTTTCTCAGAGAACTTTAGAATTTTCTGTCTCAATAAGAGCTAGGATCTATAAGGAAATTATTAAAATGAGTCACAAGCTCCAAATTTGATTTAAGATTTTAAAAAAACTTTGAATTTGACTGTAATTTTTGGTTCAATTTTTTATTGTGCAGACTCAAGTTTCCTATGTCTGTCTTTGTTTTCTTGTAGTGATGCTGCAGACAGAAACGTCTTTAGAGTTCTTCTGTTTTGTGTTCACAAATTATACCTGTGAGTTGACACTTGATTAATTTAAACACAAAAGTGTGAATAATCTGATTATTTTATCAATCTATTATTTGCACTAATTGAAAATAAATGTTCTGATTGTACAGTTTTGTGTCCGATTTCAAATTGTGTAATTGCAAATAATAAGTGTCAGCAAAAACTGATTTAAAAAAATTATTATGATTCATTTTTTCCAGGTTTACGATTAATTAGTTAAATGTTTTTAATTGGTTCCCAGCCCCAGTCAAAATCTTTTTACTCCAAACTCTGGACAAAATAAAAAAACTTGATTTAAGACTCAAAAAATGTCATATTTCACTGTAATTTTGGGTTCAATTTTAAGGACAATATATAAAAGTGGAATTAATTGACATGTTTGACTGACCTTTATTATTACTTTAGGGAAAAAATAAGTTTAGGTTTTAAAAATAAGAAAAGAGGATTTACTAAAATAGACCAACTTGAACCAAAATTCTCATTTTGTTTACATTTTGTTCTAAAATGAATCATTTCCACTTAATGCAATAGTTTTATTGGCACTAATCTAAATTAAAAACTTTTGTAAGACATTTAAAGTCCTTTTTTTTTATCCATTTATATATTTGGTGATTTTATTCTGAAAATTAGCGTTCTTTTACGATTTAAGGCTTTCTTTTTTGAATTTTAGGAAGTTTTTTTTGTTCTTTGTCCGCCTTTTTTATCAGAAAGAGAAAATAACTTGTAATTTACAGCAATAGAAATGTAAAAACATTGAGTTTACTGAATGTTTATGGAGATCATTTTCAGAAGGACACGCCCCCTGGGTGCATTACCGCTTTCTGCCACCGGGGTATATTTTTAAAAAGTAGAAACGCTTCTTCTGGAGATTTATTGTTAATTGTTGGATTTTATTGAGGACTTGATTTGATGAAAGCTGTCTTTCCGCCTCCGGAGGACGACCCAGGACGGGCGCGTCTCACCTGGCTGGCGGTGAGCGCCTCCAGCGTGTGCAGCCTCTCCAGAACATTCTGCATGTCTTCCTGCAGTCTGGCCAGCGCCGCCACAATCTGCTCGTTCAGGCTCTCGCTGGGCGTCCCCGCGCCGCCCCTCCGGCCCCCGTCCCCATCCCCACCAGTGTGCGTGGGCATGAGCGGGCCGCCGGCGTGTCCCGGAGACCTGGTCCCTAAAAAGCAGCATCAGGTCAACTCATTAAACCTTTTCTTTCCTGATGGACGCTCGGCGTCGGCGCAGCTTTACCCCGCCCTCTTCTGCCGGAGCTGCCGGCCCGGTCGACGTGGAGCCGGGGCGTCTGCGACGCGTTCCCGCCACCTTGCCCCTCCTCCCCGCCACACCTGACGGGCTGCGGCGGACCGTCCTGCAGCTCCTCGTCGTCCAGCTCGTCCAAAGAGTGCTGATGCTCCGGGCTCTGCGGAAGACCCAGGACTTATCGAACAGATCATAATCGAGATTCCTGCATCTTCGGGGCGTCTGCTTACCTCGTCTTGACCGAACTGGTCCACAGAGTCGCAGTAGACTTCGCTGTCGGAGTCACTGGTCAGGTTGTTGCTTCTGGGGTCTGTCAGTAAAAACGTGCGCGGAGTGAAGCTTAGCAGCTTATGAGGTCACACGGATTCAGGCGGGGAGGGTTAGGGAGGCGGGGTTTCCTACCGGCGTGGAGTCCGTTGAGCGGAGGCTGACCGGCCGAGCTCTCCGCCGAGTCCTCGCTGTTCGGGGCGGCATGGGAGTGATTCCCATTGGTCAGGTGTGAGCCCCCGTTAGCCAGCTTACAGTCAGAGGCGTGAACTTTGTGTCGCCGGGTCGAACTCTTCTTCTTTGGTTGTGAGGCTGCAGACTTTTTGTCTGAAAAGCAAAAAAACATTCACCAAAATGTAAAAAATGACCATTACCTGCATTAACTATGATAATACTAGTGTGAATGCTGTAAGCTGAATGTGGCTGAATGCTAGTGCTGACAGCTAAAGATGGTGAAACTGATAGCTGAAAACGCTAAAGCTGATAGCTGAAAACGCTAAAGCTGATAGCTGAAAACGCTAAAGCTGATAGTTGAAAACGCTAAAGCTGATAGCTGAAAACGCTAAAGCTGATAGCTGAAAACGCTAAAGCTGATAGCTGAAAACACTAAAGCTGATAGCTGAAAACGCTAAAGCTGATAGCTGAAAACGCTAAAGCTGATAGTTGAAAACGCTAAAGCTGATAGCTGAAAACGCTAAAGCTGATAGTTGAAAACGCTAAAGCTGATAGCTGAAAACGCTAAAGCTGATAGCTGAAAACGCTAAAGCTGATAGCTGAAAACGCTAAAGCTGATAGCTGAAAACGCTAAAGCTGATAGCTGAAAACGCTAAAGCTGATAGCTGAAAACACTAAAGCTGATAGCTGAAAACGCTAAAGATGATAGCTGAAAACGCTAAAGATGATAGCAAGCTAAAATATTAGCTAAATGTCAAGTTAGCCCAAAAAAAACCAGTAAAATGTCTAATTTAGCAAGAAGAGCTAGTAGGTATCTGAAACATCAGCTAAACTACAAATTAGCTTAAAAAACAGAGAAATGGCAAATTAGTTAAAACAGCTAGCATGCAGCTAAAAATATTAGCTAAACTCCAAAATAACCTAAAAAACTGAATTAAGCGCAAACTAGCCAAAACAGCTAGCATGTAGCTAAAATATTAGCTAAGCTCCAAAATAGACTAAATACTGAACAAAGCCTAAATCAGCAAAAATAGCTATCAGGTAGCTGAAATATTTGCTAAACTACAAAATAATCAAAAAACAAAAAAAGTTTAAATTAGTCAAAACAGCTAGCATGCAGCTAAAAATATTAGCTAAACTCCAAAATAACCTAAAAAACGGAATTAAGCGCAAACTAGCCAAAACAGCTAGCATGTAGCTAAACTGTTAGCTAAGCTTCAAAATAGACTAAATACTGAGCAAAGCCTAAATCAGCAAAAATAGCTATCAGGTAGCTAGAATATTAGCTAAACTCCAAAATAGCATTAAAAACTAAAAAAAAAAAAGCCCAAATGAGCTAAAATAGCTGGAACATAGCTGAAATATTAGCTAAACTCTAAAATAGTCTAAAAAACAAAAAATAATGGCTTAAATCACCTATAATAGCTAGCAGGTAGCTACAATTTTAGCTTTACTCCAAAACATTAAAAGACAAAAGAAAATCCTAAATTAGCTAGAATAGCTAGAACGTAGCTGAAATATTAGCTAAACTACAAAATTTTCTAAAAAAACAAAAAAAGCTTAAATTGCTAAAATAGCTAGCAGGTAGCTAGAATATTAGCTATATTCCAAAATAGCATTAAAAACAAAAAAAAAAAAGCCCAAATTAGCTAGAATAGCTAGAACGTAGCTGAAATATTAGCTAAATTCTAAAATAGTCTAAAAAACAAAAAAAGTTTAACTTAGCTAAAATAGCTAGCAGGTAGCTAGAATATTAGCTTTACTCCAAAAGCGCTTAAAAAACTAAAAATTAGCCTGAATTAGCCAAAACAGCTACTATTAATAAAGAAATGTGTGCTTTACAGCATTCACCCAGATATTTTAAATAAAGAAAACCACATACCTCTTTTCACATCTTCCTCTTCTTCTTCTTCCTCCTCCTCCTCCTCACTAAGCAGCTCCTGGTTTTGCCGGAGCTTCGCGGGCCGAGCCTCCAAGGTTCCGTTCATCTCCAGGTTCCTGATGATGCTCTTCGTGACGCTCGCTGACGGAGCGGAATTCAACATCGTCCCAAAACCTGAACCAAGGAGTGAGATTAAACACCAGCTCAAAGCTCAGAGGACCAGGCAGGAGCACAAGCTAATGAAGCAGAACCAGATGAGCTCTAACACGGTTCTAACCACCACGGCTACACTCCAGTACTTGCCCTCCAGTTGTCTGGCAAACCGAGTCAAACGGGCTGAGCGTGAACCAGAAGCAAACAGGAAGAAGTTGAGTTTGTTATTTTTCCAGAAACACGAAGACGCTCTGAATAGAAACGTACCGGTGCTCAGGTCAGAGATCTGCGTGATCTTCTTCTTCTCATCCACCAGCTCGTAGAACGGTCCCAGAACCTTTAGGAGCTCCTCCACCTCGTCGGTCATGGGCATGCCCTCCAGGATCTGAGAACGGGGAGCGTTCAAGAGCATGAAAACCTTCAGGACCCAGCGATGAAAATACTGGGTTATACACACACCCCTAGCGCCAAGAGTCACGGCAAAAACTAATTAATTGAATCAAGTATAGGGCTGCCACAATTAGTCGACTAATCGACTATTAAAATAGTCGACGACTAATTTAATAGTCGATTAGTCGTTACTTGATATTATATGGTGTCAGAGTGTAGTAAAGTTGAAAGTTATAATAGCATTCTGCTAGCTTTTTCGACTATTTTGGTAATTATTAAGGTTTTTTAGACTATTTTAGAATTTAGCTAAAACTTCAACTATATGCTAGCTAATTTGGCTAATTTAGTATTTTTTTAAAAATCTTTTTTAGGCTAATTTTGAGTTTAGCTAATATTTTAGCTACATGCTAGCTGTTTGGCTAATTTAGGCTTTTTTTTGCTTTATAGGCTATTTTGGTATTAAGCTAATATTTCAATTGCATGCTAGCTAATTTAGTATTTTTTAGGCTAATTTTGGGTTTAGCTAATATTTGAGCTACATGCTAGCTGTCTTGCTTAATTTAGGCTTTTTTTCTAGGCTATTTTGGTATTAAGCTAATATTTCAAATATTTTAACTATATGTAAGCTGTTTCAGCTAATTTATGTTTTTTTTTTATTTTTCAGGCAAATTTTAAGTTTAGCTTAGGGCTGGGCGATAAAACGATAATTATTGATATCGCGATAGAACATTTTTTCGATAGAAGAATGAGTCTATCGCGATAGACTTTTATTTTGAAGGGTCCGCAAATAACACTTGCTAGCGAACAGTTTCTCCTATTTGAGGAGTAAAAGTTAGAGAGTTAGTCGCCACAGGGCGAGTAAGTATCTAATTATTGTGTTTATTAGCTCTCATTTCGGTCATTTTTTTTGGACTCCCACCACGTCCTTCGTCTGCATGAAAGGTAAACAAACGCGCACGAGCCGCAACCCCCGCTGCCGCTGCGTACCTCGTGCCCCGCGCGCTTTATTACAATCATTGTCTGTCCACGCCGAATGCATTTGGCGTCAAATTAATTTACTGTACGCTGTATTAGTTTTAACAAGCGTCAGATTTGATGCTTTTCTGTCAACAGAAAGTCTGTGGCTCTGAAGCCCCTGCACGCAGCTAGCAAAAGCCGACGGGGAAAGTAAAGCTACTATGGCAAGCCGTTATGGTCAAAAATCACCAGAACAATGTGGGTATGGCAGTGCGTCACCTGGACATGTACTATGGTTAATAATACTTATTTGACATATTTAAATGTTGCCACAGTTAGTTTCAATACAACAATTAATACCAAACATAGTGAAAGTTTAATTTCAAAATTGCATTAATTGGTGGTGATAGCATATTAAGCATTCTTTCCTCCTCAGTTTTTGCAGACTTGTCTCCAGACAATACATTTTTGTTATGTGACCCCTGAAAACATTAGAATTTATTTGTAGACTTAATGCTTTGTTTTTTAATGGAACTGAAGAAAAAATTTAGTAGTCTATTTAATAAACTTTTGAAACTTGAAAGCTTTTGCTTTAATTTTCAGCTTAGTTCATTTATATCTATATAGTCTTGGTTATTAAAAAACTAGTTGCATAATTTCCATTGGATCTGTTATGCTTAGTGTGATAGGACATAAATATTTAAATTTAAACAACCTGCTGATGAATTTACATTTCATTTTTGAGCCACAAAGTGTTCAAATATAGTTATTTGGTTTATATCGTGATCAATATCGTTATCGCGCAATATGTAAAAAGCTATATCGTGATATAAAAAATCCCATATCGCCCAGCCCTAGTTTAGCTAATATTTTAGCTACATGCTAGCTGTCTTGACTAATTTAGGCTATTTTGCTTTATAGGCTATTTTAGTATTTAGCTAATATTTCAGCTACATGCTTGTTGTTTTGGCTAAATTATGCTTTTTTCAGTGTTTTAGGCTAATTTGGCATTTAGCTAATATTTTAGCTGGCTATCAGCTTCAGCAATTTCAGCTGTCAACTTCAATGTTTTATAGCTATCGATTTCAGCATCTTCAGAGGTCAGATACAGATGACATTCTAGCATTCACACTAGGATTATCGCAGATAATTTAGTTAGATTAAAGATAATGATGCTTATCTTGTGTGTTTTACATCCATTTTATTCATGACCCGATTAGTCGACTAATCGGAAAAAATAATCTGTGATTAGTCGACTATTAAAATAATCGTTTGTGGCAGCACTAATCAAGTATCACCAAATGAAATATCACGATCTATCACCAAATTAAATATCACGATCTATCCCCGAATCTATCCTCCCTAGCGCCAACATTCCCGACAAAAATGAACATTTCTGAATTTCTAGAAAAAATTAGTCCTAAAATACATTTTTCATTAAGATAATTAACTATCGTCTTGTCAACATTTGAAAGCGATACAAGTATTGACAAATAAAATATCGCGATATGTAACTGAATTGATACACCGCTAGCACCAACAGTCTTGTTAAAATCTCAGAGGTAAATTTTAGAATTTCTGCAGAAACTATGTCCTAAAAACTTCAAATTGATTGTTTCGTTAACATTTTAAGTCGATACAAGAATAACCATATTAATTATCACAATATATCGCCAAATCAACTCTCCCTAAACACCTAGCCCCAACATTCCCACCAGAAATGCTAATTTCTGAATTTTTACAAAAAATAAGTCCTACAATACAGTTTTTTAAAATTAGAATAATTAATTAAATATCATCTTATCAAAAATTTTAATCAATACAAGTATCGGCAAATTAAATATTGCAGAATCGATTTCCCTCTTCAACCCTAGCGCCAACAGTCTCGGAAAAAAAACGCAAATTTCTGAATTTCTCTGGAACTGTGTACGGAATCCAAAAACGACCTGCCCGATATTTTTTTCAATAGTTTTCTCGTTATAACGGTATCCACCATCTTGTTATAACGAGAAAACAAGTTTTTTTTTCTCGTTATAACAATATAATGAAGAATGAGGCGTCGCCCTCTCCCTTACTCGCATGGACACGCCGAGACTTTACCTGTTTTGTCTGTAGTTTGTAGTTAACAACAAAAAATTTTGTTTTTAGTCAATTTTTTGTTTATTAGTTGATCTATGCTCCTTAAATGTCTTAATTCCATCTCATGCACCAGCCCTCCATTAATTTCTTTAATAAAAAACTACAAACAAACAGGTTGATTGAGAGAACCCAGGGCGTTTCTGCATGATGCGTTCACTGACATCAGTCGATCTGAGAAAATTTCAAACTCCAGAACTGATGCTTATAAAATCAATGGATCAAGAGTCGATATTTTTTTCCGAAAAACTGCTTTGTTTCGTTGTGGATTGCATAAAAATGACATAATCAGAGTGGTGGACTGAGTTGGGCCGAGTGGCCGTTTGGGTCCGCTAATGTTTGGAGCTCAGTGAACGCACCATGCGCAGATTCTCCTTGGCTTTGGTCATTTAACCTGTTTGTTTGAAGGTTTTAGGGAGATAAAGGGAGGAGGGCTGGTGCATGAGACGGAATGAAGGAGTATTTTTGTTGTTAAACACAAAATAAAGAAACTTAAATAAAGTTTCTGCATCTCAGTGTGGGAGAGGAAGAGGGGGGACGCTTCAGTCCTCTTTATTGATTAAGGAAATAAACTTTGTTTTCTTGTAGGGCTGCCACGATTAGTCGACTAATCGATGACTAATCGACTATTAAAATAGTCGACAACTAATTTAATAGTCGATTAGTCGTTACTTTATAATATATGGAGTCAGACTGTAGTGAAGTTGAAAGTTATTATGACATTCTGCTAGCTTTTTAGACTATTTTGGCATTTATTAAGGGTTTTCAGGCTACTTTGGAGTTTAGCTAATATTTTAGCTTCATGCTAGCTATTTTGTCTAATTTACGCTTTTTCAGTTTTTTAGGCCAATTTGGAATTAAGATAATATTTCAGCTACATATTAGCTCTTTTGGCTAATTTAGGATTTTTTCAGTTTTTTTAGGCTAATTTGAAGTTTTTCTATTATTCCAGCTACATGCTACCTATTTTGGCTAATTTGGAATTTTTACAGTTTTTTTAGGGCTAATTTTGAGTTTAGCTAATATTTCAGCTACATGTTAGCTTGCTAATTGTAAATGTTTACAGTTTATTAGGCTAATTTGGAGTTTTGCTATTATTTGTATATTTATTATTTATTTATAGATGTTAGCTATTTTAGCTAATTTGGGATTTTTTTTTACAGTTTTTTAGGCTAACTTGGAGTTTAGCTAATATTTCACTATTTTAGCTAATTTTGGATTTTTTTTTACAGTTTTTTAGGCTAATTTGGAGTTTAGCTAATATTTCAGCTGCATGTTAGCTATTTTGGCTAATTTGGGATTTTTATAGTTTTTTAGGCTAATTTGGAGTTTAGCTATTTCTTCAGCTATATGCTAGCGATTTTAGCTTATTTAGGATTTTTTTGTTTTAAAGCTAATCATATTTCAGATTTTCTTTACATCCACTTTGTCCATGATCCGATTAGTCGACTAATCGGAAAAATGAATCGATGATTAGTCAACTATTAAAATAATCGTTTGTGGCAGCATTATTTTCTTGTTATAACAAGTTATTATCGTGTGATAACGACATTATCTCGTTATCTAAAAAAAATTTAAAATGTAGGGCAGGAGGCTGTTTTTGGCGTAAATTTTTGCAGAAACTGTTTTTTATTTGCGCTAAAAACAGTTTAACTGTAAGAACTTCTTTGCAAACAGATCAGAAGATGGTCGGAGAGGAACCCACCAGCTTCATCTCATCAACGTAAGCCGCCATGGCCTCTTCTTCCTCCATGTCTCCCAGAGAATTCCAGGCATCCCTGCCGATTCAAAACAAAGTTTTCACTGAAAAGTGGGTCATTTCTGCACCAACTATGTAAACAAGGAGTCCGTGTGGGTCAAAGGTTGCAGAATGCACCAGAACTGATCTTTGACGGTCACTGACCATTTCGCTTTGCCAACTGCATCCCAGAAACCAGGCCGGGGGATGTTGCATGGTCCCAGAGTGGCTTGTTTGTAATAACTGTAGAACTTCAGCATCATGTCGTTGGACGGCTGGAATGGACCTGAGGAGACAGACCGGATCAGAAGAACTTACAGGCTTTTGTTGTGGTTCTGCAGCTCTGCCGGCTGCTCGTAAAGTGGATTACTTCAATCGCACGAGCTCTAACTAAGCTCGGGGAGCTGCCGCCGACAGACCAGGTGTGAACTGGTTAAACTGGTGACAGCCACAGACTGGCACGCGCGCGCTCACCGTCCGGGGGCAGACTCTTGATCACCTTCACGGCGGCCTCGAACCTGCGCCGAACCAGCCGCCGCTCCTCCTCCGCGCTGACCGCCTCCACCTCCATGGTGCCGCCGGACCTGTTTGACAGCGGCGACCGTCGTGTTTAGTTGTGTATTTAGGACACACAAAAAAACATCCGCGCGACGGCGCCGCGACAGCTCCGCCCCCTCCGCCCAAACGCAGCACAAACCTCAAAACTTTCCCAACAGAAGCTTTAAAAATGTCCGACTTACCTTGAAACCAAACTGCTTATCTCTAAGTCAGAAGGCGACTTGTCTGTAACCCTCGAACAGACGCCATGAACAACATATTAAGCTAAGCGGAGGTGCATTATGGGTAATGTAGGTAGCCTCTCGGCAAACTTTCCTACAAGTCTTCTATGAAGGCTCTTATTTCCTACGTGTCCCAGAATCCTCTGCGGTTACGAACTTGTTTTCTAATAAAGTTGGAATTGGGTAAAACAGATAAAAGCGAAGCGTATGAATATCAACAACGTTTTTTTTTTAAAGCGTTTTTAACAGATTATCTACAAAAAAAAATAAACAACTATTCTCCACTTCGTTCTGAATAAACTACATATCCCAGCGCGTTGTGCTTCCAATCGGTGGAACGATAGGTAGGAAAAAAAACAGGAGGTTTTACTCTGATATTTTTGTGTGACGTTCCAAGTCATTTCAATTCAATTTTATTTATATAGCCCAATTACACGACACAAACAATTTAAAAAAAAAACATAAACAAGTCATAAAAATACAAACAAAAGCTGGTTGCTAAACTAGACTAAACAGATTTAACTAAACTGGGCATCTCTTCTTTTAGACCCTCCTTCTCCGTAAGGAAAAAATAAATAAACAAACAGATTCTTAGGGATAAATATGGGGTGCCGTTTGTAAATCAGTGATGTAAAATTTTTACATCAATGTTTTCAGATATTTAGCGTGTTTTTAGGAGAAAAAAAACAGGTTTTGTTTTTCAAATGCATATTCTCACCCTTTAAATTAATATATTTATAAATGTTACATTTAAGAACTTATTTCAGATTAACCAACTAAATATTTAATTTTAAGCTAAATATATTTAGCCTACAAACTAAATATTTAAGTTTTGCAATTACATATTTAGTTTGCTCATTAAATATTTAAATCTAACCTAAATATTTATTTTTTCAAACTAAATATATAAGTTTTGCAGCTAAATATATAGTTAGAATTTATATATTTAGACTTGAGTTAAATATATAGTTAGGATTTAAATATTTAGATTTGAGTTAAATATATAGTACGAATTTATATATTTAGATTTCAGTTAAATATATAGTTAAGATTTATATATTTAGATTTAAGTTAAATATATTGTTAGGATTTAAATATTTAGATTTGAGTTAAATATATAGTTCAGATAAATGAAAAATAACTGATAAAGAATAGTGGAGTCAATATAAATTTGGGACAGAACCCCAGTGCACTAAATTTTCCCCAGATTTTTGCAACTAATTGAAATTGTAAATTAAATTTAATTCAACCCTGTCAATAGCAATTTGCATGCAATAGTGGAAGGTAATAATAATAATAACAATAGTAGAAAATCTACATTTGTTTTAGCATGTCAATATTAACATAATTTTGGTGCGATTCATGTTTGGTGCAGTGCTATTCACGTGTTGTTCGTCTTTTTAGGAGTTTTTCCTTACTGAAAGGGTCTAACATTTTTATTTAGTCTGTTTAGTTTAGTATAGCAATCAGCTATTGTTTTTATTTTTTTTAATGTTTTTTTTTTTTTGTACAATTACCGGTATGAGCCCCATGAGGCAATTGTGATATTGGGCTACATAAATAAAATTGAATTAATATAATATTAATCAAAGCCTGTTTGTGAAACTTTTTCCTCTCTGTTTCTCTCCGTAGAAAAATATTTATAACGGATGCAATGAAAATTAGTATTCCCCAAACTTCATTAAAGTGGGTGAAGTAGAGGAGAAATTAGTTAAATATTCTTTAAAAACACAGTTTTACTGAACTGATTCATTTTTGATGATGACATAGCATTACAAGCTAGCTTAAAACAATAATTTTTTCCCCTTATCCCTTTTTTTTCCGAAATTCTCTTAAAAATGTAGTGCTTTCACTAACACGTGTTAAAGTGAAACTAAATTTTTTTGTAAATATGATTTAATATCGATTTTATTAATAAACATATTACACATTGTGTCGAAAATATTCGATAAAAGTGAATTATGACGTTGCAGTGACTCCTCTACGTTGTGATAGACGATCTTCGGTGTGGGCAGGAATCCTAGTCAAAGGACTTTTTTTTTCCCTGGCAGATCTGGTGGCCGTTTGAACGGGAAGGCAGGCTCTGCGGAGAGGATGTAAGATGGCAGAGCTACAAATGTTGTTAGATGAGGAGATTCCCGCCGGTAAAAGAGCGCTCGTGGAGAGTTACCAGAACCTGACCAGAGTCGCGGACTACTGCGAAAACAATTATGTTCAGGTAAGTGAGTTCGCCGCCGCGTATTTAATCCTCCGCTCCGCCCGTCGCGGAGGGGAAAAGCTCCGGCTGTCGGGACAGGAAATGTGGATAAAGAAAGTAGACTTCAGCCGTGATAGCGAATCAGCGCCGCGGCTTTGACGTGCTGCCGGACGTTTCCGTGACCGCACCGGTTTTGTTTGTTTCCAAGTTTTACATGAGCTCATCTTTATTTGAATAAACGTCGAGGGTGTATCAATAAAGTTTTTTGTTTGTCAATAACAAACTGGTTCTACGTTTTAACTACTTTGCTAACCTGTTAGCCGCGAGAGTGCTTTAAATTCCAGAAGGTCATTAAACTCACCACGAAATGCAACAAAAACAGTTTATAACAGACATTAAAGGTGATTTTTGAGTGTTTATTGGGTCGTAATGTGCATAATGGAGCCGGAAAACTATATTTTTTAAATAAATTGTACCATATAGTTGAATTAATTGAGTTTAATGGGTGGGAATCGGTTAAAATCAGGAGAATCCTCTGGTTAATAATGGATGAAGCATTGATTTAGCTCTAACATGGGGCAGAGTTTGCTCTGGTTTTGGTGTAACCTTGCAGTTGTGACATGCACTCTTGGTTTGAAATTTTCTTTTTTTTTTTTTTTTTTTTTTTTAAAAAAAGATCAACAGCATCTGTGGTCGTAGCTGCTACCAAAATAGCAAGCCGAGACCCACAAACGGTGCACGAGCGTGTTTTTCAACAGGAACTGACTTTATCAGCCTTCAGAGGGTGTGCCCATTCCAGCTGCACTCCCCAAGGACTCCCTGTAATTTAGCTTCCTTCCTGCTCCTCTGAGGTCTTTGCAGCCGTCACGGTTGTCCCAGACCAGGACTGGACGCCACGGGTCTCCTCTCCGAGAGCGTTTTGGACCGGGCGGAGCGGTGACATGGCGTGTGGAGCGGGACGTGGGAGTTTCCTCGTTGTGAAAGCCAGCTGGAACACGACACTGATTTCCCACAATGTTTCAGCCCCCGAGGAAAAACCGCCTTTGAGTTCAGAGTTTGACTGAAAGCGCCACTTCTTATTTCTCGTCTGCTTCTCGATGAAGATGACGTCTATTTCAGGCTGATCAGACCTGTTTTACCACAAAGGTTTATTTTTGCCGAACGGATCAGACTTCTGCTGAAAATAACTAGCACCTTCATCATATAATAGGTTGTGAATTCATACATTCTCATCCCAACTCGTCACATATTGGCGTTTGGTTGACGACCCCTTCTTGACGTTTTAGGTGTCCCCAACTTGTTGTTTTTTGACGTGCTGGCTGTTTGTAATATCAAGGGTCCACAAAGGTCGGGGCTCGGTACCACACCCTAACGGGGTACCGGAGGCAGATTGGTCCTCGGGACGCCTCCAGTGACAGATTAGGGTAATGGGTTTGGATACCTGTACCAAATCTGCGTCTGGTACCCGGTTAGGGTAACAGGTTTTGGTCCGGTACTGCGTTCAGTGTTGGCTTAGGTTAGGGGAGGGGTAGGGAACCCTGGTCCTCGAGAGCCACCTTCCTGAGTCATGAGTCCCTACACTGATTACCTGGTTCAGGTGTGTTCAGCCAATAAGAACACACTTGAACCAGCAGGATATGTTAGAAAAGATCAGGGTTCCCTGCCCCCTGGGTTAGGGTAACAGGTTTGGGTACTGATACCGGTCGCTTCACAAAGACCGATGCCTGTTGTTGTTCCGGGTTAGTGTAATGGGTCCGGTACCATGTCCCCGGGACCAATTTGTGTCCAATGCCGAGTTAAGGTAACGGTTTGGGTAACAGTACCGGTCGCGTCCCGAGGACCAATCTGCGTCCGATTCCAGGCTAGAGTAACGAGTTTGGGTCCAGTACCGTGTCCAGTGCCGGGTTAGGGTAATGTGTTTGAGTACCAGTACAAACACTTCCCGAGGACCAACCCGTGTCCGGTACCACAGCCAGTACCACGTCCTAAGGGTTGGGGACCCTTGAACAGCCAGCATGTTAAAAACGATGAGTGTTTCTGCTGGGTTATAGTAATGGGTTTGGGTACCGAACGCATCCCGAAGACCAGTCCACATCCAATCCTAGGTTTGGGTAATGGATTTGGGTTCGGTACTGCATCCAGTTACGGGTTAGTTTAAGGTAGTAGATTTGGGTACCGGTACCGGTCGCATCCTGGTGACCAATCTGCGTCCAGTTCCGGGTTATGGTAACGGGTTTGGGTCCGTTACAGCGTCCAGTGCTGAGTTAGGGTAACAGGTTTTGGTCCGGTACTGCGTTCAGTGTTGGCTTAGGTTAGGGGAGGGGTAGGGAACCCTGGTCCTCGAGAGCCACCTTCCTGAGTCATGAGTACCTACACGGATTACCTGGTTCAGGTGTGTTCAGCCAATAAGAACATGCCAGAGCAGGATATGTTAGGAAACATGCAGGAAGGTTCTTGAGGACCATGGTTCCCTGCCTCCTGGGTTAGGGTAACAGGTTTGGGTTCTGGTACCGGTCGCTTCGCAAAGACCGATGCCTGTTGTTGTTCCGGGTTAGTGTAATGGATTTGGGTCCGGTATCATGTCCCCGGGACCAATCTGTGTCCAATGCCGAGTTAGGGTAACGTGTTTGGGTAACAGTACCGGTCGCGTCCCGAGGACCAATCTGCATCCGATTCCAGGCTAGGGTAACGAGTTTGGGTCCAGTACCGTGTCCAGTGCCGGGTTAGGGTAATGTGTCTGAGTACCAGTATGAACACTTCCTGAGGACCCTTAGGACGTGGTACCACAGCCAGTACCACGTCCTAAGGGTTGCAGACCCTTGAACAGCCAGCATGTTAAAAACGATGAGCGTCTCTGCTGGGTTATAGTATCGGTTGGGGTACCGAACGCATCCTGAAGACCAGTCCACGTCCAATGCTAGGTCTGGGTAATGGATTTGGGTTCGGTACTGCATCCAGTTACGGGTTAGTTTAAGGTAATAGATTTGGGTACCGGTACCGGTCGCATCCTGGTGACCAATCTGCGTCCAGTGCCGGGTTATGGTAACGGGTTTGGGTCCGGTACAGCGTCCAGTGCCGAGTTAGGGTAATGGGGCTGAGAACCAGTTTGCACACTTCCCGAGGACCAACCCGCGTCTGGTACCGCAGCTGGTACCACGTCAAAAAACTATGAATCTTAGTGCCGGGTTAGAGTAATGGATTTGGGTCCGGTACAGTGTCCCCGGGTCCAATCTGTGTCCAATGCAGAGTTAGGGTAACTGGTTTGGGTAACAGTACCGGTCGCGTCTTGAGGACCAATCTGCTTCCGATTCCAGGCTAATTAACGAGTTTGGGTCCAGTACCGTGTCCAGTGCCGAGTTAGGGTAATGGATCTGAGACCCAGTACCGTACACTTCCCGAGGACCAACCCGCGTCTGGTACTGCAGCTGGTACCACGTCAAAAAACGACGAATCTTAGTGCCGGGTTAGGGTAATGGGTTTGGGTCTGGTGCCGGATAAGAGTTACGGTAACAGATTTGGGTACCGGTACTCCATCTCGAGGACCAATCCGCTTCAGTTACCTAAACTGGTTACCCTAACCCAGAACCAGACCCAAACTGGTGCCAGATATGGTACTGGACCAGAACCGGTACCAGTTTCAATACTGGGTGGGAACCGGGCCTAACGCAATACTGAACGTGTGGATAACCAGACACCTCAGTACTGTTTCTGGTGTTTCGAATGATAGAAATTGACATTTTGTTGAATAACATTAAGATTTAAGTGGCAATATCTCTAAAATGTTTCTTTAATCTCTCTTACAATCACTCAACATTGGATTGGATTCACAATTTTACCTCAAATTGGTGCACGACTGTCAAACTGGGAGGAGTTCAGTGATCTTCTCTACCGGCTGCATTTATTTGCTTTTATTTTGAAAATTCTCGTTACGGATCAGTTCCTGTCTTTTAAGCGGCTACAGACTTGAATTCTCTGTGGGCGAGGCGAGTGTCAGACTGTTGGGATGGAAACGCTCGCTCCGACATGTCGCGGCTTGACTCGGAGGCTTCATGTCACCTGCAGTCAGGACGGCGGCGGCGGCGGCGGCGCACCAGCAGCTCCGCCCGAAATGCGTCTTTAATGGAGCCTGAACTCAGAAGCTGCAACGTCTTAATTTATGCCGGTGGGCTTAACCTCCGGGACAAGGGCACACAGTCGGTATGCAAAGCAGGCCACCTGGTCGAAGGGAAGGAGAGGCATCACGGTGAAAATATTCAACCGCACGAACGACAATCAAGGTTATTTATATAACCCGATATCACAAAAACTTTGACCTCATTGGACTTCATAACTCAGCATTTAGTGTTTTCGCTAAAGAAAAAAGGTAAAAACATAATTTAGCTGAAACATTTAGTCGCTTTACAGCTTTTAAAAATGTCAAAAAGATTCAAATTCTACGTATTTTTATTTGTTTGTTTCGCAGCATCGTCTTTACATAGACGCATTCACAGAAATGTCCTGGAACTTCGTCTAAATATTTAAATCCTTCAGAATAAGATGGAATTAATGTGACTTTAGATTATTGTTGCTACTAATAATTAAATTCTTCCTCAGTTTAAGCACATTTTTAAGAGATCATTTTTTATACCTATTGAAAATGATTGGGAAATTATTAAAATCTTTCAAAAATGTAGTTTAGCTTTTGAAACTTTAGTAATATTGTTATCAAAATCTTCAGGAAATTTCCTGCTTGTACTTTTGGTATTCACAAATTTTAAAATTCTCAAAATTTTTTTGCAATTATTGCAATTTTTAAGTTTTTTGTAGCTGCATAGAAAAGAGAAATTCTTCAAAAACATTGCATATTTGAAACCTATGCAATATTGGGATAAAAGGTTTAGGACCTTTTTCCCACTTATACTTTTGGTATTGATATATTTTAAGTTTTTTTAAGATTTTACGCAATTTATGCGATTCTTAAGTCCCATTGAAAATTATTGGGAAATTCTTCAAAAACTTTCTTCACTTTTGACTCTTGAGCAATCTTGTTTTCAAAATGTTTTGGACCTTTTTGATTGTACTTTTGGTATTCATGTATTTTACAGTTTTTAAGATTTGACTTTTAAACCCAATTAAAGATGAATAGAACATTTTTCAAATCCATCAATAACTTTGTGCACTTTTGTAATTTAAGAAATCTTGTTAGCAAAACGTTTTGCAAGTTCAGGATTTTTCCGATTGTATTTTTGGTATTCAGAGCTTTTTACGCATTTTAAAATTTTACCTAATTTATCTGTTTTTTTTTTTTTCCTTTTTTAAGCCCATAATGGAAATGAGAAACTCTTCTAATACTTTGTACACTTTGAAACCTGTGCAGCATTGATACCAAAACATTCAGGAAATTCTTGATTTTCCTTTTTTTCACAAATTTTATGTTTTTTGAAAACCTTTGTAATATTTGCGATTTTTCAGCTTCATCAGAAATTAATGGAAAATTCCTCAAATCCTTCAAAAACCTTTTACACTTTTGAAATTTAAGCAAACTTGTTATGGTAAACATTTAGGAGATTCCTGCTTGTACTTTTGGTATTAAAATATATTTAAAAAAATAAAATTTTATACAACTTTTGAATTTTTTTTTTAGCTCCATATAAATAGAAATTCTTTAAATACTTTGATCACGTTTAAGTCTATGTAATATTGGTGTCAAAATGTTCATTAAGTTCAGGACATTTCATTGGTGTTCATGTATTTAACGTTTTTTAAGATTTACGCAATTTATGTGTTTTTCAGCCCCATTGAAAATGAATGGGAAATTCTTCAAATTTTTCAAAAAACTTTATTTACTTTTGACACTTAAGCAATCTTATCATCAAAATGTTCAGGACATTTTTGCTTGTGCTTTCGGTATTCATATATTTAGTGTTTTTTTTTGTTGTTTTTTTTAAGTATGCATTTTATTTGATTTTTAGCCCCATAGATAAAATAAATTCTTTGAATACTTTGTGCACTTTAAAACCTGTGCAATATTAGTACAAAAACATTCAGCATGTTCTGGACATTTCTGTTTGTACTTTTAATTTTCACAAATTTTGACTGTTTTTTAAATTTTAGTTAGTTTTTGCAATTTTTCCAGACATCCTTCAAATTCTTTACAAACTTTTTGCTAAATTCTGCAAGTTATCAAGTCGTTCATCACGTTCAGGACATTCATGCTTGCACTTTTGATAATTTTCAAAGCATATTTAGTGACCACTTTCACATTGTTGCAGTAAATACAACTTTTCTAGTTAACTTTAAATGTTCTTGACTTCAATCTCATTCATTCAGGATTAAAATAAATATATTTTTGTTGTTTTAAAACTGTTAGTTGTTGAAAATGTTCAAAAATATTAGTTCTATCTTTGAAAAACTTCAGTCTTTGGAATTGAAAAGAGCTGAAATACTGTTGGACCGGTTCTCCGGGTAGTTCTGCTCCAACAGCCGGTCCAGAAAGAGGTTCCTGATCCTCCACACTTGGATTAACGAGGAAATGAAACTGAACCGGATCAGAATCCAGACCGAGTCCAGCTCCGCACGTGACTGCTGACTCGGCGGGATGCGGATGTGCTGACTCAGACGTGAGCACGCCGCTGGTTCAGACAAAGGCTTGTAAATCATGGAGATCCTCCAGCTTCGTCCTAAAAGAGTCCAGAGTTGGTTAAAGCAGACGAATGTTTGTATTTATTCCCGTCCCTCCCCGTTTAGTGTCCTGGTTTTTCATAGAAAGGCTGGCGGCTCTGGACCGTTCATCCTCTAAGCCACCTGTCACTCGTCCCCGTCAGCAGATCCACTCTCACAGGCCGCAGAGCTTTAGTTTATCCGTGAAAACCAAGCGGCGGCGGCGGCGTCCCTGATGCGGCTTTCTGTCCGGTTAAGTCCCGCCGCAGAGGAGAAAGAGTTTCCTCCGTCTGCTCTCTGACCTCCTGAAGGAGATTTGAATGTAAGACGAGGCAGACCGGATGGGTTTTAGAGGAACCATGAAGATGTGATTTTTCAACTCACCTTCAACGCTCTGGAAAAACCTTCAGTTCAGATTTATATTGACGTTCTTCCTCTTTAGGAGGAAAGAACTCTCAGAAAGGTCTGTCAGAACCTGAAAAGGTTAACGACAGACTTGATTCTGTTGACCTTTAAATCAACATCAAACACAGCATGAAGGAAAAAATAGAAATAGAGTTCATGAAAGACCCGCTCCCATGAAAATATGTTTTTCATTAGGGCGGCAACAAAGCATTATTTCAATAGTCGTCTAATCACCAGTTTGTTTTTACCTCCATTAGTCGCCGATTATTTTCCTGATTAGTCGACTAATCGCAGATAATTTACCCGATTAGTCGACTAATCACTGATTTTTTTTTTTTTTTTCCCGATTAGTCGACTAATCACTGATTTTTTTTTTCCCGATTAGTCGACTAATCACAGATAACTTCTACGGTTAGTTGACCAATCACTGATTATTTTCCGATTAGTCGACTAATCACTGATTTTTTTTTTTTTTCCCGATTAGTCAACTAATCACAGATAATTTCCACGGTTAGACGACCAATCACCAATTGTTTTCCGATTAGTCGACTAATCACTGATTTTTTTTCCCGATTAGTCGACTAATCACTGATTTTTTTTTTTTTCCCGATTAGTCAACTAATCACAGATAATTTCCACGGTTAGACGACCAATCACTGATTATTTTCCCGATTAGTCAACCAATCACCGATTGTTATCACTGATTTGTTTCCTGATCATTCGATTTATCGTCAGTTGCTTTTCCCAAATAGTTGACTAATCGTTGATTGATTATTTTTCCCCGATTAGTCGACTAACACTAACCCTTCCTGATTAGTCGATTAATAACCAATTATTTTCCTCTATTATTTTACTCTATTAGTAGACTCCCCTCTGATTATTTTCCCAATTAGTCGACTGATCGTTGATTGTTTATTTATTTTTAACCGATTAGTCTTTTATCCATCCTAAATGAGTCAGAACCAGATAAGAATTTGAAGGTAGAGACTGGATTTATGCGTTTCCTTTGCATCTCGGTAGCAGTTGGTCTATGAATCGGTGTTGGTACGGCGGTTTGGGTGAACGGTTCTGTCTCTGTCAGTGGTGAAGCTGCAGAGAAATGCTCACTTTTTACACATTTCTATTTAAACGGCAATGACCCACTCAGTGGCCTATGGGTGGAGTGTCCACCCTGTGACTCGCAGGTCGTTGAGTCATACCAAAGATTCTTAAAATGAGCCTCCCTATTCACACCTCACGGGTGTGTGAAAACCAACAAGACTTTAAAATTACCTTAAATGTCGTTGATTTTTGTCCTTTATTTCTTTTATAGATTCAGGAAGTGGCATCGGATCGATGTCGCCATCGACATCAAAACTTTTGAACCGACTCCCAGCATCGCCGCATGTTCAGAGAAACTCTGCTGGAGCTTTTCTTCCATTTTAAGAACAGTTTTGAATAATTTATGACAGTTTCTTACTGTCATAAATTACGTGTACGATCGACAGGATTCAAAGGAATGTTCTGAATTCCTCGGATTGCAGACGTTTGGATCTAATCGACCAGCTGGTCAGAACCTTGAACTCTTCTGTCTTCTACCAACCGGCTCCAGGTCTCGGGTCTCTCCCGCCTCGGTCGATGCATCACAGCGGAGTCGAACCTCCCAGTTCGATCCGGTTTGGTTTTCGTGTCTCTGAGACGTCCGTGAGAACGCCGCCTCCGGGATGACAGCTGAACTCTGGGAAAACCCTCCAGCTGCACTCGGAAGATGTCCTGCAGAATTCCTGACATTCCTGAGCTGCTTCTGTGTGTTTTCAATCTCAGTCTGTGTTCACTCCTACAAATCCAGGATCAGACTACTTCCTGGAAACGGCGGTTTCACTTGCGGTTCTGTAAACTGATTTCATTGACTGACACCAGGAAAACAGTGCGGTTCCTTGCGGTCGTAACCCCCTCCCGCCGCCTTTGCGTTAACGACACACGATTGCCCTTCTGTGGCCGTTATCTTGTCAGACTGGATGGATGAGCGTTTGAGCTGCAGGCGTTTCGAAACGATCCTCGTTTTTGCTCCGTTCCCGTAAAACTTTCCGGTCCTTTCCCGGCTGAAGCTTCAGTCTCAGGGTGCAGCCTTTGCATTCCTCTCCTCTGTGGAGGTGCTGACAGCTCGTCTGTAGTTCATTACTCAGCTCAGAAAAATGAGCCGAAGCGCCTCGGGAGCCTGAAAAGCTCTCCAGGAGCTCGCCGCCCTCCCCGCGTCTCCCGCTGCGCCGGCGTATGCTGCCGCCGCCGGTGGGCACGGATCAAACGCGCTTTGTTCTACTTCAGAGTCTCTGGAAGGATCGGGCTGGTGGGAGTTTACGGAGACAGAACCAGAGATGAAGTGATGCAGAGAGGAGGAGGTTCGAAGGGTCAACCGCTTTACACCACATCAAAATATAAACCATAAAATGCTACAGTTTATGCACCATGAAACAATAATAGAGCCTTAGGAAAGTGGATTTTAGGAACATTTCTTAACTCGTAAGTGTGGTCCCTTTGAGAGACACTTTCATCTCCTGCTGCTTAAAGAAAGTGGAACCAACACACTTCATCTGTAACTGTATCTGTATTAGTCCTGTCACAAACGATTATTTTAATAGTCGACTAATCCCCGATTATTTTTTCCGATTAGTCGACTAATCCGGTCATGCGCAAACTGGATTTAAAGCACACATCTTAACCACCATTGCTGTTAAATTTGAAGTGTTGAAGCTTTATTCTAACTAAAGACGATAGTTTATTAATGAGTCATGCAGCTTCTTTACTTCATTAGTTTATGGTCGACATAGTCACTATTTGTGGCAGCTCATCCTAACATTTATTAGCTTTAATCATTAGCTTTAGCTTGACTAGAACTAGATAATGCGAGTGTGAATGCTGTAAGCTAAATTTGGTCACAAGAGATGCTAGTGCTTATAGCTGAAAATGCTAAAATTAATACTTAATAACGCTGAAGTTGATAGCTGAAATCACTGAAGCTAATAGCTGAAAACGCTGAAGCTGATAGCTAGCTAAAATATTAGTTAAATGCCAAATTAGCCTAAAAAACTGAAAAAAGCCCAAGTTAACCAAAACGTCTAACACACAGCTGAAATGTTAGCTAAACTCCAAAATAACCTAAAAATAAAAAAAGCCTATATTAGCTTTAACAGCTAGCATGAAGCTGACATATTAGCTAAACCCCAAAATAGCAAAAAAAAAGCTAAATTTAGCTAAAATAGCTAGCATGTTGCTGAAATTTTAGCTAAACCCCAAAATATCCTAAAAATGAAAAAAAAGCCTAATTAGCCATAATAGTTAGCATTCAACTGAAATATTAGCTAAACTCCAAAGCTACAAAAAAAGCTAAATTTAGCCAAAATAGCTAGCTTGTAGCTAAAATATTAGCTAAACTCAAAAATAGCTTAAAAATGAAATTAAAAAAAGCTTAAATTAGCTAAAATAGCTAGATGGAAAAAAAACATTTAATAAATGCCAAAATAGTCCAAAAAGCTAGCATAACACCATTATAACTTTCAACTTTACTGCACTCTGACTCCATATAATATAAAGTAACGACTAATCAACTATTAAATTAGTCGTTGACTATTTTAATAGTCGATTAGTCGACTAAACGTGGCAGCCTTGATCTGTATGGAGCAAAATCAGGGTCAATATTATTTGAAACCGAAATAAAATATTTTGAAAAAAATATTAATGTTTGGCCGAAAACATAGGTTTCCAAAACTTAAAATTTCAATTTCAAAACTATTTTTTCAGTTTCAAACCTTTTTTTTTTGTTTACGAACCTCCAAGTTTCAGTTTCAAAACTTTTGGCCCCGTTGTGGCGCCTTGGAGCGGGGCTAACACGAGGACCAATCAAAATCGATGAGGATGGTATCCTCAGTTCCGATGCCTTCACTGGCTCTGAGAACTGTAACAATTACGATCAGGAAACGGCTGTTCATTCTGTACTCTCATAGTCTGAAGTTGTCCCAAGACGGGGGTAAAAAGCAGAGTTTTATCCCGTATAAACCGCTTGACCAAAACACCGTTCTAGCCCGTTCAAAGCGGCATTTTATTGAGTTAAATACAGGCGAAGAAAACTGAAAAAATAGTTTTGAAACTGACATTTTGAGTTGGAAACCTATTTTTTCGGCCAAACATCAATATTTTTTTCAAAATATTTTATTTCGGTTTCAAATAATATTGACCCCGATTTAGCTCCATATATCTGTAATCCAAAAAAGCCCAGCTAAGGACAAATGCTACAAACTAGCCACGGCTAAAAGCATTATGATACGGGCATGGGACTGCTATTGATAGCATGTCTATGTTTTTATATCTGTCCTTACTCAATAGATACATTCAAATTCAACCACAGAAAATGGCGGCTTAAAAAACTTTTATATTTTTCTCTTTTTTTTTTTCTCCTGTCGGTAGATTTAACATTGGCCATAACTCACCTGAAATATGGGCGTGGCCATTTGACTATATATGGGAAGTGGAATGAGTGACTCCTCCCACCTAGCGTTCCAAACAGGAAGTACCTGCCGGCTCCAACAAGCCAAAATCTTATAGACGTTAAACTGTCGTTCGATTGGTCAGAATAACCTGACACCAGTTTTTGTCCATCCGTTGTCTATCCATACCTCCGTCTGTCTTATCAAAAGAAGTCGATTCCAAAAGTTTTGGATCAATCCGGCGCCATGTTGGAGTCAGGTGTCATCAGTTATCAGTGATTGGTCCGAGTCAGGAACTACTCTGGCCAATCAGGATTAAGACTGTTGGAAAATCTTCTAGTCTAATGTTTTGAACGTTGAGGCCAGCAGGCTCCTCCTACTTTTATTGAGGCATCTGATTGGTCAATTTATAACTTGAAACCAATAGCATGAAAATACGTTTTGATTGAATGATTTTTCTGACCAATGACAGCTGTTTATTTCTCTATTGAAGTCTTTGGGATTTTGGCTTCTTGGAGCCACTTCCTGTTTGGAACACCATGGGGGGGCGGAGTCACTCAGTCCAGTTCTCATAAGCAGCAGTTGTGGATTTCTATATATAGGATGAAGCCAGCAGGAAATGATGCCTTTCAGAATAAAGGTCATGTAGAGTTGCGTATCAAACGTTGAACGGACTCTTAAAAGGTCTTTAAATCAAAGATGAACCATCACGTATTTCCTCTACTTCCCAGTTGTGTCCTTTTATACGTTTATTACTCTATAAAGTTCTCCTTTTCTTTGAAGAGCTAATGTTGTTCGTTAGCGTCCTTTGTCTGGAAAATAAACAGCTTTTCCCGACAATGGATGAAAGTTCTGATTGGAGGGAAGCGCATGTCTGACATGTTTGCAGAACGGTTCAGAAGTTGACGTGGAAGCTTTGACTTCCAGCCTCGTATGTAGGCCAGCGGTTCTGCTCCGTGAACTCTTCCTGAATTGGTTTGAAATCTCCTTACACAACACAGAGCGCGTCGGCGTGCCCCAAAGGAGGCGCGTTCGTAACGCCGCCGTGTTTGTTGTCATTGTTTGGTGGGTTCTGGTCCAGCTGTCACACGCCGCTGCGCTTGTAATCAGAGTACGGCTGTGCGGCGGCGATTACCACATCTCAACAGATGGCCCTTTGCACCCAGCCCTCCAGAGGAAGAGCTGCTATCGAGCGGTTACGGCTCAACACATCTGCTGCTCTGAAAACGCCGTCACCTCCTCACCCACGCCAGGATCTCCACTTAAGTCTGCTTTTGGATTTGTGACGAGCCGCCACGCAGGAATTGTCATCGATTCCTGTAGGGCTGCCACGATTAGTCGACTAATGGATGACTAATCGACTATTAAAATAGTCGACAACTAATTTCATAGTCGATTAGTCGTTACTTTATAATATATGGAGTCAGGCTGTAGTGAAGTTGAAAGTTATAATGACATTCTGCTAGCTTTTTAGACTATTTTGGCATTTATTAAGGGTTTTCAGGCTATTTTGGAGTTTAGCTAATATTTTAGCTTCATGCTAGCTATTTTGGCTAATTTAAGCTTTTTCAGTTTTTTAGGCTAATTTGGAATTAAGATAATATTTCAGCTACATATTAGCTCTTTTGGCTAATTTAGGATTTTTTCAGTTTTGTAGGCAAATTTGGAGTTTAGCTAATATTTCATTTACATGTTAGCTAGCTAATTCTAAATGTTTACAGTTTTTTAGGCTAATTTGGAGTTTTTTTATTATTCCAGCTACATGCTACCTATTTTGGCTAATTTGGAATTTTTACAGTTTTTTAGGGCTAATTTGGAGTTTAGCTAATATTTCACTATTTTAGCTAATTTGGGATTTTTACAGTTTTTTAGGCTAATTTGGAGTTTTGCTATGTCTTCAGCTACATGCTAGCTATTTTGGCTAATTTGGAATTTTTACAGTTTTTTAGACTAATTTGGAGTTTAGCTAATATTTCAGCTACATGCTAGCGATTTTAGCTTATTTAGGATTTTTTTGTTTTAAAGCTAATCATATTTCAGATTTTCTTTACATCCACTTTGTCCATGATCCGATTTGTCGACTAATCGGAAAAATTAATCGATGATTAGTCGACTATTAAAATAATCGTTTGTGGCAGCCCTAGATTCCTGTCATGTTGTCCTCTTCTGGAGAATCCTTCGGCGGCGCCGCCCACCTCCCGTCTCCCTTCAGGCAGTGACCATTCCAGCCCACAGATCAAATGTGGGAGCCCTGCTCTCTTTAACCAGGAGCTGGTTTTTACACCAATTAGTCTGTGAGGCCTCTTCCTCTTCCTCACAGCTGGGACACAGATGAGGAAGGTGGATTAGTTAATAGATACGAGGACGAATATGTTTTATTTCACCATGAAGTGTAATTATACTCAATAGAAATGTGACGTACTGATTCTCATGGGGGTTATAGGTTATGGAGCTAAATCGAGGACAATAATATTTAAAACCAAAATAAAATATTTAAAAAAAAATTTAGTTTTTGGACAAAAAAAAAGGAAAATTGTCCAAAACTTTTTGCTATCGTAAAATAAACTTAATTGTTTTCTAGGTTTCAAAATTGTGTGTCTGAATGCAAACGCTTTGGTCCTAACGTTACTTCTTTTGTATTTATTCCGTACAATGTCATTCATGGAAGTGGTGTAGGGCTGCCACAAACGATTATTTTAATAGTCGACTAATCACCGATTATTTTTTCCGATTAGTCGACTAATCTGTTCATGGCCAAAGTGGATGTAAAGATGCTGAAGTTGATAACCAGCTAAAATATTAGTTAAATGCCAAATTAGCCAAAAAATAAAAAGAGCCAAAGTTAGCCTAAATAGCTAGCATGCTGCTGAAATATTTGCTAAACTCCAAATTAGCCTTAAAAAAATGGAAAAATCCTATATTAGCCAAAACAGCTAGCATATAGCTGAAATATAAGTTAAACTCAAAAGTTGCCTAAAAAAGCTAAAGTTAGCCGAAATAGCTAGCATGCTGCTGAAATATTAGCTAAACTCCAAAATAGCCTAAAAAACCTTAATAAATGCCAAAATATTCCAAAAAGCTAGCAGAATGCTATTATAACTTTCAACTTCACTACAATCTGACTTCATACAATATAAAGTAACGACTAATCGACTATTAAATTAGTTGTCGATTATTTTAATAGTCGATTAGTCATCGATTAGTCGACTAATCGTGGCAGCCCTAGAGTGGTGACTAAGATGTGTGCTTAGTTTTATTACTTTAATATTTATATATAAATAGGTCATTTTACTATAGAACTTGCACTTTTTATTATATTATTTATTGTTCTGCACTTGAGAAAGGAGATTTCTTTTTTTAATGTCATTGTACAAGTGTGCGATAACAAATAAATTTGATTCTGTTCTATTGACTGTATAATTGATTCCTTAGTTAATAGTCTTAATCTAATTTGCGCTAAATTTTTCCTCCCAATAAAAATCATGTTCTTGTTGCATTTTTCTCATGATGGTGGACATAAAAAATTAAGATTAAAATTGTATTTCTGAGTATTTCTTTATTAAAATAACTTTGAATCGGGAGCAGATGAAAAGTTTGCATTCGTGATGTCACAAATACACTGGGCGGGGCCACAAACTTCCTGCTCAACCCCTTTCTGATGCATCCACTTGCAGACAAATAGATCCATGAACGTCTTTGTTTTCGTCATCTGAACTTAAATCTGGATCTGAACTGGACGACTGGATTACTCTGATGCTGCTCGCCGTTTTTGTTGCTTCGCGAGGGTTAGGTTGAGGGTGTGAGGGGCTGTAAACTAGTGGAAGAGCGTGATTGTAAACGAATAGGTCATGGGAAATCAGCACAGGGTTATTTCAGTCCCAATGAATTTCTAGTAAACTATTGCCACTCGGCAGAAACTGTGTCCTAGAAAACAACAAGTTTTTGATTTAAAATGCAAAAGGTATTTGCAAATATTACATTTGCTGAAAGACTGGACATTTTGTTAAAGAACTATGAAAGAGTGCTGAAGTTGAGCTAATTTTTTTTAAAAGTTTTGTAGTAAAATTGCTTAAAAATCCCTAATACATGTCAATTTTGGAAAAAAAAAATTAGTTTGTTGCCTAAATTTGAGCTAAACGCAAAATTAGCCTAAAGAACTTCAGTATATGCCAAAATTAGCATTAAAAAGAAGCTAGCTTGTTGCGTAAATACTAGCTTAACTCCAAAATCACCTAAATTCCTCAGTAGACCAAATTATTAAAAAACATTAGCATGTTACAAAATTAGAAGCTAAACTCGAAATGAGCCTAAAAAACCCCAGTAGATAACAAATGAGCCAAAAACATTAGCATGTTGCTAAAATATTAGCCAAACTCCAAATTAGCCCAAAACGATTATTTTAATAGTTTTCTAATCATCGATTGTTTTTTCTGATTAGTCGACTAATCAGGTCGTGCGCAAACTGGATGTAAAACACAAATCTTAACCATCATTAGCTTAAACTAACTAAAAACTACATATATAGCATTATGTCCAATAATGCTAGTGTGAATGCTGTTAGCTGAATTTGGCCGCTGAAGATGCTAATCCTGATAGCTTAAAGTGCTGAAACTGATAGCTAAAATCGCTGAAGCTAATAGCTAGCTAAAATGTAAGTTAAATGCCAAATTAACCTAAAGAACTAAAAAAAAAAAATAATAAAAATAAATTACTCAAAACAGCTAGCATGCAACTGAAATATTAGTGCAACTCCAAAATAGTCTAAAAAAACCATAAAAAATGCCAAAATACTCAGAAAAGCTCGAATAATTACATTATAACTTTCAACTTTACTACACTCTGAATCCATAAAATATAAACTAACGACTAATCGACTGTTAAATTAGTCGTCGATTATTTTGGTTGTCGATAATCGTGGCAGCCCTCTTAGCCAAAACTTTAGCTTATTGCTAAAATAGAAGCTAAACACTGAAATAGCCTAAAATTCGCAATAAATCAAATGAGCCAAAAATGTTAGCATGTTGTTAAAATATTAGCTAAACTCCAATTTTTTTGAAAATTGATATCAAGGCTGAAAACCCAGCCCTTAAGTATAGTCAAAGGTTTGTTGCCAATCTACTTAAAATTTCTATGCTTGAAGACTTCCCCATTCATTTCCTATGGGGCAAATTTTGCTCAACATTTCAAAAACTTTAAAGTTTATGAATACCAAAAATACAAGCAATAAGGTCCTGAACGAGCCGATTTCTGAAAGTGGGATTAAGGTTTTTTCTTGCCTAATAATAAACTGATTTTCTTTAATGCTGCAGATTTCAGGCTCAGCTGTGTTTCTGATAAACAGAAAGACGATGGTGTCTGTCTTCACGGGGGCTGCAGGATGCATTACATCAACCGAACTCCTCCAGGAAGGATCCTGGTATTTTAGGAATGAGGCGGGCGGGGGGGGAGAAGAGCGTCCGAATAAAAGCCGAGCGGCGGTTTAGAGTTTCGCTTATTTTTAACTTTCTTTTCTTCTCTGGGGCGCAGGCGGAGGACAAGAGGAAGGCGCTGGAGGAGACCAAAGCCTACACCACCCAGTCGCTGGCCAGCGTGGCCTACCAGATCAATGCCTTAGCCAACAACGTCCTGCAGCTGCTGGACATCCAGGCCTCGCAGCTGCGCCGCATGGAGTCCTCCATCAACCACATCTCCCAGGTCAGAGGCGCCGCTTTTCCCTCTCCTCTCTCCTGATTGGTCTGTCAGCTGCTGCTGAGCCTGCCGTTAACTTAGGGATGCTCTTTAAGTTAAAGGGCTAGTAATGGGGTTGTGGGTCATTTTCGGTGTTAACTGTATTTTGCCTTATATTTACAATTTCCAAATGTTTTGGTGTGTTTTGAGCAAGAAATATTGAAATAAAACGGCTTTTTTGCTGCCAATCCATATGCAAATTTCCACTTCCGGGAAAACGCTCCGTTTTGGTCACGTGGTGCGTGTGACGTCACATGGGTCAACACAGCAAGATAACTTCTCCTTTGCGTGTCGGAGCTAGCGATAGCGGCGATATTT
Organism: Oryzias javanicus; assembly: GCA_003999625.1. NCBI lineage: Eukaryota > Metazoa > Chordata > Actinopteri > Beloniformes > Adrianichthyidae > Oryzias > Oryzias javanicus. The sequence goes on along the minus strand of CM012456.1, from coordinate 3,736,815 downwards.
CAAGGTCCACAATTGTGTCTTCAGACTCAGATTGTGGAAACATTTGTTCTGAAAGTGACGCTGATTCAGAGGCGCCGGGTGTTTGTGGTTTGAGGACCGTAAAGCCCGATCAATTTGAGCCGGCAGTGCGTAAAGTAAGAGCTCACAACGGCAATGACACTGAGAATGCAGATTTAAAGTCGTAATTTAATGAGAAAAGAAGCAAAGCTGTGAGTTTATCAGAGTCATGCTCGAAGCTGGAAGACGTGGAGCATCTCGTGAAGCTTTATGTACAGATCGGTTTTAAAAACAAAGAAATTCTGAACCTTTTGGCGACTCGAAATCGAATCATCATCAATGAAGCTGACTATCCGGGTCGGTAATGCAGAGTTTCATATGCAAAATAAAGAGCTTAGAGACATGTTTGCAGGACTTTATTATTCACTTTATTCACATACCCGGAAGCTCTTTCACCACCTTACTGCATGTCTCTGACATGCGCAGAAACCAAAGGAGAATGTAAACAGAGCTCCACGTGAATCGTCCCGTTTCAACACAACAACAGGGGGTGACAACAGTCTGTCACGTTAGCTAAGTACACTGAAAATTCCAAAAACGATTCCTCTTCAGATGAAAGCATCACACAGAAATGAATGAGATCTGATCTTTCACGGAGGACGAAATGACTGAAGTGGACAGCTGCGAGTGTCGATGGTTTCATCAACGGAGCTGCAGAGATCCTGCAAGCCACCATCAATGATTAATAAACTACAAATCAAACAAAGAAACTTCCAAACATGTGCAATGTTTTAAACATTCAGTTTACCTGTTGAAATCAGAAGCTTTTCACAGTTTAGTCGGTCTGGTTCTGTCACAGTGTTCATCGCAATAGGCTCATTTCTATTGTAAATCTCGTACATTTACGACTTTAAAAATCATAATTTAAATTTTTTTTTTCTTTTTTGTGGCCCTAATACTCCGTCGTACCATAACACCGACGTTTATAGGATTCAACTTTGCCGCAGCGCACACACATACACGTATCTGCAGACACGCTGGGTCCGCCTGCATTCTGCTGCTGGCGCTGTCTTACCCACATGACGTCAACGCGTCACGTGACCCAAATCGAGCCGTTTCTGAAGCAGGGCGAAATTTGTCGTTGATTTTGTCAAATTTTACAAAAACCTGCGTTTGTCAACGGTAATTATTTGTTATTTTTGATACATTAGAACATATGGAATATATCTGGATATGCATTTTAGCTTTGTCCCAGCCCATTACTAGTCCTTTAAACCGAGGATCTCGCCATGTGCAGGTAAATCCGGCCGCTCATCCAATGAAGGATTTAAGAGCTCAGACACATCGAACCTCCAGCCGTGACGCATCTCACAGACACAAAACGCAGTAAAAATAGCTTGAAAGAATGCGTCCTTTGTTCCCGTCTGCGTTTGTTCCTCTCGCCTTAAAGATAGTTTGATGGAGAAGAGAGGAACCAAAGGGATCGAAGATCTGCAGATTTACTCTCCTTCAGCTGACGGCGCGGTCGCCATGACCCCGCCGAACGCTGCCGTTTCCATGGCGACTTCAGCCGAGTCCGAAAAGTCGACAAACTCAGTTGAGTTGACTCTGCCGGGGCCTCTCTGGGTTCATTTGCATTGAGTTAAGCAGATTCTTTTGGAGTTCCTGTACGTTTGGGGTCAAACCTACTTTTAGGATTTATTCCAGTAAATGAAGAGAAATTAGATTCAAAGCAATGAAGTCATCAAAAATCAGAAATAAAGCTCCAGCTCCGTGCTGGTTCGTGGTTTCTTTATTCGTGAGGACGCTCGGACTCTGAACTTCTCTGTTTTATTGCTCTTCTGCTGGATCTTTATCACAACCGACCTTCTGAGATCTAAGATTAACAGGAACGTCTGCGCCACTTCCTGTTCCATCTTTATCCATCTTTGTTTCTCCTGATCATGTCTGGTCCGTTCGGTTTCTGTGCTGAGGTCATCTTAGGTCATGTGTTGACTGTATCTGAGAACTGGAGCGAGTGAGTGTGACATCATTCCTGGAGAATGGTTTCCTTTCAGCTCCTACAAACTGAAGCCAACATTTTTCGGTGAAATGGAGGCTGCCATGTTGGAGGCAGATGTCGTCCGTGAGCAGTGATTGGTCAGAGTTTTTCATGGAAACCACTTCAGCCAATCACGAATGAGCTTCTTGGAAGGCCACACCCCTACCGCTTGAAAGCATCTCATCCGATTGGTCAGTTTATAACTTCAACTACAGAAAAATATTTTTAAAAAATGATCATGAAGAACATGTTAATTAAACGAGAATTGTTCTTCTGACCAATAGACCGAATTTTTCTTAATATAATTAAATTAAATTAGTTATTAAAAACAGATTAAGGAGGAAAGTGTTAATACTTTAAAGACAAAAGTACAAACCTTCCAAACAAATCAGCCGAGCCTTCACAGCACGCGTTGTTCACGCAACAAGAATGTGTTCACAAACTAGAGACGCTCTCGCCGCTTGTGGGAGGAGCTACCATCAAGTTTTTAGCCTGATCGCTGAATGGAAGCCTCGAATGTTTACAATGCACGGAATACACGATGATTATGAAAGATCAAGTTTATGGATCTTAAAGAAAAACACCAGTAATCCCTTTTGGACGTCAAGGTTCATGAGATCATTCGTTTTTTTTTTTAGAATTTTTTTATTGAATTCCGAATGCTTTCAGCGGTACTTCCGTGTCCCTACACTACACTACGCTACATGAGCTTTTTTTTAAAATCTGTTGACCTCCATAAATGGGGTTTAAAAGTGCCGTGTGCGTGCTGCCCCCTACAGGTTGAAATGAGGTGTTACATTTGGATTTTGTGATTGGATAACTGGTGGAAATCCCACGTCATTTCAGAAGTTGCTCTGCAGCTCCAGTTTAAAACCCATCTTTGATTCGGTGACAGTCGGTCGTTAGCTTGTTAGCTTTAGCATGCCTCGTAGCTGTTTTGCTTTTGGTCGTCAGAAATCTACTGGCCTGAACAACGACATAGAATTAGAGGAATTGACATTGAATCCAGAGAAATACGTCCTGGTGATGGATTTGAAATGAGCGTTTCATTCGGGATTGTTAGCTTAATATCTTTATTAGCTTATAATGCTAGCTAGGGCTGCCACAAACGATTAATTTAATAGTCGACTAATCACCGATTATTTTTTCCGATTAGTCGACTAATCGGGTCATGCGCAAACTGGATGTAAAGACGCTGAAGTTGATAACCAGCTGAAATATTAATTAAATGCCAAATTAGCCTAAAAAATAAAAAGAGCCAAAGTTAACCAAAATAGCTAGCATACTGCTGAAATATTAGCTAAACTCAAAATTAGCCTAAAAAAAACAGAAAAATCCTAAATTAACCAAAATAGCTATGTCGCTGAAATATTAGTTAAACTTAAAAATAGCTTAAAAAGCTAAAAAAAGAAACTTTAAGTTAGCCAAAACAGCTAGCATGTAGATTAAATATTAGCTAAACTCCATAAAAGACCAAAGAAACTTATTAAATGCCAAAATAGTCCAAAAAGCTAACAGAATGCTATTATAACTTTTAACTTTACTACACTCTGACTTCATACAATATAAAGTAACGACTATTAAATTAGTCGTCGATTATTTTAATAGTCGATTAGTCGACTAATCGTGGCAGCCCTAATGCTAGCATGATTTGACCGCTCAGACATGGGTTCCTTTTGGTTTGGACCATGAGCGTCTTTCTCAGGAGAAGGTGGAGGAGATAACTCCTCACCATCCACAGAGTTACCGCACGCTAACCTCACTGTCAATCACAGATCCAAGCCACACCTCCTCCGCTCAGCCCTCCCCTTTTTATTTATTTTTTTTACGTTTTTCAAATCTCGGCCGAGAGTGGAGTCAGCCTCCAAACCTTTAATGATTTGGTTTCCCGCATTAGTCTGAGGAAAGAAAAATAGAAACAAATATAAAAATGACTCGATACAAATATGACATTCACCTACAGTGCCCTCTAGTGGTCGTTGGCGAGAAACAGCTGCTAAAGGGCAACCAGAGCAATATTTCTGGTCAAACTATCCAAAAAAATATGATTTATAATCCAAAAAATACAGTAGTAGCTGTTTATTTCTCCATAGAAGTCGATGGAATTTTGGGTTCTTGAACTTCCTGTTTGGAATGCAAGGGGGAGGGGTCACTCAGTCCGGTTCTCATGTACAGTCGACTAGGGCTGCCACAAACGATTATTTTAATAGTCGACTAATCACCGATTATTTTTTCCGATTAGTCGACTAATCTGTTCATGGCCAAAGTGGATGTAAAGATGCTGAAGTCGATAACCAGCTGAAATATTAACTAAATGCCAAATTAGCCTAAAAAATAAAAAGAGCCAAAGTTAACCAAAATAGCTAGCATACTGCTGAAATATTAGCTAAACTCAAAATTAGCCTAAAAATCCTAAATTAACCAAAATAGCTATGTCGCTGAAATATTAGTTAAACTTAAAAATAGCTTAAAAAACAAAAAAAAGAAACCTTAAGTTAGCCAAAACAGCTAGCATGTAGATTAAATATTAGCTAAACTCCATAAAAGACCAAAGAAACTTATTAAATGCCAAAATAGTCCAAAAAGCTGGCAGAATGCTAATATAACTTTTAACTTTACTACACTCTGACTTCATCCAATATAAAGTAACGATTAATCGATTATTAAATTAGTTGTCGACTTTAATAGTCGACTAATCGTGGCAGCCCTACAGTCGACAGATCTCCAGATGTCGTTCATCATTAGATGTTTGTTTCAGCTCCTTTTATGTTTGATGTTGATGAAAGATTCAGCTCCAAACCGATTTAAACTTTTTCATCTGTGGTTGAACTTCTCATTGGTTCTTCATCTCATTGCTGCTCCTCGTGTCTTCTTCATACTACTGTAAAACTTCCTCGCTCTCACCACTTACTGACAGCTTCTCCGCGGCGGGGAGGCAGGCAGGAAGATGATCTCGCCGGCGTCCTCTCTGCAGAGTGTGCGCTGGCTGCTGAGAGCCCGCAAACAGGAGCGCTTTGTCGAGCAGAATGAGACCCCCCACTGACGACCGCCGTGGCCTAAATATAGAAGGGAGGTGGCAGAAAAGGGGTTTTCTTCTAATCCCCGTCGTACCACTTCATTCATAAAACCGCCAACCGCGCGGGCCGTCGAGATCTAGGTCACCGTTGCCATAGAAACAAGGAAACCCTTTCATTCATTCACCTGGTGTTTAACCTTTTGTTATTTTTAACATGAAGACGCACCGTATTCTTATAATTTTGTGTTAAATAATAGTTAGATTTAAGATGATTTTGGTTCAATCTTTCTGGATCTTCTGAGCGTGAATGAATGAGAGACTGCACGATATTAGTGATAAATATTGCAATAACGATACGAAATGCGATACATGACCATGAAGCAAAACCACCAATACAATATCTCCAATTCAGTGTGTCGGTTTTAGTTAAATAACTTCAACAGAACTTAAATTATCCTCCAAATGACCCACGTCTGCATGACAGGCCAGTACTTTACATAAGAGGTCACCTTATTGGTCAAATGTGAAAAAGGTTCTATTTAATTTGCTAAAAATCTGCTATAATATTGTTTTTGCAAGGTAACTGATATTGCGATGACGATAAATCTGTACTGAAAACATTAAAAAAATGAAAATAAAGGTCAAAAGGAAATATCTCTCCCACTAGACTGAGGTGTGTATTATAAGCATTTTATTTTGAAATTCCTTTCTGTAAATCTTTGTATTCTTCTCGTTTTGTTATAAAAATGAAGCAATGCCCATTGATTGTATATGAGAACTGTACTGAGTGACTCCTCCCCCTGGCGTTCCAAACAGGAAGTACTTAATGATTCTAAGAAGTCTAAAGCCCATTGACTTCTATAGAGAAATAAGCAATTATTACTCAGTCTTTCTATTGGTTAGAATAATCATTCTTGCTTTAAAACCTTTAACATCTTCTTGGTAATCATTTTTATTTTATTTTTTTCTCTAGTTAAAGCCATTTAAGTTATAAACTAACCAACCAGATTGTTCAATAACAGTAGGCGGAGCCTGCTGGCCTTTGTAGGGCTGGGAATCACTGAGTACCTCCTGATACGATGCAATACACGATACATGGATCACGATATCGATTATATCGCAATACTTCAATAATTAGTAATTACTAAAAACTCACATTATATAGAGGAACACATATCTTTTAGAAAAATATATCCCCATTAATTTTTTAGCTTATACATAATAAAATAAATAATAAAAATGAACAACTTGTGTCTTATTTGTTCTACAAATAATAGACACTTTGTACAAATCACTGATATTATTTCTTTGACAAGCATTGGTTCCAATTGAATTGGAATTATCTGTAAAATTCCGTGTTAACAAGAGTAAACATGACTGAGTACCTCCAAAGGTACGTCCCATCTAAGGATGACGAGTATAATGTTTTATGGATTCTTCAAACATAAATATCAGATCCATACTTGGTGGGAACTCATTGAGAATCCATCGCAGGACTAGATCTCGCGGTATATCGCAATATCAATATTTTGGCACCTAGTGTCCAGCCTTCAAAATGTATAATTGACAGATTTTAGGATAGGGGCGTGACATCCCAAAAAGCTCACTCCTGATTGGTGAGGGTGGTTGCCATAGAAACTCCGACTGATTTGGATCAATCACTGCTTAGTGATGTCATCTGAATCCAACATGGCAGCGTCCGTATCGCAAAAAACCTTGTTTCTGAATTGACAGTATTCGGTTGGAGCCGGAAGTCATTTTCTACGGATTACGTCACACTCAGTCGGTCCAGCTCTCAGATACTGTCTCATGAGGTGCCAGGTACTGGTTGGGTGAAACTGTCCACTGATGGTGTAAATATGACTAACAGCCATGTTGGGATAAGATAAGCCCTGAAATATGATGAAAGTCAAGGCCCGGGGGCCGGATCCGGCCCTCCGGGTAATTCTATCCGGCCCTCCAAATCATTTTATTTTATTGTTAATAATGGACCGATGTTATCTTGCGCTCATTTCTAACTTGTATACATTTTACAAAATATATTTTATGGAGGGTAAAATATTGAAAGTTATTTCATGTTTAAGTTGATTTATTCTGGAATCATATTCCTGCCTTTTAATTATTCATAATTATGTTAAATAATTACAAAAATTAGCTCTTTGAACTATTTTGGCATTTACTGAGACTTTTTTGGCTAATTTGGAATTTAGTTAATATTTCAGTTTCTGTTTTGGATAATTTAGACTTTTTTTTTTACGCAATTTTTCAACTACGTAAATTTAGGATTTTTTTTTATTTTAGGCTGTTTTGAAGTTAGGCTAATATTTACATGCTAGCTATTTTGGCTAGCCTATTTTTTTTTTATCTATTAGTTTTTTTTTGGCTAATTTGGAATATAGGTAATATCACAGCTGGCTATCAGCTTCAGCAATATTAGCTTTCAATTTCAGAATCTTCAGATTTCATCTTATAGCATTCACACTAACATTATCACAGGTAAAGCTATATATCTAGTTCATAATTATGTTAAAAAGTTGCAGTTTTTTAAAGTTTTATAGTGTTCAATAAATCCTGTTGATCCTGTTCAGCCCTTGACCTAAGGTGTGTTTTGGATTTTGGGTTTCTGGCTCTGTGGCCCGGCAGGATGGAAAGTCTTGTCGTGTTTCCTGCTGATTCCTCTTCTTGTCATCTTTTGTCTCGTTCGGTGGTTTCCCTCTCTGCCTCTGAGGCTCCAGATGATTAAACAATTCTTTTATTAGATCATTTTCTCTGTCACGGTTTAAATTTGTAAACGTTTCAGGAATTTCTGAACATTTTTTTTCATCCTAATCCAGCAGCCCGGAACACATCACCATAACTCCTATCCAGCTAAATGTGTGCTTCAGCTGCAGGGTTCATGAAAGCTGCAGTCTCCAGGAGCTGAATTTCAACTTCTGTGATTCACTAAAGCAGCTTGTTTGATGCAGCCGCACTTCACAGTGATGACGCAGCATAAACTGCTGAAATATTCTTCAAACCTTTTTACGACTGGCTCAATATGATAAATGTGTGTTTTAAATGATTACATTCTGACTTTTGTGTTGGGGGTTGGCTCCATACGTCACATTCATGTAGATTTTTAAAGAAAGGGAAGTGATGGAGCAGCATCAGACGGAAAACTGCAGCAGATATTAGAACAGAACAGATGAATGAAGTGGATTTCTTAATTTCATATTATCTAATAAAACTAGATTCATAACATTACCTGTGATAATCTAATGTAAATGCTGCAAGCTGAATTTGGCCGCTGAAGATGCTAGTGCTGATAGCTGAATTGGTAGCTAAAATCACTGAAGCTAATATCTGAAAACGCTGAAACTGATTGACAGCTAAAAATGAGCTAAATGCAAAATTAGCCTAAAAAACAAACAAAATCAAAACTTAGCATTAAAAAGCTAGCATGAAAAAATGCTAAAAAAAAAAAACTAAACTCCAAAATATCCTAAAAAAAAACAGAAAAAGCCTAAATTGGCCCAAACAGCTAGCATGTAACTGAAAAAATAGCTACACTTCACAATATCCTGAAAAAACCTTAAATTTACAAGAAAAATAATTTCAAAACAGCCTAAATAACAAACAAAAAAAGGCGTAATTAGCCAAAACAGCTAGCATTGTAGCTGAAAAAAAAAAACTAAACTCCAAAATAGCCTCAAAATTTTTGAGTAAAAAGCTAAAAGCTAACAGAATGACAATTTTTAAAACTTTAAAAATGTAACTTTTTAACATAATTATGAATATTAAAAACTCAGGAATATTATTCCAACTTAAACCTTAAATAACTTTCAATATTTTACTCTCCATAGAAAGAGATTTTGTCAAAATTATACAAGTTAGAAATGAGCGCAAGATAACATCGGGTCATCAATAAAAATAAAATAAAATAAAATGATCTGGAGGGCCGGACAGAATTCCCCAGAGGGCCGGATCCGGCCCCCGGGCCTTGACTTTAACACGTGCTAGCATCTCTTTTACTGTGATAGAAATGGAAAGTACATTTCTGAGTTATTGCAGGTGATGTAACTCGATAAAGAAAGTAAACAACCAGAAGACGTTTTCATCATCCGTGTTTTGGGTTTCCGATGGAGAACCTCCTTCTCCTCCATTTGCATGTTTTTCTTGAAGTGCTGCTGGTTTCCACCTGCGGCGTTGACGGACATCGAATGTGGCGTGTTTCCCGTCTGTGGAACTGGAGTAAAGGTCAGAGACTGACGGGTGATGAAACGAGTTCTGGCTGAGGTTCAGCCGCTCTTTTATCTCCGCTCTTCCCGCGGCGCCTCTTTAACCGTTACGGTTCCTGTCCGGAGCAGAGGTTCTGATCCGGCTGGGAGAGCTCCATGAAGGCTCTTCGGCTCCACAGTCTGACTGGCAGAACGTCTTTCTAAATCCGCTGTGTCAGCTTGGACCGTGGCGCTCTTCCTGACCAGCAGAACCTCTGCGCAGAAGACTGGACTGAGGCGTTTTGGCGCGGTTCAGGGTTTGGGTGTGGACCTCTACAGCTCCTCCAGCTGTGGGACGGAGAGGACGGAGAACAACCTGGAGATCCGAGGAATCGTTTGAGATTAACAGCAGACATGAAGGATGAAAGATCAGGATTCTTTTGTGAAAAATGATAATATCTCACAATGTTGGACTGAAAAAACACAAATAGATGTAAAGTTGTAGTTCACTTTAAGTCCTTTTTTGTTAAAATATGTTTAAAAACGGACCGTTTTTATTTTAAAAACATTATAAGAGTTCTTTTCAAAACTCTTTGGCTTTTTTTTTTTAACTTTTTCAAAATACACCTATAGATTTTAATATTAATATGTTAAAAATCTTTAAAAACTTTTTTGTAAAACATTTTAAATTAATTTAAAACCAACTGTTCTCAATCAAGCTGTATAACTAAAGGTTCAACAATCCTTAAGAGGTTTTAAAGAGAAAAAAAAAGTGTTTTTAGTGTTTTTAACATGTTTTCTTTGCATTATTCTCATTTTTTTTTATTTTTTTTTATTTTCGAACAAGAACAACGATATAAACAGAAAGAAATGAAAAGAGCGAAACAAACAAACAAACAAGAAACAAAGTAAACAAAGTAAGTTCTCTCTCAATCAATCTTGAATGCAACAAGAGATGTTCATAGTTCAAAAAATGGAGGACATATCAAGAAAATTGAGCTCTGAAGTCAATTGAGCTGAAAAAATACTAAAAGGTTGTATTTGTGATGTAGAAAATATTCTGGGCGGGGCCAAAAGCTCCCTGTCCCGCCCCATTCTAATCTATCCGCTTGCAGACAAATAGATCCATGAACGTCTTTGTTTTGAGCTGGAATCTGGATCAGAACTGGATCGCTCCGATATTGCTGCCGTTTTTGTTGCAGCGCTAAAGTTAAGTTGTGAGGGGCTGTAAGCTTGTGGGAGAGAGTGTAAACAGAGAGCTCTCAGTTACAGGAAGAGGAAGGGGGGTGATGCTCTGCACCAACTCAAAAGGGGAACTTCTGATGCCACTCTGCAGAAACTATGTCCAAGAAAACAACACGAGTTTTTGATTTTCTCTGAAAATGTAGCAATCCTGACTTAAAAAGAAAAAAAAAAACACTTGGAACACTTTGAAAATAGATCAAAGCTGATTGGAGTGGAACTTTAAAAGCTCCTAAATGTAATTAAACTCGTATAAAGCCTTAAGCAAGGTCGTAAAATAGAGGTAAATCGTTCAGTCTTAGCTAGCTAATTAGGAAAGCTCATGGAGAAATGGCTCAAATTCTGCTTAAAAATGATTAATCTTGGTAGTATAAATTCTCAGTGGAAGTTCTTATGAAACAAACTTTACTGTTTACTGACAGACATTTAATTTAGGCTACAATGAGGATCATAGCGATTGAATCATTAGATTTCTTAAAAAGTCCTTAAAAATGCTTAAAATAAACTTTAGTAAATCTGTAGACCCTCTGTTTTAGAGTTCAGATCTGGATGTTATTACAGGTTTGATTGGTTGATTCTTCCATGTGTCAGAAGTTCTGCTGTATTCTTCATCTCCTCGTGTTCTCGACCTCAGAGACTCTTTGGTTCAAACTGAAACGGTTCGTTCTTAGTCATCTCGTCTGTTCTGGTGAGACGTTTGTACAAACAGACGGATCTGCCGGTCGGGCGTGTTTGTGTGGTTTAGGTTTCCCTGCTGTGAGTAAGCGCTCGGCTCTACATTACTACGTCTGTTGGCACAGTGGTGACATGTTTTATCTCATTCCTTCAGCAGCTGAAACTGATCGTTTTAGTGGGTAAAACTAAAAGTTTTGAGTTCACCTGAAAGCAGCGTTTCCAGAACGTTTCTCTCTGATTGGCTGTGAAGGTTTAAGGTCGTCTGCTTGATGATTGATGCCTGTTTGAAAGCCGTGACACGCCCCACACCGAAAACAAAAGAATGAAGGGGACGTCTGCTGGTTCAGCAGGTTATTTGAGGATAAGATGCAGGGCCGCCACGATTGGTCGACTAATCGACGACTAATTTAACTGTTGGTTAGTCGTTACTTTATACTAGATGGAGTCAGAGAGTTGTAAAGAGGTAAGTTATAACGGCATTCTGCTAGCTTTTTGGACTACTTTGGCATTTATTAAGGATTTTCAGGCAATTTTAGAGGTTAGCTAATATTTCAGCGACATATTAGCTATTTTGGCTAATTTAGGATTTTTTCAGTTTTTTAGGCTAATTTGTGTTTTAACTAATATTTCAGCTGCATATTAGCTATTTTGGCTAATTTAAGATTGTTTCAGTTTTTTTTGGGTAATTTGGATTTTAACTAATATTTCAACTGCATATTAGCTACTTTGGCTAATTTAGGATTTTTTCACTTTTTTAGGCTAATTTGGATTTTAACCAATATTTCAGCTTCATATTATATTGCTATTTTTGGTTACTTTTTTATTTTCCAATTTGGATTTTAACTAATATTTCATCTGCATTTAGCTATTTTGGCTAATTTAAGATGTTTTTTAAGATTTTTTTAGGCTAATTTGTGTTTTAACTAATATTTCATCTGCATATTAGCTATTTTGGCTAATTTAAGATTGTTTCAGTTTTTTAGGCTAATTTGTGTTTTAACTAATATTTCATCTGCATATTAGCTATTTTGATTAATTTAAGATTGTTTCAGTTTTTTAAGCTAACGTGAATTTTAACTAATATTTCATCTGCATATTAGCTATTTTGATTAATTTAAGATTGTTTCAGTTTTTTAAGCTAACGTGAATTTTAACTAATATTTCATCTGCATATTAGCTATTTTGATTAATTTAAGATTGTTTCAGTTTTTTAGACTAACTTGTATTTTAACTAATATTTCATCTGCATATTAGCTATTTTGGCTAATTTAGGATTTTTTCACGTTTTTAGACTAATTTGGGATTTTACTGATATTTTAGCTGGCCTTCAGCCTCAGTGATTTTAATTTTAGATCATGGCCTAAATTCTCTGGTTAGATTAAAATGTTCTTTCTTATTGATTCTAGTCAAACTGATTGAAACTTGAATCCTATTTCTTGCCAAATCTCCATCTTGTTTGTCTTTCTTCCACATTAGCAAAAAAATTCACATCCTCTTCTGTGCCGTCCAGCCTGTTCAAACATGAATCTCCATCAACCTGGAGATGTTTGGTCCGACCTGTAAAAACTGCTGTGCAGATGATACTCAACTGGAAACAGTCTGGCTTTGTGAAAAAGAGAGAAAACTGCAAATATTTTGGTGCTTGTTGCTACCCAACAGCAGCCTTTGGTGGTGACGGCCTCCCAGCTGACTCATGACAGCTGGAATATCTCAGAGTAAAGTCATTCTGACTGGATTTGTCATGTAGACGATGCATTTCCTGCAGGATGTGGTTGAAAGCAGCAGCGTCCAAAAATGTCAAAGAAAACAACAAATAACCAGTAAAGAGAGGTTGGGTTTCTATATCCTGCATCCAAACCAGAAGCTGTATATATGAACTGGACTGAGCGGCGTTCCAAACAGGAAGTTCTCGTTGGCTCCACAAAACCAAAAATCCCATAGATTACTATAGAGAAATAAACAGCGGTTACTTATTCTATTTTTTGTTAGTAGAAGTTATTGGAAGTCATATCTGAATTCTTGCCCCGCCCCTTCATTCATTTAGCTCAGGGGTGTCAAACTCTATTGCACAAGGAGCCAGAATCCAAAACACACCTTAGGTCGCGGGCCGAGCAGAATAAACATTTATTGAATATTAAAACTAAATTTTTAAAACTTTAAAACCGTAACTTTTTAATATAATTATAAACTAGATATATAGCATTGCCTGCGGTAATTCTAGTTTGAATGCGTAAGCTGAATTTGGCCGCTGAAAATGTTAGTGCTTATAGCTGAAGATGTTGAAATTGATAGCTACAAACACCAAAGCTGATAGCCAGCTAAAATATTAGCTAAATGCCAAATTAGCCTAAAAAACAAAAAACAAAAACAAAAAAAAAACATAGTTTAGCCAAAGCAGCTAGCATGTAGCTTAAAAAATAGCAAAACTTCAAATAGCTTTTAAAAAACAGAAAATAGCCTAAATTAGCCAAAACAGCTAGCGTGTAAATATTAGCCTAACTTCAAACATCCTAAAAAAACATTTAAAAAAGCCCTAATTACCCAGAACATATTAGCTAAACACCAAAATGGACAAAAAAACTAAAACAAAAAATGCCTAAATTAGCCAGAACAGCTAGCGTGTAGCTGAATTTTTAGCTAAACACCAAAACAGCCAAAAAATCTTAGTAAATGCCAAAATAGTCCAAAAAGGTGGCAGAATGCCAATTTTTAAAACTTCAAAATGTAACTTTTTAACATAACATGAATAATAAAAGGCAGGAATATTATTCAACTTAAACCTTAAATAACTTTCAATATTTTACTCTCCATAAAAATATCTTTTGTCAAAACTATACAAGTTAGAAATAAGCGCAAGACAACATTGGGCCATTAATAGCAATAAAATAAAATGATCTGGAGGGCCGGATATAATTACCTGGAGGGGGGCCTTGACTTTGACACATGTGATTTAGCTCTAAAAACAAAGAGTTCTGGACAAATAGCGCCTTCAAATTCGGACATCACTCTCACTCGATGACATCATCAATAGTAGCTGCTAGTGCTGGGAAAATTCATAACATCAGTTTTATTATTTTAAAAAGTGTGAAATCTAAATAATTACTTACATTTAAATGTAAACTTACACGGTTCACGCTTTGGAAATACGTCAAAAAATGATCAGAGTGGCGCTTTAAATCTTTATACAAAAGAACGACTTTTGGGCTGTTTTATTTTGAAATGAATGGCTGGATTGTTAGGAGCCAGCTGATGGACTGACGTGGCTCCAGTAACTTTCTGAATCTGTTTTTAAATGTCTTCATTTGCTTCCTCCTTGTTGCAAAGCTCACACCTGTGCTTTACAAGCGTTTGTCAACACACAAAGGAAGTGACATCACAGCTTCACCCTCTCACTTCCCTCCTTTTACCAGCTGTGGTTCCTCTCCCGCTCTCTTCTGGAGGGATTTTGAACCTGCATGTGGGGGTGTCGGCTCAGTGCACCAGAATAAAGTTTCTGTCATCGTTCTTGACACAAGTTTCCCGTTTGTTTCTGTGCGAGACATTACGTAAGAGCGGTATCTTTTTGGGGATCCTCGTCCTGCAGCTTTGAACCGTATCAGAGCGAGCATCTGCAGCGCCGGCGTTTGACAGAAACGTCCCGTCTGACTCCGCCACATACCAGCAAAGAAGAGCCGTCACGCTTTAGAGCTCAGATCCAGATCTCTGCTGGATGAAAGCAGCCCCCCCTCCCTCAGGACAACCCCCGATCTCTGCCGTCAGCGGACATCACGACCTCACAGGAGGACCAGCTGCTCCCCGGGTCCCTGTCTGTCCCCCTGATGGATTCTCGTAAACAAACGTCCCTCGTGGGATTCTTCAGACACGATTAACTGGAGATGAACCCGACGTGTGAACTGCCTGTAGGGCCGCCACGATTAGTCGACTATCGACTATTAAAATAGTCGCGATTTATTTTATAGTCGATTAGTCGTTACTTTGAATTATATAGAGTCAGAATGTAGTAAAGTTGAAATTTACAATAGCACAATGCTAGCTTTTTGGACTATTTTGGCATTTATTAAGGTTTTTAAGGCTATTTTAGAGTTTAGCTAATATTTTAGCTACATGCTAGCTATTTTGGCTAATTTAGTTTATTTTTCACTTGTTTTGGTTATTTTGGAGTTTAGCTAATATTTCAACTACATGCTAGCTATTTTGGCTAATTTAGTTAATTTTTCAGTTATTTTGGTTATTTTGGAGTTTAGCTGATAATTCAACTACATGCTAGCTAGTTTGGCTAATTTAGCTAATTTGTCAGTTGTTTTGGTTGTATTGGAGTTTAGCTAATATTTTAGCTACATGCTAGCTATTTTGGCTAATTTAGGATTGTTCTCAGTTTCTTAGGCTAATTTGGAGTTTAGCTAATATTTTAGCTACATGCTAGCTATTTTGGCTAATTTAGTTAATTTGCCAGTTATTTTGGTTATTTTGGAGTTTAGCTAATATTTTAGCTACATGCTAGCTATTTTGGCTAATTTAGTTTATTTTTCACTTGTTTTTGTTATTTTGGAGTTTAGCTAATATTTCAACTACATGCTAGCTATTTTGGCTAATTTAGCTAATTTGTCAGTTGTTTTGGTTATTTTGGAGTTTAGCTAATATTTTAGCTACATGCTAGCTATTTTGGCTAATTTAGGATTGTTTTAATTTTTTAAGCTAATTTGAAGTTTAGCTAATATTTCAGCTACATGCTAGCTATTTTGGCTAATTTAGTTAATTTGCCAGTTATTTTGGTTATTTTAGAGTTTAGCTGATATTTCAGCTACATGCTAGCTATTTTGGCTAATTTAGTTAATTTGCCAGTTATTTTGGTTATTTTGGAGTTTAGCTGATATTTCAGCTACATGCTAGCTGTTTGGGTTACTTTATTTTTTTCTGTTTCTCTAGGCCAATTTGGCATTTAGCTAACGGTTTAGCTGGATATCAGTTTCAGCGTTTTCAGCTATCAGATGCACATCTTCAGTGGCCAAATTCAGCTTACAGCATTCACACTAGCATTATCGCAGGTAATGCTATATATCTAGTTTTTAGTTAGTTTAAAGCTAATGATCTGAGCTTTACATCCAGTTTGCGCATGACCCTATTAGTCGACTATTTAAATGATGGTTTGTGGCAGCACTAACTACCACCCTCTGTCATCGCTGTCGTCTAGCCGACCACACATCCCAGAGCAGGAAAATCCTGATATGCAAACGTCAACCTAAAGCTTAACCACATAGAACTAATACTACATTTGACTCTGATGACATGACTGATGTATTTCCTCGCCATAATGGAAATTAGATCATGGAAACGTTTGAGAAAATGAAGAATTTTCTGTCCAAACCTGAACGCTCAGATACTTAAGTTAACTTAAAATAGACATTTTTTTGGTTTATTTGTATTAAAGGGATTAAAAAAATGACGTCTTTTTCAGACTGTGGACATCCACAAAGAGAAGGTGGCCAGGCGGGAGATCGGGATCCTGACCACCAACAAGAACACCACCAGGACCCATAAGATCATCGCTCCCTCCAACATGGAGCGGCCGGTCAGGTACATCAGGAAGCCCATCGATTACAATGTCCTGGACGATGTGGGCCACGGCGTCAAGGTGAGCGGACCCACGCTTCTCCTCTCCGTCTTTTCTGGCTCTTTTGTTTCGTCTTTCATCGCCATCCTCTGACCCTGAAGGAATGCGTTTGAGTGTGGGTTGGTGGGAACCGGTCGGGGGTGGAAGTGAACTGAAAGTGGAGATTACATCATCCAGCTTCAGAGAACGGCTCTATTCTTGTAAAATTGACAAATGTTACTCAGGCGTGGCTCGGGGGATGTAATAAACCTCTGCTCCATCAGGTTCATGCCCTCTCCTGACAATGACCCCATCTCCTGACTCCACTCCACTTCTGCCCCATCCATCTTTCCTGCCCATTATCAGTTGCAGTTGTCAGAGAAATCAGATTACTTCCTAAAGTGTTTCGGGCTTCGATAAGGCGGAACGGGAGCCGATGCATTCCGTCGGGAATTCCTCTGAGCTCGTCTGTCATGTTGAATGTACGGCAAAATTCTTCATTTATGTGACGTTCCTGCAAAAAAATTGATGTTAATTTTTCTATTTTACATCATAAAACTACAGTTGAGCATCTCTAAAATAATATATAACCTTATTTGATGTTTGGTTTTTGCATTAAACCGTTTCCTAAGATGAATCGATTCAAAAAAGAACCGGTTGATTTGTAATTTCTAAAAATAATTTAGCTGAAATTTTTCTCACAAGATTTATCATTAAAAATTTTCTCATTTAAAATGATAAACTGTAAAGAAAATACATCTATTGATTTTAGTAAATTAATTTTTAAATTGAAATTAACTTACGTTGATTTTATTTTGTTAAACTAAAGACCCACTCTGATGAAAATTGAGTTTTTAAAATGTTCTTGTGCCATTTTTCTGATAAAGAAGGACATAAATAAATACAATTCAGCTTAAAATTTCTTTTTGGAAAACGTTTTTTCTTTTATTTGTTGTAAAAAAAGAGCAGAGTAAAAAAAAAAAAAAACCCTTGAAAAAATTCATACTGTATTTGTGATGTAATAAATGTGCTGGGCGGGGCCACAAGCTCCCTAATGTTATTGTTAGGTTGGGGGTGTGAGGGGCTGTAAGCTAGTGGGTGAGTGTTTAAACTGATCCAAAAAATGATCCTAAAACCGTGACACGCTCCGAACCGTGATCCGTTATGCTTCTAATGGGAACGCTTTGATAATGGATCAAAATACGATCGGAGTGAGACTTCAAAAACAATCTGCAAACACAGAATCTCTGAAGTTTAACCCGCTGACGTCTGGATGCTGAGGATCTAGTGAGAGGAAAAAACTATTTTAGTATCAGAAATAGTCCTCTCATAAACGATTATTTTAATAGTCGACTAATCACTGATTATTTTTTCCGATTAGTTGACTAATCGGGTCATGCGCAAACTGGATTTAAAGCACAAATCTTAACCACCATTGCTGTTAAATTTGAAATGTTGAAGCTTTTTTCTAGCTAAAGACGATAGTTTATTAATGAGTCATGCAGCTTCTTTACTTCATTAGTTTATGGTCGACATAGTCAGAATTTGTGGCAGCCCATCCTAACATTTATTAGCTTTAATCATTCGCTTTAGCCTAACTAGAACTAGATAGGCTAAAGCTGTAAGCTAAATTTGGTCGCAAGAGATGCTAGTGCTTATAGCTGAAAATGCTAAAATTCTTACCTAATAACGCTGAAGTTGATAGCTGAAATCACTGAAGCTAATAGCTGAAAACGCTGAATCTGATAGCTAGCTAAAATATTAGTTAAATGCCAAATTAGCCTAAAAAACTGAAAAAAGCCCAAGTTAGCCAAAACAGCTAACACACAGCTGAAATATTTGCAAAAATCCAAAATAGCAAAAAAAAGCTAAATTTAGCTAAAATAGCTAGCATGTAGCTGAAATTTTAGCTAAACCCCAAAATAGCCTAAAAATGAAAAAGAGCCTAATTAGCCACAATAGTTAGCATTCAGCTGAAATATTAGCTAAACTCCAAAATTACAAAAAAAACTAAATTTAGCAAAATAGCTAGCTTGTAGCTAAAATATTAGCTAAACTCCAAAATAGCTTAAAAATGAAAAAAAAAACCTAAATTAGCTAAAATAGCTAGCATGTAGCTGAAATTCTAGCTAATCTTCAAAATAGGCAAAAAAAAACCTTTAATAAATGCCAAAATAGTCCAAAAAGCTAGCATAACACCATTATAACTTTCAACTTTACTACACTCTGACTCCATATAATATAAAGTAACAACTAATCGACTATTAAATTAGTCGTCGATTATTTTAATAGTCGATAAGTCGACTAATCGTGGCAGCCCTGATCAGGAACGGAGAGGATGGAGCTCAGGATTCAACACCTGCCTCCTTTTTCTCTTGATACCTTCACAGAGATTAACAGCATCCCAGATTAATGAACTCTAGTTGCTAAAAACCTAGAAAGCAGAGTGGAAGCGAACAAGTGAAAATGGGATAAAAAAACAAAAGTATTCACAAAGAGTAATCAGATTCCTGACAATATCTTTAATCTTCTGTCTCTTAATCTGATCCAGCGTCAGAGTGACGTAAAGCTGTTAGTTTTTATTTTGAAAGGCACCTGCATCCTCCCTCCTGTCACAAACCTGAGGCGGCGCCCGTTTCCTGGCGTCCTCTGGCCGTCCAGCTGCAGCCGTTCACATCTGTGCAGCTAAAAACGTCAGCAGACAGAAAAACCGACTCTCCTGCACGTGTTTTATCTCAGTCTTTGGCCTGGAGATGCAGCTTTCTGTGGGATTTTGGAACTGAATGTTCCTCCTCAGGTTACTGTGTATTTTTAGTTTTGGCAGGCTTGTTTTCTCCTGAGGAAGACACAATATTCAAGTTTCTGCTGAATGTTCAGTGCTTATTGAAACAGAAAACAGGAATTCTTGGTTTAATTATTAATCTGTCGTCAATAGAAACAATAAATGCTAAAATAAAATTCAAAGTAAAAACTTTATTTCTTTTAGAGATTTAGTTTTATTGCAGAGAATGAATGTAGAGGTGCTAAAAATCCTAAATATTAGCAGTTCATCCCAGCAGATAAAGACTTGGTTCTGTTCTGGAACAGTCCGGATCGTTCAGAACCACGGAGACGCGGCGTTCCAGCATGACTGTGTTCATCAAAAATGAGTTTATTTGGCGCTGATAAGAAAATGAAATGTAGAACATTTTTTATTGCCTTTCAAGGTTTTTCAAAATAAAAGCTCCTCCTTCCAAACCCTTCTGACACCAGAAGAGCTTCTGAACTTCTGCCTCTGTGCATCATGAGCCGCCCGAGTCAGTGTTGCCAGATTGGGTGGTTTTGATCCTGACTTTGTGGGTAAGAACTGCTTTGGTGGATGTGAATTTTTTTGGTTCTTTATTGAGATAAGTTTCAACCAATGACGTGCGGCAGGTGAGGCAGGTTAGGTACTGCCTCACCTGCCATCATGAGACGAATACTCATGAAAAAATAAATAGCTGTGCACTGATCGGTGCTGTAAATGTTGTTTATATTTTTGATTCTAATCATTTTTATCCTCAAAATCTTTATTTTCTGTTTACATGATGCTTTAGATTGCACAATCCCAAACAAACTGGGTTGAATTCATGCTTTTAACTCATCGTCTGCTGTAAGGCTCAATATTATTATTTTAACATTTATGTTCTCTTTCCATTTAATAGTTGATATATTTCACGTTTGTCTGACGTTAAGTCAATAAACAATCGCTATTGAATTTTTATTTCATGAATAAAAAATAAGGATTTATGAATTGTTTTATTCACAATTATTTAATTTAATGCTTAATATTTAATTAATTCTTGGAAAATCAAACCAGAAAGTTTTTTTTAAAAGTCAAACTCTTCAATACCTTTTAATAAAAATGTTTTATTTTATTTTATTCACTTAAATCCATTAAATATGCAAAACAATTTCCACTTTTATACAGTTTGTACCAGAAACCGTAATATTAAATCTTTATTGTTCTTGACGCTTGAGGAATAAAAGAGTTCTGTTTTTTCTTCGTTTGTTGCTAATAAAGTTTAATAGCAGTCCGTTAGTTAATGTTTTGCTTTGACTGGCAAAAACGGTGGATGTAATATCTTTAAAAATGTCTCAAGGTTGGAATCAAAACGGAGAATCTCATTTTCATCCCAAATCGGCAGAATTTTTTTTAAATTTTTCTTTTGTACTGAATAATTTCTTGATTTGATTGATCGAGTTCTTCGTCTTTCTCCCCCCTTTTTTTTTTTGAGTTCTCAATTCAAAGCTGTAATGTACGTTCTTCCTTTTATTGAATAAAAATGTAAATAAATAATAATTAATTACTACTAATTAAGAATAATTAATTACTGATCAACTTTGTCGATTTTTTTTTTTTCTTTCGTAACGTCTTGTGGTTTTTATTCGAATTTCTGGTTGAAAAACTGTGACTCTATCTGGCAACACTGACTCGAGTGTTTTTCATTCGTCATTTTTTTAATGTCTGAACCCCCCAGGACTGACAAACGAGTTTTTTTTCTCTTTTACTGTGACTTCCACAATCTGTTCAGACGTTGACACGCCTCTTTTTTTCTTTTCTGTTTCCTCATTGGCTCTCGCTAAGTGGCTGAAAGCCAAGGTAAGTGTGACGCCCCCCCCTCCCACTACCATCCCAACCTACATGTGATAAATGTGGTTTAAACAGCCCGTAGTCGCCCCGTAGACCCCCCCCCCCCCCCCTTCACCAGGTGTGTAGATGTTGTCATTCACCCCTCATGTTGTGTAATTCCCTTAAGTGTTGTGTAATTAGGTTGAATCTTATGGGCTTCCCAGACTGCTGGCACAAACAGGACTTTAATCCACAGCAAACAGGCTGAGGCCGCGATGGGATTATTCCGGCCTCCAATCAGAACATCTGGGCAGCCTGTAAACGCCGTAACCTCGGCCGAAGCGCCGCCGCCGCCGAGGAAAATAAACGCTTCTGCTTCTGTCTTCAGCAGCACGGAAACAATCAGGCGGTCAGGACGGGAACCCTTTCCAGGACCAACCCGCCCACGCAGAAGCCGCCCAGCCCGCCCATGTCCGGGTGGGGCACGCTGGGGTGAGATTCCGTCGTCACGGTCGACTCGCCGCCGGTTTGGGTTTTACTCCAACTGTCGATGCTCTGCAGGCGCAACACGCCCTATAAGACGCTGGAGCCCGTCAAGCCGCCCACGGTGCCCAACGACTACATGACCAGCCCCGCCCGACTGGGCAGCCAGAACAGCCCCGGGCGCACGGCGTCGCTCAACCAGAGGCAGCGCACTCACAGGTACGGCCTGAACA
Source organism: Oryzias javanicus (assembly GCA_003999625.1). Classification (NCBI taxonomy): domain Eukaryota; kingdom Metazoa; phylum Chordata; class Actinopteri; order Beloniformes; family Adrianichthyidae; genus Oryzias; species Oryzias javanicus. The sequence continues at coordinate 3,714,751 of CM012456.1, read as the reverse complement.
CCTGGGGAACACTCGGGATATTTACATTTTTTTAATGATTTTTATTTCATTTTCTTTAAAAAAAAACAACTAAATTCTCTCTTTATAAAAATCTGTTTCATGAAAGAACATGGCCACTTTTCTATTAGTTTTATCTCCATAGCAACCATTTTATTTTTTGGTTGCCTGGAGGTGACGAACAGATCTATGTCATTTTTAGAAGAATCTGCAAAAGTAATTTTTAAAATTTCCTTAGCAACGGAGGTTTTTTTTGTTTCCCCCATTTCTAGTACAGTCATATTGTTCCTCTAAGCTTCATCCAATGTTTTTTACAAAGTTACAGTAAAAAACATGCAAGCAAGCGCCAACCCGACATCAAGAACCAACACTTTTATTCCTACCAATGGCCTCTTCACAAGGTCAAAGGTCAACAAAAAACGTCTCTTGTGGTTTTAGACTTAACCAGGTCAATCAAACAAAAGTTTTATTTTCCCTTATTGAGGAAAAATGTAAAAAAATCACCAAATGTCACACTTTGTCAAGCAGTAGGTCCTGTGGCCATCCCATAATACTTTCCAAACGCCCTTATTCACGACACATGTGTTTTAGTTTAGTTAGTGGATGTTTAAATATTTGTTTTGAGCTTCATGAGAGAGTTTTTACTTTTTCGACAAATTTCTTGTTGTGATGTCATCATTTTCGGCGGGTGTGTGGGTGTGTGTGTCGGGGGGCGGGTCGTTGTAATTTCTAAAAATCATTTAGCTGAAATTTTTCTCACAAGATTTATCATTAAAAATGTCCTCATTTAAAATGATAAAGTGTAAAGAAAACACATGTATTGATTTTAGTAAATAATTTTTTAAATCAAAATTAACTTAAGTTGATTTTATCTTGTTAAACTAAAGACCCACTCTGGTAAAAATTCAGTTTTTAGAATGTTTTTAAAATGTTTCTTCTTTTTCTTTTTCTTTTTTTTTTTTTAATTCATTGTAAATAAAGAGCAGAGTAAAAAAGAAACCCTTGAAAACATTTTTGTTCAAAGCCGTAGAATGAAAGAAGAAACCGAGGAGCTATATCGCTAAAGATGCTACGCTAGCCTGTTGCAAGATGCGTAAAGAGGGACGCCATGTTGGACATGTCAGTGAACAATGAGATGCAGCTTCGCAGAGACAGTAAATGTTTGATTCTGGTTCGATTTTAAAAGAAAAAAAAAGTCACAAATATAAGATCCGGGTTATTAATGTTTTTGATCAGTGCCATAAATTAACGACATTTTTAATTTTTCAATAAATAAATGAATTGTTGTTCAGAAAACTTAATGTAACTTAATCTATACCTGATGTGATTCCAATCTACGCACAGACTAAGTTTACACAAACTGTTTGAAACGTTTAGAAACGGGTTGTTTTCATTCCAACATGGCGTCCGCCTTTGCGTCCATAACAAGCTAGCGTAGCGACTCTAGTCTATTTATCTCGCTACGGGGTTTCCCATCAGACACATAAGGAGCTTCAATTAATGGCATTTATGTGATTGTTTGTGAAGGAGAATAAAGAGACAAAAGAGACAGACTGATGAAACATTAGAGATCAGAGATCACAAAACAGTTGAAAATGAACTGCAGGCGTTTTCTCAGTTTAACTGAGATAAAATCTGTTTGTTAAATGAAGACGGGAATGAAAGCAGGCTGAAGGACGCTCCTCCGTCCCTCTTCTGCATGAAATCCTTCATTTGTGTGACCAGACGTGGTCAGAGACTCTGAACGTTCCTCTCAGCCGTCGTTTTCCGGGCGACACTCTCATCAAACCGGGCGACTCATTAGCTAAAAAGCCTTTTATGCTGACGCGGACGCTCATAAATATCGCAGAGATTTCTTTTAACCCCCTCCCAGCCGCCCGGCTTTACTTCTTCAGGGTTTTCTGCCTCCAACTCTTCGTCGTGGTCATAACTAACAGATGCCGTCCTGTCCCGGTTCGGCCGGCCTCGTCCCGGTTTTGAGATTCTGCGGCGCATCCGTCTCTGTCGACCTCAGCTGAGCTCTGAACTCCTGGAAGCTCCTGCTCTACATTTCTCTGTGAAGGATTGCGCCGTCAAGCTGCTGCAGCATCCAGAGAATAATCCGGACCTGTGTTAGATTTCTGCTCTGGGGCAGATAAATGTTTGATTCTCCCAAAAAAAAAAAACTCTCAAAAATCCTCTAAAGATGCTGGAGTTCACCTGCACCCGCTTTCCTTATGTGTTGTTTCCACGCGCAGCACACCCGTAGGAAAATGTGCATGAATATTTTTCTTGTCCCGTTTCCACCGTAAATTTGTAATGAAAGATTTGGTTTCCGATTCCTGTAGGAATGAAAACAACAAAAAGTTTTTAGCTTCAAGTTCTGACAAATCAAAGTGATTTCTATTGGGATAAATCCTGGAAATCTTAAACTGTCTGGAGTTTAGTGGAATTTCTTCTGGATTTTAGACATTTTTCAGATTCTTTTGGCTTTTATTTTACTTCTGCACGTCTGATCTTTGTTATAAAACATTCAAACCGACCAAAGTTACGCCTCTCAACTGAGTTTTTTGTGCAGTTTTAGGTTTATTGTTAAATTTTTATGCAATATAATGTAAAACATCGAGAGAAATATAGCGGGAGTTGTACTTAAAGCATTGCTACTTATAAAAATAAATTATTATAAATAGGGCTGTCAAATTATCACGTCTGTGGAAGAATAAAAAAAACAATAATAATTATTAGAACTTCAGTCCTTTTATATTTTTAAATTATTATTATTATTTTTTTTACTAAAGTTGACTGTTTAATACGTGGTGCGTCGCCCTGCTCCTTTTTATTGAAAGGCGATTGTCACGAGACGTTAAAAAAACATAATTTTGGTTCAACTCTTGGCATTTGTTTTTGTCCAGATGATGAAGCAAAAGTTTATTTTTAAAAAATAAAAGTCTAAATAGTTCAATTCCTCCGCGGCATTTCATTTGGTTCTTCTTAGATTCTGTTCTCTGTTTCTTTTCTACTTTATCTCAGACTTTAAAATGATCAAATTCTCTCAAATCGGTTAAAGGAAACTATAATAATCGTTCTCATGTCTTTTCTTCTGTTTTGCTGTTGGAATAAACTGTGGAATAAAGAATATCAACATTTGAATGAAGGTATTAATAAGAAGTTTTTGATCTGGTCATTTAGAAACTCTGGAACTGATGTTTTATTTTGATATTTGTTCAAAATATAAAGGAATAATAATAATATAATAATCTTTATTTATATAGCACCTTTCAATATAAAAATCACAAAATGCTTCACAGTAAAACATAAATAAAACAAAGAGTAAAACACAAAATAAGAGCAGAGTAAAACGCAGAATTAAGAAAAGGCTATTTTAAAAAGATGCGTCTTTAGCTGCTTTTTAAAAGAAAACTGAGTCAACAGATCTGAGGAAGCGTAAAAGGTTGGAGGTCGTAATAACTTATTAAAGCCACCTTTTTAGTTTTATTTGGTCTTTTACTATGCCACAGTGTTACAAACGTAAATAAAACACCTCAAAATAAACCTTTTAACAGCCGTTATTAGGTTAAAAGTTGCTATTATAATTGATTAATTGGATTAATTAATTAACTGCAGCTCACGATTAATTAATCACACAAAAATATTAATCCTGTTACATCACTAAATATAAATGATTAATAATAAATATAAATGATCATACTATAAATTATTAAAATGAGTAAAAAACACATAAAAATGCCCCTGCTTCTAAGGGTTAAAGACCCACTGAAATAAAGTTTACTTTTTAAAATCCAAATTAAAGTTCTAAACACGCATGTGTGACGACTTGGTTTAAAAAAGTCAAACTACAGGATTTCTATAGTATTTTCCATAAATCCAATGTTTAATTTTGGCTTAAAACAAACTTTCTGTTGTCGTAATTTTACGTTTTTTAACCGTTGAATCTGTCTAAACGTTTTTGTCTAACTGACTCCGCCTCGTCTTGAAAACTCTCTTCAAACTGAGTGGATTCAGGGGTTTGGCAGTGATGCGTACCCCCCCCTTTAGGGACACGGAGGGGGGAGTGTCAGTATAAAGATGGATTAGACGGGATGAACCAAAACATCTGGGGGGGGGGGGGGGACTAAAGTGTAGCTTCACCAGAGAGATGGGACGATTTTATTTAGCCTTTATCCCCCACTGCCCACCCCTCCCATCAGACGGGGTAACTCTGGGGGGGGGTCCGACTGGCTGGCACAGATCACAGAGGGAGGGGGGCAGGATGGAGAGCAGGAGGCTGATGGGAAATGATGACGGCGTCGGGGTGGCTGGAGGTCAAAGGGAGGGGTGAAGGGCGGGGATAAAGGGCGGAAAATGGAGAGTCAAGGGGGGTTGGATTAAAACAGGACCGGGGGAGGGGGGAGTGGCTAAAAACATTGATCTCTGAGGTCAAATCCTGAAAACTAATCAAAAACATCAGCTGACCTTTTCTGCTTTTCATCATTTTTTTATTGATAAACCTAGACATGTTCTTGCTGAGTGCAGCTTCTTCTTCTCCATGGAAGTCAGTCGCCGTTCAGACGTACCCAAACATCACAAAACAAACCAGGAAGTTCAGGAAACTGCCTACGAATAAGCGGAGACTGTATAAGAGAACTGGAGTGAGCGGTTTCATTCCAGTCGTTTTTCTCAGTGCGGACGCCGCCATGTTGGAGCCAATAAGCAGTGATTGGTCTGAGTTTCAACCACTCTCTCCAATCAAAAGTCAGCTTATTGGAAGGCCACGCCCACTCAAACACAAAATCTGTGAAATTTTGAACATTGGGGCCAGCAGGCTCCGCCTACTTTTACTGATTGGTCCATTTATAGCATGCAATACAAAAAAAGGCATGGATTGTTTCACGTATGACCTTCAATACGACACAAACAGGAGAGTAGCCCCGCCCCCCCGTCTACTCCATCCTCACCTGCCGCTGATCAAACCCTCCTCTTTCCTCCGCAGCGGTAGCAGCGGCGGCAGCAGCAGCCTCGAGAACAGCGGCAGCGGCGGGATCGGCCTCCCCATGGCCGTGCCGACACCCTCCATCCCCAACGCCGCAGCAGGTGAGCTCTAATCTGTGATGACATAACAACCCCCCCCCATGTCACCGTTTTAGCCTGTTTGAGGGATTTTCTTTCATGTTTTAAGAGTTTCTGGAACCGACCAGCTTGCTGCAATCAGGAGTTGTCAAATGCAACAGTGCCGCAGTCACCTCATGACTGGCCACTCCTGACTGTCTGCTCATTTATGCTGCAGTTCGCAGTCTCCCGACTGCGCATCATTTTGCAGCCAACTGCACATCACTGCTGCATTGCACTAGTGCTGCAGTCGCTCTTTCAACCAACTGCACATCGTTGCTTTGCCTCGCCTCCTCTGCCGACTGCCAAGTAGCAAGTCGGGGCTCTCATTCTTGTGTGATTTTTCCACCTTCTCTTCTACCGACTGCACCAATCATTGCTGCAGTCGCAGTCTCTTTTAACCGACTGCACATCGTTGCTGCAGTCGCAGTCGCTCTCTACCGACTGCACATCATTGCTGCAGTCGCAGTCACTCTCAACTGACTGCACATCGTTGCTGCAGTCGCAGTCGCTCTCTCAACCGACTGCACATCGTTGCTGCAGTTCATCTCGCCACGTATGCGCAGTCGCACTTCTTAACCGACTGCACATCATTGCTGCAGTCGCAGTCGCTCTCAACCGACTACTGCACATCTTGCCTGCAGTCGCAGTCACTCCTTACCACTGCGCACATTCGAGTGCGCAGTGCAGCCACTCATGACTGTCTGCACATCGTTGCTGCAGTCGCAGTCGCTCTCAACTGACTGCACATCGTTGCTGCAGTCGCAGTCGCTCTCAACTGACTGCACATCGTTGCTGCAGTCGCAGTCGCTCTCAACCGACTGCACATCATTGCTGCAGACGCAGTCGCTCTCAACCGACTGCACATCGTTGCTGCAGTCGCAGTCGCTCTCAACCGACTGCGCATCGTTGCTGCAGACGCAGTCGCTCTCAACCGACTGCACATCATTGCTGCAGTTGCAGTCACTCTTAACCGACTGCGCATCAGTGCTGCAGCCACTCATGACTGTCTGCACATCGTTGCTGCAGACGCAGTCACTGTTAACCGACTGCACGTCGTTCTGCAACTCAGCCTCACATCTGCACGTCTGTTGGAGGCGTGGCTGAAGTCTGTTTGTGTTTTCCAGACGAGGATTCTGCAGCTTCATTGTGTTTCTCAGCCTGTCAGTGTAAATGGGCCAAACTGCTGCAGGAATAATCTATCCCTAAAGCTGAATGGAATCGGGGAGGGGGGTACTTTGAGTTTCTGCAGTGAATGTTTTGCACCGGGACAGAACGGCGGGCTCTGCGCAGCTCTGGCTGGTTGCCATGGAAACACTCGGTTCTCACAAAAAGTTACCTTGAATCCGGCGGAGGAGTCTGCGCTCCCACTAACGTCCGCCGTCCTTTCAGCTCCGTTCGTGCCCGCTCCCCCCGGAGCCCCGCCCCCACCCCCTCCTCCTCCTCCTCCACCTGCCTTTCCCACGGCCGGCGGGCCCCCCCCACCCCCTCCGATGCCTCCACCTGCTCCCCCTATGGCGGGGCCCCCCCTGACCGCACCGCCACCACCTCCCTTACCTCCTCTAGGTGAGACCTCCTCCTCCTCCTCCTCCTCCTCCTCCTCCTCCTCCTCCTCCTGCTGCTGCGCTGGGTGGTGGCGGTTCATCTCTCCTGGAAAAAGACGGCTGATACCACACTGCAAGCAAAGAGACCCTTAACAGAATCGTAAACATACGGCAACTTTTGCTGGAATTATTGTGTTAACGTTTAAAAAATTAAAGGGTTACACTTAAAAAAAAGTCCTTTTAAATCAGCTTCTGCACTGATGTTGATTTAAGGAGAAAACAGATTTATTTTGGGTTTATTTTAGGGGTGTAACGGATCACAGAAGATCCGTGATCCGTACGGATCAGACGCCACGGTTCGGGCCAGGTCTGACCCGCGGATCGCGGCCCCCCCCAAAAGAAAAAAAAAAACACGCACACACACGTGCGCACCTCGCGCTTATCATAATTTATACCAATTGTCCGTTCACATCGAATTAAATTGTCGTCATATTCCTGAAAATCCTCTTTGTTTTGACGAGCCCTGAAGCAGCTGCTTCCCGGTTTTCCTAAAGTCTGTTTACCTGAAGCTCCCGCTGCGTGTGGGAGGAGCTTCTGTCAAAAACTTTTCTCAGATTCATAATGAAGGACGAAGATCGATAGATATCAGGTTTATTTAATCTTAGGAGCTGAATAAAAGCATCGGTACACATTTCTATTACTGGGTTCAAAGAATCTTCCAGTTTAAAGCAGCAACTGTCCCGCACAGGAGAAAGCTGCAGCTCCGTAACGGACTCGCCGGTACCGTCACCGAACCATGTATGGAAGGCGAAATGTGTCAAAATTCATCAGGAAAAGCGAGCGCGGAAGTGCCACGTTTTACAGATAATTATTATTTAAAACATTTAAATGTTCCCACAGGTAGTTTTAATAAAGCAGTTAATACCAAAATTAATTTTAACTGTTTTATTTATAATTTAACTTTTAAGGAATTATCTAGATTGATTTGGTATTTTCAACACTATTTTTAAACATTCTTTTATCTCAGTTTTTGTAGATTTGGTCTAAAGACATGACAATGTCATCAGAAACTTCATGTTTTAGCATTTTGTCTGTGTTCAAAGTTTAAAAATGTTTTGTTTTAATAAATAGGCTTCAATGACCAAATGTTTTGATGTTAAATATGTAAATATTGTGTGTACTTTAAATGCTTATTGAATTTATGATTTGAAGCATTTCCAAAGATGAATTTAGCTTTTATATTGTGTTTTTTTTTGTTTTTTTTTTTTTTTTACTTTTCACTGATCCGAAAAACGATCCGAACCGTGAGTTTTGTGATCCGTTACACCCCTAGTTTATTTTGTCTGCAGTGGATTAAAACCGTGCTGAGCGGCAGGGGGGTCTCCGGTTGCTTGCAGGGTGAAAGGTCGCCGCTCGGCTTCAGCTTTTCAGCCTCGCTCACGAACCCGTCGTGGATCTACAGCTGGAAGGACGGAGACGTCTGATGTGACTGAAGCTGGACGCTGCCTTCAGTTCTGCAGCGACAGAGACGATGAAAACAGTTTTAACAGTTTTCTATTCACAGGCTCCAGCTGGATGCATCAAATCTATGATGTTAATCAGTTTGGTTTCAATCAGATTCAAGGGTTTTCTGCTCATCTGTCTTTATAGAATCATAAATACTAGAGTGGGATTCATCACAGCATTCTCTTTCATCTTCACTCGGTTGATTGAGGGAAATTGGGTTTGATTGATCGTGAGAGTTCCTGTTTAACGTGTTTTTCTCCAGAACTTTCAGGTGTTGTTGTGAATGTTCTGGTCCGTGTTGCTTCGTCTGCTTCCTCTGCCGTGTCCACCACTCACGTGTCCTCCTCTGTAACCTCCTCCTCTTCCTCCTCCTCTTCCTCCCCGCTCGCTCCTCTTTGGGTCTTTCCAGTGGTGGCTGCCGGGCCCGGTCTGGGCCCCGCCCCGGTGTCCCAGTTCGGAACCATCTCCAGGCAGATCTCGCGGCACAACCCCAACAGCTCCTCTGTCTCGATGGTTTCGGCCACCGGCACGTACCGGCGGGCGCCGTCGGTCTCCTCGCAGTTCTCCCTGCAGCAGCAGCAGCCTCACGTTAATGGAGGCACTCCTGGTTACGGCCAGAACTCAAGTAAGGCCCCTCTGACCTCTGACCCCCGCGTCTTATCAGATTTATAGACTAGAGCAAAGGATCCCCAAACTACGGCCCGCGGGCCGGATCCGGCCCTCCTCCACATTCCCCCAAAAACACTATCAGAGACGCATATTAATTTATTTATTTTTTCTCAATCGACCCAAATTAAACACGACTTTTTGTTCCATCCGTCTGAACTTTGACGGGAGAGGATAGAACATTTATTAGTTTCTTTATTATCATTATTTTTCTTCTGTACGTTTTTTTAAACGTCTGGAGATCTTCAGCTCTTTCAGCTGTTAAAATATTCAGTCGTCTTTATGCTAGCTTTTTCATCTGATTTGGCTGTTACTAAGGATTTCAGAGTTCAGCTAATATTTCTTGCATGCTAGATATTTTGGCTAATTTAGGCTTTTTTTCAGTTTTTAACTCTAATTTAGTTTAGCTAATATTTTAGCTTTATGCTAGCTGTTTTTGATCAAACATTATACCAGTTTTTTAGGCTTAGTTTGAGTTTAATTAATATTTTAGCTTTATGCTAGCTGTTTTTTTGCTCAATCAAACATTTTACCAGTTTTTTAGGCTAATTTGGAGTTGAGCTAATACTTCAGCTTCATGTTAGCTGCTTTGGCTAACTTCAGTTTTTTAGGCTGTTTTAGACTTCAGCTAATATTTCAGCTACATGCTAGCCTTTTTGACTAATTTAAGCTTTTTTCCGTTATCAAGGCTAATTTTGAGTTTAGCTAATATATCAGCTGCATCCCAGGTGTTTTGGCTAATCTAGGGTTTTTTTCAGTTTTTCAAGATTTTTTTACGTTTAGCTAATATTTCAGCTTCGTGTTAGCTATTTTGGCTAGTTTAGAATTTATTCAGTTTTTAGGCTAATTTTCCCTTTTGCTAACATTTTAGCTGACTATCAGCTTCATTGTTTTCTGCCATCAGCACTAGCATCTTTAGCGGCCACATTCAGCTTACACCGTTCACACTAGCATTATCGCAGGTCATGCTAAATATCTAGTTTTTAAAATGTTTTTTTCTGTAAAAATTACAGAAATGAATGATTTAAAATTTGGCTATATGTGGCTTTCTGGAAAGACGTTTAGGCTGTGATTGTTAGACTTTTTCTGTTAGACTACAAACTGACCCCGCCCCCCCATCAGAGAAGAAAACGTTTGGGGACCCCCGCTCAGGGTGAGAACAGCTTTTCTGCAGAACGCATCGCCACGACTCAGGAGACGAGTCGGCTTGAAGACCCTCTCCGATCACCTGATCCATTTTAAAATCGTTTCTATCCGTAGTTTCATTTTTAACCCAAATTTTTTTTTAAGAACATGTCGTTTCTAAGACATAGTTTCTGGAGTTTATTAGCAACTAATCTCTGAATTGTGGGCGGGACAACAAATAAATAAAAAAAACTCAAAAAACACAATTTTGAATTTAAGTTACTTAATAATGACCTCCATCATGAGAAAAATGCTGGTAATGTTCCAATCAGAAACCACATGGTTTCAGATTCCATCAAGATCAGAATTTTTATTATTATTATGTGGATAGAAATAAGTATCGCTTCAATGTATGCGTGTATATTCTTGATTTGTGTGTGTAGTTCTTGATTTGTAACTCTTATAATACAATTTGTGCATAAGTAAAAAAAAAAAAAATCCAAAATAAAAAAATAAAATGTACACATGCACAAATTAAAATGACAACAGCTTGAAACTAATTACACGATCAAATCTTTAAAGTTACGTACGATTCATTTGTTACCCACACAATCCTCAGTGAGGTTTGCTTAATAATTGTTGTCTCTGCTCTAGAATCTGCTGGAACGATGTTGAAAACAGTTGAAAAGTTTCGATAAGTTAAAGAACACTAAAACTTTCTTATAGCGCGTAACCGGACGTTCCTCGTTTTCCTCTCTCGCTCTGCAGCCGTTTGAGCGTTTCCAGATTTGAGCTAAATCCAGGTGAACTTTAATCTGAAAAACATGGAAAAGCCAGGAGTTCAGCTTCAGGGAAACGGCGCCCCCTCCTGGCAGCAGCTCCTTCAACATAATCCCGGCTTTAACCTTTGACCTCCCGGTCACAGGGGGAGACCTCTCTGAACTCTGAATGTGTGTTTTATTCTGAAAATCTGTCGCTTTTGCTCCTGTTTGTGTTGTTTCTTTGATCTCTCTGGTTTATTGATTTTTTCCCCTCTTCTTCTTCCTCCTCCTCCTCTTCCTCTGATCTCTGCTGTCCGGCGGTCAGTGTCTGTCGCTCCTCCTCCTCCTCCTCCCCCCATGCCCCAGCTGACTCCACAGATACCTCTGACTGGCTTTGTGGCCAGGATGCAGGAGAGCAGTAAGTCGACTGCATGTGCCGCCTCACCAGGGGCTCTCTGCTGACCCCTGCTGGACATAAATCTCTCTGTAGTTTTTGTTTGACCTAAAAGTTTCTTCTGGGAGATTTCTGCTTAACTAAACTCTATTATTGTGACATTTATGTCCTCAAAATGGAAAGAAAATCCATTCAGGGTTAATAAAAACCAAAGAATGTGATCGGTTTGAGCAAAAAAACCACAGAAGAAGACGTTTCTCACGACTTCTCCACAGAATCTGGATCTGTGGATGTTTTTTAAAAAGTATGAATAGTTGAAAAACCAGATAAACGGGTTCTAGATCCGTCTGTCTGAAACCAGAACGGGAAAAACCAGAACTTCCGTCACGACTCGGTGCACTATAAACGCTGTTTGCTTGTCTGGATCGAAATCTCTAAATGTCAAATTTCCCAGAAGTCTTTGTGAAAAACCAACGCTCACTACATTAACAAATATAGACCACAATGGATTACATATTCAATTTAAATAATTTTTGCAGTTCTTCTTAATTTAACAAGTTTTCATCATCAGTGTTTGTAAAGTGTTTATATTTATTAGGTTTTTAATTCATATTTGTCATCTTTAAAAAAGTCATTAACTCCGATGAGATCCCACTACGATCATCTGGCTTCCCAATGATTTTTAAAATTATAATTATTAAGCTGCAGAGCAGCAGGATTAGAAATGACAAATCTGTTCAGAGCACATGTGTCAAAGTCATGGCCCGAGGGCCGAATCCGGCCCTCCGAGTGATCATATCCGGCCCTCCAGATCATCAATGATCGAAAAAAAATCCCATCGATTCAGGATCTTGTGAATCGAATCGTTTCTGGAAATTATAATGGATCGAAAATTGAAAACAAAAACCCCAAATTTGACATGAAAACTCCAGAATGTTTTATTTTAAAGTTATTTTCAATCAAGATTAAGGCATGTTTTTGTCCAAAACACGCCACGAATCTGCTCCTGGTCCGGCCCCTTTTGTCACATTTTAGATCCCTTTGTAGCCCCCGAGGAATAAAGTTTGACCACCCCACCCCCCTGGGTTAGGGAGTAGTAATAGAATTTGGACTGTTTCAGACAGGAAGTTGTGAGTTTGCTTTAGACTCACAACAAAAACCGTAAACAAATTAAGTTTTCTGTTGGGATGATGCTAGTTTGAATGCTGTAAACTGAATTTAGCAGCTGAAGATGCTGAAATTGATCGCTAAAAACGCTGTAGCAGATATCTGAAAATGCTGAAGCTAATAGCTGAAAATGTTTAGGCTAATAGCTGACAGCCAGGTGAAATATATTAGCTAAATGCCAATTTAGCCTAAAAATGTAAAAAAAAAAAGCCTAAATTAGCCAAAATAGCTAGCATGTAGCTAAAATATTAGTTAAACTTCAAAATAGCCTAAAAGAATCTCAGTAAATGCCTAAATAGTCCAAAAAGCTAGCACAATGCTAATTTTTCAAACTTTAAAACCGTAACTTTTTGATATAATTATGAATAATAATTATTATTAATATTATTTCAGAATAAATCAACTCAAACTTAATTAACTTTCAATATTTTAGTCTCCATAAAAATATATTTAAGAAAAAAAGTACAAAATAACATTGGGCCAGTAATAACAATAAAACAAAATGATCGGGAAGACCAGATTTACCTGGAGGGCCAGATCCGGCCCCCGGGCCTTGACTTCGATGAAAATGTTTAACTCTGTCAAAGTGGGTCTTTAAGATCCTGAAAGTCTCACATTACAGTCTTTTAGGGGAGGGGTGATGGAATTTAGACACCACCTGCTTCAGACAGGAAGGGGCGGGGCTACTCAGCTCCAAAAGCCACGCCCCTTCAGAGGAGATATTGGAAACAGAGGCTTTAGATCAACATGAAAAATATATTTTTAGGTTTAAACTTCATAATGAAATTTTTTTTTTAATTAAAAAATGGACAATAAAGAAATTCAATCTTCTGTTGAGATCGACCAGAAGAAACTTGATGGTCATAAAGTTTTCAGTGTTTTGTTGATTCTTGCGTTGTCACTAGTTGCATGATTGAACCCGCCTGCTTGATGCATGCTCGCCGCCGCCCTGCTCGCCGCCCTCATGAAGTTCACCTCTGACTCCGCGTCTCAGTTGCAGACACTCCCACCCCGCCGCCCCCTCCCCCTCCGGACGACATCCCCATGTTCGACGACTGCCCCCCTCCCCCGCCGCCGCCGCCGCCGCCCCCGGTGGATTACGAGGAGGAGGAGGACGCCGCCCTGGTCCAGTACAGCGACCCCTACGCAGACGGAGATCCCCAGTGGGCCCCCAAGAACTACATCGAGAAAGGTTTGTTTAAGCTCCTCCCACCGGACTCGCGCGCACCAATAATACCAATCCCGAACGCCTCCCGTTCGCAGTGGTGGCCATCTACGACTACGCCAAGGACAAGGACGACGAGCTGTCGTTCCTGGAGGGCGCCATCATCTACGTGGTGAAGAAGAACGACGACGGCTGGTTCGAGGGCGTGTCCAACGGCGTGACCGGCCTGTTCCCCGGGAACTACGTAGAGCCCATCATGCACTACGCCGACTGACGGCGCCCGCCGGCGACGGAGTATTTATTCAGTCATATCCTAACCTTCTGAGACGGCGACTTCTCACGGCTGAGCGACCGTAATCGAAAGAAAGAATCTCTTCTTGGTGTGACGGGGGCGGGAAAGGGGGCGGAGCTCTTCACAGAACAAAGATTTTGATTGACAGGTGAACGCTTTCTGATCAACAGCTTTAGTTTGGGGGAACAAATAAGAGATGAAACTTTTCCTGCTAGAGTTTATAAATGATCCCGGTCACTTTTTACCCCGAAAAACAAACTTTTGAGGTTAAAGCATGCAGATATATTATAATCTTAAGTTTTATGCTTCCTTTATGTTGTAAATGCAGTCTGTTTTTGTTAATTACACTGTTTTAAAAATCACTGAACGTTTTATTCTAAACTCTGCGCCTTCCCATCAACGGTTTTACTGAAATCAGAGACAGATTCCTTCTTTTTTTTTTTTTTTTCATGAAACCAGGCTCGTTTGAGATGCTTCTGCTCCAAAACATTCCCGAATACGACATTTACCACAATAAAAGTGGGCGGAACCATTTTAACCTGCAGCCGTTTGACCACATTGACTAATTATTTCATAGTAATGTGCAAGAAAAGTTTAAATTGATAGAATTTTAACAATATATAAATCATAAAAAGTTTAAATTGATTTTTCATTCAGTTACCAATAAAGTTTTGAAACAGATGTGTTATACCGGTAATCATGGAACATAAATATAAACTTTTATTTTGAAAATTTTTATAAATTTTTAGCATACATTTTCTATTGTCTAGCTCAGATTTGAAATGAACCTGGACTATTATTTTGAAAATCTAATGAGCGTAAATTCCTATTTTGAGTAAATTGTTTTAAATGTAATTATTTTGATTTTTTTTTTTCCAGATTTTATAGGTTTAAAGCTGGACTCTTATTTTGAAAGTTCCATTAGAATACATTTCTACGATTCATTTATGCTAAAAATTAAATTTTTTGGTTCAGATTTTAAATGACAAGTTTTTGACATGGACTCTTATTGTGAAAGGGTGTCATCTGCTCTGAATCCATCTCAAACGAGCCTGAACCACTTCCTGCCTGACACTGCCATGTGACCCCTCACATGAATCCACCTAGACCAAACTACTGTAATACCTCCTACGTCTCGTCGGGGACTGTGCGAGCCCGGCGGGCCGCCCGGGCGCCCGCCCGAGCCCGGCGGGCGTCTTCAGCCGCATGATCGTCTCTCAGGAATCATTTAGTTTTTTCATTTTTTTTTAAAGCTGAAAATTTTCTGCAAATTTACGAATGATTTGTTTTGTTTTTGCTCCCCCTCCGGTTGGTTTCCAGAAAGTTCTTGAGCTAAAATGTGTAAATAATGTGTTGATTGAGAAATGAATGTACAGTCTTTTATAATAAACAAGTCTACGTACAAGAAGCTGGTGTGGTGAGCGAGTAAAAAGGAAGCGGGTGGTTTATTGAGCAGACGTTAAGGCTGTTACACGACACATGGACGGATCTCCGCTGACGTCACAGAACAATAAGCTCCGCCTCCAACGGCGCTGTACAGTACTCGGTGATGCGAAGTTTCATGACCGCGATTCTCCCCATTTCCCTTCAGGAACTGGAATCATAATTTACACAGAAACAACAAATCTAGACGTCGACCACGACAGAGCAGCTCCGCCTCCGCTTCAGGGAGTGTTTGAGAGTCCGGAGAGCCCCGCCCACAGGCTCTCGCGCCGTCCTCAGAGTAGCTGCTCGAGTTTGAGGAGGCGGAGTTCACTTGTCTCTGCTGAGCACCAGCTCGGTGAGGCGGATGAGGGCGTCTCTCTCGGGGGACGGCCGCAGCAGGCTGACCTGTCTGATGGCCTCCTGGCAGTAGCGCCGCGCCAAGAAGGTGGTTTGCTCGACGCCGTCGCTCTGGAGTGAAAGACACGACACGTTTGTGAAGAAGAAGAAGAAGAAAAAAAAAACAACTTTCCAGAAATCTATAAAGGAATCAAATCAAATCAAGATTAAGATTTTTCTAGATTTTCTTCAAAACCTCAATTTAGTTCCTATTTTTAAAAAAAATTATTCTAAATTAGCTGAAGACAAAACAGCAGAAGGAAAATATTGTTGCAAAAAATGTACTTTTATTAAAAAACAAAACTGTCTAAACACTAAAAGCTAAATATAGCATTACCTGGGATAATGCAAGAGTGAACGTGGCCGCTAAAGCCAGAGCAGTTAGGTTAAAATACTGAAGTAACCTGATAAAGTAACCGGGCTGCACGGTGGCGCAGTGGTTAGCGCTCTTGCCTCACAGCAAGAAGGCCCCGGTTCAAATCCCAGTTGGGGATCAGAAACACCAACTGTGACCCTTCTGTGTGGAGTTTGCATGTTCTCCCCGTGCATACGTGGGTTCACACCGTTCAAAAACATGCTTCTAAGGTTAATTGGTGACTCTAAATTACCCCTATGTGAATGTAAGGGTGCCTGTGTGCACGAATGTGGCCCTGCAACAGACCGGCGAACTGTCCAGGGTAAACCCTGCCTTCGCCCATCAGCAGCCGGGATAGGCTCCCGCAACCCCGAAAGGGATTAAGCAGCAAGGAAAATGAATAAAAAAATTAGCCAAAAAACTAAAACCATGTCTAAACATGAGCCAAAAACATCTGGTGTAATGGTAAAATATAAGCTAACCTCCAAATTAGCCAAGGAAAACAAGTAGCTAAAACAGCTAGTGTAATGCTAAAATGTAAGCTAACCTCCAAATTAGCCAAAGAAAACAAGTAGCTAAAACAGCTAGTGTAATGCTAAATTGTAAGCTAACCTCCAAATTAGCCAAAGAAAACAAGTAGCTAAAACAGCTAGTGTAATGCTAAAATGTAAGCTAACCTCCAAATTATCCAAAGAAAAGAAAACAAGTAGCTCAAACAGCTAGTGTAATGCTAAATTGTAAGCTAACCTCCAAATTAGCCAAAGAAAACAAGTAGCTCAAACAGCTAGTGTAATGCTAAAATGTAAGCTAACCTCCAAATTAGCCAAAGAAAACAAGTAGCTAAAACAGCTAGTGTAATGCTAAATGTAAGCTAACCTCCAAATTAGCCAAAGAAAACAAGTAGCTAAAACAGCTAGTGTAATGCTAAATTGTAAGCTAACCTCCAAATTAGCCAAAAAAAACAAGTAGCTAAAACAGCTAGTGTAATGCTAAAATGTAAGCTAACCTCCAAATTATCCAAAGAAAAGAAAACAAGTAGCTCAAACAGCTAGTGTAATGCTAAATTGTAAGCTAACCTCCAAATTAGCCAAAGAAAACAAGTAGCTCAAACAGCTAGTGTAATGCTAAAAATGTAAGCTAACCTCCAAATTAGCCAAAGAAAACAAGTAGCTAAAATAGCTAGTGTAATGCTAAAAATGTAAGCTAACCTCCAAATTAGCCAAAGAAAACAAGTAGCTAAAATAGCTAGTGTAATGCTAAATTGTAAGCTAACCTCCAAATTAGCCAAAGAAAAGAAAACAAGTAGCTCAAACAGCTAGTGTAATGCTAAAAATGTAAGCTAACCTCCAAATTAGCCAAAGAAAACAAGTAGCTTAAATAGCTAGTGTAATGCTAAAAATGTAAGCTAACCTCCAAATTAGCCAAAGAAAACAAGTAGCTAAAATAGCTAGTGTAATGCTAAATTGTAAGCTAACCTCCAAATTATCCAAAGAAAAGAAAACAAGTAGCTCAAACAGCTAGTGTAATGCTAAATTGTAAGCTAACCTCCAAATTAGCCAAAGAAAACAAGTAGCTCAAACAGCTAGTGTAATGCTAAAATGTAAGCTAACCTCCAAATTAGCCAAAGAAAACAAGTAGCTAAAACAGCTAGTGTAATGCTAAAAATGTAAGCTAACCTCCAAATTAGCCAAAGAAAACAAGTAGCTAAAATAGCTAGTGTAATGCTAAAAATGTAAGCTAACCTCCAAATTAGCCAAAGAAAACAAGTAGCTAAAATAGCTAGTGTAATGCTAAAAATGTAAGCTAACCTCCAAATTAGCCAAATAAATAGAAACTTGTCTAAATTGGCCAAAAACAGCTATCATAATGCTAAAATGTTAACTAACCTACAATATAGCCAAAGAAAAGAAAACATGTCTAAATTAGCCAAAAACAGCTAGCGTAATGCTAAAATGTTAGCCAACTTCCAAATTAGCCAAAAACTGGAAACGTCCAAATCGGCCAAAAACACCTAGCATAGTGCTAACATGTTTACTAAACTCCATATTAACCAAACAAAAAGAAACTTGTCTAGATTCGCCAAAAACAGCTAGCATAATGCTAGCTCAGAATTAGCCTCAGTATGTGACAAACTCATTAGCTAAACTCAAAATTTACCAAAAACAAACCATCTCATCAGAATCTGCTGGAGTTATCGTGTCAACGGTTGAACAGAACACAAACACTGGATCTTCGGGGTTAAAGAGTCCAGGTGTCTTTTGGCTCCAACAGTCATTTTTTCCAGCACTCGTACCTTCAGGACGTACTGCCAGGCCCGGTCCACGTCTCCTTTGGAGCTGAAGCGTCTCATGATCATCGCGTGAAGCTCCGGAAACTTCAAAAACAGAAATTCACCGACTCATACGGATGTTTTTTGGAGAACGCGTTCATAAGTGGAGGTTCTCACCTGTTGACAGGCAAACAGAACCGGCCCGGTAGCCAAACCCAGCTTCAGATCAGCGGCCGACGGCTTCCCCAGCTGCTCGGCTCCCGACGTGAAGTCCAGAACGTCGTCCACGAGCTGCGGGCGGAACCGCCGTAAACATTCGCTCCGTCTGAACCGCCGCCACCAAACCAGCTGGACGTTACCTGAAAGGCGATGCCGACGTTTTTCCCGTACTGGTACGCGATCTCGTGGACTTCGGGGTCAGAGTTCACCAGGATGGATACCTTCAAAGGAAGCAGGCGGGCAGTCAACGAAAACCAACGGAAGCGGCGGCGGAGGCCGTCGTCCACTGCCGCGGCGTGAACGTGAGGACGGAACGTACATACTGCTTTACAGCTGTTTGCGATCAGGCTGGCCGTCTTCTTGAAGGTCTTCTCCAGGTAGTGCTTGAAGCGCTCGTTCTCGTTCTCTTTGGAGCCGAGCTGCATGAACTCACCTGGAAGCAGGACGTCCGCGTTGCATTGGAAGCAGACTTCCAGGGAAGCCGCGGTTCACCGGAGGTTTTTTTCGAACGCACCGGAAAGGACGAACTGGCCAGCACCTTCACCACTCGCACATTGAGACCTTGCCTTCCTTGCCGATGCGTTGCGGCGGACAGGATGGAGCGGACGCGGGTGAGAAGTGCCCGCTTGAATGGCCTGAAGGAAAAGGACGAGCAGCTCTGAAGACGCGGGAATTTAATCTGAACTAGTTGCAATAATGCTGGTGTGAATGCTTTCTGCTGAAGACATTTACTGTTACTGATGAAGGGGTCTGCTATTACTACACTGTCAAAAAGTTCCAAATATTGCATTAACTACACAAATAATTTATTGAAAATGTAAAAATATTCTGTGAACTTTAAACGTGTGTAAAGGGATGAACTCAGAATTAGCCCAGACCTCAGTAAATAAAAAAATAGCCAAAAAAAAGTGAGTATTTTGCTCTAGTGTTAGCTAACCTCCAAAAAATGCTCCTAAAAACTCATTAGATGCTAAATTAGCCAGAAAGGCTAGCACGCTGCTAAGAACACTAGCTTAACTCAAAAGTAACCAAGAGACCTCAATAGATGCCTAATTATCCAAAAAAGTTAGCTCACCTAAAAAAAAAAAGCCTCAAAAACTTGTTAGCCCCAAAAAACCTCAGTAAATGCCAAACTAGCTAAAAAGCTAACACGCTGCTAAAATACTAGCTTAACTCAGAAATAGCACTAAACCTTATTAGATGCTTAATTGTCCTAAAACATTTGCATGTTACTGAAATATTAGCTAAACTCAGAATTAGCCTCAGTATGTGACAAATTAGCCAAAAAGCTAGCACGCTGCTAAAATACTAGCTTAACTCAGAAATAGCACTAAACCTTTCTAGATGCTTAATTGTCCAAAAACATTTGCATGTTACTGAAATATTAGCTAAACTCAGAATTAGCCTCAGTATGTGACATATTAGCTAAAAAGCTAGCACGCTGCTAAAATACTAGCTTAACTCAGAAATAGCACTAAACCTTTCTAGATGCTCAATTGTCCAAAAACATTTGCATGTTGCTGAAACATTAGCTAAACTCAGAATTAGCTTCAGTATGTGACAAATTAGCTAAAAAGCTAGCACGCTGCTAAAATACTAGCTTAACTCAGAAATAGCCCTAAACCTTATTAGATGCTTAATTGTCCAAAAACATTTGCATGTTGCTGAAATATTAGCTAAACTCAGAATTAGCCTCAGTATGTGACAAATTAGCCAAAAAGCTAGCACATTGCTAAAATGCTAGCTTAACTCTAGGTTAGCCCAAAAAACCTCAGATGCCAAATTAGCCAAAAAAGTTAGCTTTTTTTTTTTTCCAAACGTTAGCTTACCTGCAAAAAGCCCCCCCAAAAATACTCATTAGATGCCAATCTTGCCAAAAAATGCAGTACATTGCTAAAATACTAGCTTTATTCGGAATTAGTTTGAAAAACCTTAGTTAATGTTAAATTAGCCCAAAAAAAGCTAGCACATTGCTAAAATGCTAGCTTAACTCAGAATTAACCTGAAAATCTTAGTTAATGTCAAATAAGCCACAAAAAAAAAAGATAGCACGCTGCTAGAATATTAGCTAAACTCAAAATTAGCCTCAAAAACCTCAGTATGTGACAAATTAGCTAAAAAGGCTAGCACATTGCTAAAATACAAGATTTACTTTGAATTTGTGCTTTCACAAACTATTATTTTAATAGTCGACTAATTACAGATTATTTTTTCCCCAATTAGTCGACTAATCCGGTCATGTGCTAACTGGATGTAAAGCTCACATCTTAACTATCATTGGCTTTAAATTTGAAGTGTTGAAGCTTAATGCTAACTTAAAATAAAGACGATAGTTCATTAAGGCTAAACCTGATAGCCAACTAAAATATTAGTTAAATGCCAAATTAGCCTGATAAACTGAAAAAAGCCCATATTAGCTAAAATAGCTAGCATGTAGCTGAAATATTAGCTAAACTCCAAAATAGCAAAAAAAAAGCAAAATTTAGCTAGAATAGCTAGCATGTTGCTAAAATATAAGATAAACTCTAAAATAACCTAAAAATTAAAAAAAAGCCAAAATTAGCCAAAATAGCTAGCATGTAGCTGAAATATTAACTAAACTTCAAAATAGCAAAAAAAAAATCAAAATTTAGCTAGAATAGCTAGCATGTTGCTAAAATATAAGTTAAACTCTAAAATAACCTAAAAATTAAAAAAAAGCCAAACTTAGCCAAAATAGCTAGCATGTCGCTGAAATATTAGCTAAACTCCAAAATAGCAAAAAAAAGCAAAATTTAGCTAGAATAGCTCGCATGTTGCTAAAATATAAGCTAAACTCTAAAATAACCTAAAAATTTAAAAAAAGCCAAAATTAGCCAAAATAGCTAGCATGTAGCTGAAATATTAACTAAACTTCAAAATAGCAAAAAAAAGCAAAATTTAGCTAGAATAGCTAGCATGTTGCTAAAATATAAGTTAAACTCTAAAATAACCTAAAAATAAAAAAAAAGCCAAAATTAGCCAAAATAGCTAACATGTAGCTGTAATATTAACTAAACTTCAAAATAGCAAAAAAAAGCAAAATTTAGCTAGAATAGCTAGCATGTTGCTAAAATATAAGCTAAACTCTAAAATAACCTAAAAATTAAAAAAAAGCCAAAATTAGCCAAAATAGCTAGCATGTAGCTGAAATATTAACTAAACTTCAAAATAGTAAAAAAAGAAATAGCAAAATAGAATAGCTAGCATGTTGCTAAAATTATAAGCTAAAACTCTAAAATAACCTAAAAATTAAAAAAAAAAGCCTAAATTTAAACCAAAAAGCTAGCATGTAGCTTGCAAATATAACCTAAACTTCAAAAGCCAGCAAAAAAAACCTGTAGCTAATAAATAGCCAAAATAGCCCAAAAAAGCTAGCAAATAACCACCATTATATAACTTCAACTTTACTGCACTATGACTCCCTATAATATAAAGTAACGACTAATCGACTATTAAATTAGTCGTTGACTATTTTAATAGTCGATTAGTCGACTAATCGTGGCAGCCCTACTTTGAATTTGCCGAAAAACCTTCATAGATGCAAAATTATCCAATAAGTGAGCATTTTGCTCAAATGTTAGCTTACCTGCATAAAATCCTCAAAAAATATATGTTAAATTAGCCATAAAAAGCTAGCACCCTGCTAAAATACTAGCTTAACTCAGAGCTAGCCCAAAAAAAACTAATGAGATGCTAAATTGTCCAACAACTTTAGCATGTTACTAATATATTAGCTAAACTCAAAGTAGCATTAATGGCCTTAACATGGTAAACGTTTTGATATCAATATAAAACAGGGGTGGGCAATCTTTTTGATTTGTGGGCCAGAAAGGGTTCTAAAATTTGGCATAAGGGCCGGACAAGGAGCAGATGGAAGGAGAGATTTGGAAATGAACCTCATAAACTAAAAAGATAATATGGAATTTAGAGAAAAACATGCTTTAATTTGGATTAAAATTCACATACATTCATTTAAAAACAGTAAATTTGGGAATTTTAATTTCTAAATTTTGATTTTTGTTCTCTTTTTGGTGATCCAATGGGTTGATGTTCTTCAGAGGAAAATGCAAATTCAAAGAAATCCGAAAAATCACAGAAAAAACCTACACGAACGCCAGAGAAACACCACCATTCATGAGAAGAAACCAGAAATACAACGAAAATAAAACAATAATTAGGATTTTTGATTCAATGTATTTTAATTTGGAGGGCCAGATTAAGTAGCTTAAGGGGCCACATGTGGCCCCCGGGCCGTAGTTTGCCCACCCCTGATATAACAGGTTTTATAATGCACAAGAATTTGAGCAACTTCATGAAATAAAATCGTAAAATATTACGTTATATTTCAAAACTTGCGTGAAATTTACAAGCATGAATTTTCTGAACATGTTGAATGTTATTAATTAATTACATAATTTGCATAAATTTGAAAAATTCAATTTTTTTTCAACGGGGCTAAAAAAAAAAAAATGCATAAAATAAAAAATTTAAAAAAGTGAAGTTTATGAATACCAAAATTACGAGCATTAATGTCCTTAACGAGCTAAACGTTTTGATACCAAGACTGCAGAAATTACGTGATTGAGTTTTTTCGTACCAAAAAACGTGAAACAGGGTCACTCGAGGGCGCCGTACCTTCTTCTCGCCCCACACTTGGTTGAGCGACCGCTTCCCTCTCCGCGCGTCCGACCCGTCGATGACGTCGTCGTGCACCAGGCTGGCGGTGTGGATCATCTCGGTGATCATGGCGATGGCTCTTTGTCCCGGGAGCAGGTCTCTGCGGGCAGACAGACTTTCAGGACCGGGGCGTTCGGCGCCGCGACCTCGCCGCGTCGGGACGTTTACCCGGATCGGTCGCTGTGGATGTTGAGCGCTCGAGCCATCAGGACCACGATGATCGGCCGGATCGCCTTTCCTCTGCCGTCGAAATAGTAGTCGCACAGAGACTTCAGCTCCGTCCTGGAAATGAAAAGCTCCTGGGAGGAGCCGGAGTTTGTTTGTTTGTTTAGAGCAGAATTTGTATAAACGTTCTTAAAACAAACAATCCACTCACCTTCTTGATGTCGTCGTATAACGTCGTCAAATCTTTCTGCGCCAACGTGAAAGGGTCTTTTAGTTTGGCGTCGCTGTGCGTCGACCGGCAGCAGAGAGGCTGAAGAGCGGCGAGCGGCAGCCGGGGCCGCGGTCTGAGCCACAAAATAAACAACAAATGAAACATCTGGATCCAAAACCAGACGAACGAGCCGACGACTCACCTGATCAGAGAAGGATCTAAGTGTAGTGATTTGGAGAAGATCTGAGTCGACGGTTTCACCTGAAAACAAAATGATCAACTTTAACATATTTAGCAATAGAGAAAAAAAAATAATATTGTTAGCTTAAAATCAGATTTTTAAATGTATTTTAAACTGAAATAATAAAATAAATATAGGTAAAATATGAAAATGTAAAAAAGTAAAGCAAAACAACTCTTAAGTCAAATAATTGAACATAACATAAAAAAAAAAGACTATAAAAAAAGACTTAAAAAATAGTTGTTAACATTTTATGTTTTTCAATCTATATTGATAAATAAAATAAAATTACACATAAAAGAAGCAGAGAAAGACGACACTTGAACTTTATTTTGAAATAAAAAGGAAGTGTCTAAAAACCCTCATTCAGATTAAGTTTTTTTGTTTAAACTTTAGCGATATATAATAATAATATAGAGAAAATAATAATAAAAAAAATATGTTATTAGCCATCCTAAAAATATTCTAAAATATTCATATACCTTAAGAGATTTTCTGACAATTTCTGCAGTTAAATAGTTTCAAGCTACTGAGGTGATTCTCCATTAATTATCTTCTAAAGCCTGAAATTTTTCTGCTGCTCAAGGACTAAAAAAAAAAAAACAAACTCAAAAAATACTTTTTAAATGAATGTATGTAGTGATGAAGTTAGGAAGCTGTTGTCAAACAGAGAATATATAATGTGTCTTCCAGTCAAAAAAATGAAGCATATTTCAAATTTAAGGGAAATTTTTGTGAAACTGATAATTAAATAAGAAAATTTGCTGCATTTATAGATCAAATCTTCCAAAACAAGAAAAATCCAAAGATATTTTTGTTACACATGTATAAGAAAGCTGAGAAAGACTAATATATCGCTGCTTTGGAACAACACATGAACTTTATTTTGAAATTAACAGGAAGTGTCTGAAAACCGTCATTAAGATGATATTTGTTTAATCTTTGGTGATACATAATGATAACAATACAGAGAAAACAAAAAAAATTAATAAAAAAAATATTTTAAAAAACGTGTGATTCTAAAAATCTTTTAAAATATTAATTTACCTCACAATGTTTTGTGTCGTATTTGTTATTATTTTCAAATTACTGAGGTGATTCTCCATTAAATATCATCACTGCTGCTCCGTTTGCAAAAATCAGGAGTTTATAGCTTATAAATTTATGTATTTTATCCATAAATATTAATAATTCTAAAATGAACTTCTATAGATACAAAAAGTTGTACGATAAAGTTTTTGTTGGTTCGAGTTGGAAAAACATCAGTTTGTTAGAGTAAGAATGGTTTAATTAATCTTTAAAGCTGAAGTTCTGAACTTTATGTGCCAAAATTCTGGACAAATTATGAGCGGAAATGACCTTTTGACCCCATCAAAACCAGAACTGCTGCAGATTAAATCATGTTTTATAGTTAAGTTTTCATCCTGCTCACTTAGGAGATGTTTTATAGACCAAACGTGTTTTCTTCTATTGAACATATCGGATGTTTTGGAGGAAAGTTTGCTCCATCTCTAAAAGATGCATTTTCCCCCTTTTTTTTCAATTAAACTTTATTGACAGTCAGATCTGTTACAAAAAACAATTATTTGTTTGTAAATTTGATTTAAATAAATGTGACAATATTTTTTTTAAAATGTAACCACTTTAGCCATAAATTCTAAATAAAAGAAAAGAGAAAATGTGTTTAAAATGATATATTATTTGTAAATAGAAGGAAAACTATTATCAACAGAAATGTTTATATAGTAGAACATCCAGCTTATCTTAGCAGCTAGCTGATCAAATCCAACATAAACCCGCGAACTTCCGCTCCTAAATGATTGTTGGTTTCAGGCTAAACACACTAAAATAATCAATTCATTTCGCTTTCCTGGTAACTTAAATACAAAACCATCCGTTCCTGTTCTGGACCGGAGCCGGTGTTCCGGCTAAGCTGCTCGGCGTGTTTGAATGACCTTCCCGTGTTTGACAGCTCTCCCCTCCGGTGCAGACTCACCTCGTTCCCGGGCTCCGAGCTTCCGCCGACCCGGCCGGGGATGAACCCGGAGGAGGACACGGACCTGCCGGTCACCGGCCATAACGTTTCTGACACCGCTGAGCTCCAGCAGCCTCTCCTCCACCTGGTGATGTGCCTCCACCAAGGGGCAGCCATGTTTGCGCCCGCATCTAGCACGGGGGCAGCAGGTTTATATATATGCACCGGAAGCGGAAACGAGTAACCTTCGGTGACGTCAGGAAGAGAGCAAAGAAGTATAAAACAAAATGTACAAGATACAAAAATAAAACAGATCTAAGAAAAAATTATTTAAAAAAATTTTAATTAAAATTTTAACAATCTTATGTAATTTTATTAATAATTTTTTTCTTTTAAAAATTAAATTAAATTAAATTAAATTAAATTAAATTAAATTAAATTAAATTAAATTAAATTAAATTAAATTAAATTAAATTAAAAAGCGGGTGTTAAAAAAACTTTATTGAAAATACCAGAAACAGTATCAATGTGTCAATATTGTACAAGAACACAAAGATAAAATAAGATATAGAAAAAGTATCACAGACAATTTTTTAAGTTTTAAAATTAAATTAAAGTTTTTAACTAGTTTTATTTTGGGAACAATTTTCAGGACATTTTAAAGATTTTTTTTTTACTCCATAAATTCAATTCAATATATAGTCTGACATCTACCATAAATAAAGACACAAATTAGATTACATTAAAGAGATTAAAATAATTATTTTTATTTGTAGAGATGCTGTCAAAGCTGCAGAGGTGGGTGATAACCATCAAAAAATTACACCAAAACTTCCCAGAAAATCATTTTGAGTTTATCTAAAACATGCTGATAATTAAAACTACATAACAGACACTCCTTCCGGTCAATACAAATTGAAAAAAGGTTTCAATCAATCAAAGCATCATTATCTTTTCTTAATTTCAAGATAATTTATTTGAATATAACTATATTTTAAAAATATTTTTATTCATTTTGTTTTTGTTTGTAGAATTGTTTAAAAAACACTATAAATTATTAAGATTGGCAGTGAAGGGGTGAAAGATATGTAAACAATATTTCTCTCATTTATTTATTTATTTATGTTAGTCAAAGCATGTTAAACTTTAAATATTAAGAAAAGGATGGCATAGTCCGAAAAAGGTTAAATCAAAACATTGCAGATGTTAGTTCAGCCACAGCATCCTGCAATACGTCTGTCCACCACCAGAGGGAGCTGTTACTCCAAATTCTTCCTTTCTTACACAACTGACTGCAGAGGAGGCTGTTATGCAGCAGACCTCCCTGTGTTCCAGATTAACTCATACTTTCCAATAAAAGCAGACTAAACAACAGTTAACTGAGGAAACGGTACAGGTTTTATGAAATTATTCTTAAAAAGGTAAATAAAAGCATGAAAAATCACAGAAAAACTGTCAGGAGGAAGATTTGTTTTGCCCTTACTTCCTAAATATCCCGTTGTTCAGGGGTATCCGGCCTGCCAGATGGTTTAATCCGACCCAGTTATTAAGAAAAAAAAAATATAAGAATTAAAAAAAAAGAAAGCAAGTTTCTAGCCCAATCCTGCGGTGAGTTATGGTTCTTAAAAGAAATGACTGCAATGCGCAATTCCACCACCAGAGGGAGCAAAAGAAACTCAAGAGATCAAGAAATTAACAGGATGAAGGCCAAACCATGCAGAGTTTTGGGAGAGAAAGGGAGATTAACCACCAAAATGTTTGCTAGTTTAACCCTCTGGAACCTATAGGGCCTAAACTCTGTTGTTTTTCACCTTTTAATTTACCTCTCTATTTTATTATTTGGTATCATTGTAATCCGCACAACTTCATCCATGTGACACTGCCTTTATTTAGTCAGTTTTCCATGTTCTATTCACACATCAAGCATAAAATCACGCAAAAACAGAAAATTCCATCTTGAAAAATGGGATTCATTTTGCTGTGGAATCCCCAAAAATGTTTAACAAACTGTTTTTACGACATAGAATGAAACATTTAGGTGTAATTTCATAAAAACTACAAGAATAAAGTTAGTCGACAAACTAATCAACATGTTTTTGAATGAAAGTTTTCATGATTTTTTTTGACAATTGATGTTGAAGTAAACTTATTTCTGACTCTGTCCCAAAGCTAAATTAAGATTTCCTGCTTGTGGGGTTTCTAACAGCAGACAGCTCTGTTTGGCTCCGCCCCCAGCGCAGGTGAGCTGACCTGCAGCTCGCCTTCCACCTTATTTATTTAAATGAAAGATTGCTTTTGTCCAAAAACTACAAATAAAGGCCATATTCTGCCTGTAATTCAGTTAAAATATCAGTTAAAGAAAATAAAAAAGGTTAATGTTTTATCCCGTTCATTTAGTTTCAGTTTAGTTTTAGGTTCATTTAGTTTAATTGTTCATTAATTAATATATTTTTAATCATACACGGGGTATTTATTTGCTTTACAAACGTAAAACATTCAATCTTTTTTTTTATTTTTTTCTTAAAATTATTCCTCTGAGTATCAAACTGTTTTATAACATTAGGTTAAGCAGAGCAGTCTCTGTGCGGGAACAACCTGTCGTAATAAATCCATATTTTAAGAAAGACTCCTGGTTCTTTTTGTTTAATGCAGATTCATTTTTCTTCCTGTTATTTATCATGTTGAGATTTAGAAAACTGATTTAAAAAGGTTTCAATTGTGATAATCTGTCATTTGTCAAACAAAATCACAGATTAAAGACAGGTTAGCATGATTATGAAACATCTGGGACAACCCATATTTTTGATTGTATGATATTTTTATAGGTTTTTCCTGAAACATTCATGCATTTGTTGCAGCAAAATCAGGAAGTAGAAACATTGTGGTTGTAAATGCAACACTTTTTACAGCCTTTAAATTAATGTTAACACCTTTAGGATGTTACTAGTTAGTAAAGTAAATTGATCCTCTGTAGAGGACATATGTATATTTTGTAGATTTAAAAGAACGTTTTGTTTTTTCACATAGTCAGGAGGATATATGGAGCCCTAGATATGACATAAAAAATAAATTAATTACAAACGTTTCCTCAAATTAGCATTTTGTGACAAAAAAATTAGCATCTTATTTGCATTTTATGCTCACAAGTTTGTATTTTGTGGGCAAAAAGTAGCATTATGATTATGATGATTATTTTGTTGCCACAAATAAGAATTTAATTTGCATTTTGTGCACACAACTTATCATAATATGCACACAAGCTAGTATTTTGTGGACACAAAGTGGCGTTTTCTGTGCATGTGTTAGCATTTTTACACACAAGCTAGTATTTTGTGTCCAAAAATGTGTATTTTGTGCACACAAATGAAAATTTTTTGGTCACAATAAGCATTTCGTTTGCTCACATATTAGCATTTTGTTTGTGTTTTGTGCACAGAAGTTAGGATTTCAAAGGCAAAACGTAGCATTTTATACACACAAGCTAGTATTTTGTATTTATTAAAATTTATTTTCATTTTGTGCAAATAAAAGATACACAGTTCGCATAGTGCTAATTTGTGTGCAGAAAATGCTAATTTTAGGGATTTGAATGTAAGTATCTTTTCCATGTCGTGTCCGGAGCTCCGTAAGGACTTGATGTTTATGTAAACAGATTTGACGCAGATTGACCACCAACAACAGAAGATTGGATCGCCATTACACAGAACATCTACACAATGGAGAGGCTCTCTGCCTCAATTCAAGTACAGACAGATACTTTTAATGCACAATGGGCAAAATGGATAAGCTATACAAGATCAACTTATCCAGACACGAATTGATTTATTCCTAGGAGTTTTTTTTTCTTTTCTCTTCTTTCTTTTCCCTCATTGACAGTTTCTATGGAATTTGATGTGGTTGTCCCCCCTCAATTTTTATTCCATTTATTTTCTTCCATTTATTTTTTCTTTCTGGTAATTGTTGATCTTGGTTTTTTTTGTTTTTCTACGACGGAGTATTAGGGTCACCGAAAAAAAAAAAAGTAATATTACGAATTTTTTTCTCGTAGATATACGACTTTAAATCTCGTAAATGTATGAGTTTTAATGAGTTTTTTTCTCATAACTTTATTAAAATCGAGGGGAGTCTACATTCCAGCGAATTTATGCCGTGAACTGAAGCAGACCAACCAAACTGTGAAAAGCGTCTTGGATTTCATCAGGTAAATGAATGTTTAAAATATTTCAAATATTGGAAGTTCCTTTTATTTGATTTACAGTTTAATAATGTTTTATTGGTTGATGCTGCTTGCAGGATCTCTGCAGATCCCGTTGATGAAGCGGTCCATATCCTCCAGCTGTCCACTTCAGTCATTTCTTCCTCTGACAGACCAGATCTCCTCCAACTCTGTGATGCTTCCGTCTGAAGAGGACTAGTTTTTGGAATTTTCAATGTTCTTGTGCTAACGTTGTCATTTCTCAATGTTGTTTTGTGTCGAGACGGGACGTTTCATTTGGGGAAGGAGGCGTCCGGAGCTCTGTTTACATTCTCTTTTGGTTTCTGAGCATGACAGAGACATGATGTAAGGTGGAGAAAGGAAATGAAAGATGTAATAAAGTTACGATCCTGATGAACGTGTATCTCTGAGCTCTTTATTTTACATATGAAACTCCGCACTGTTGTGTATTGAAGTTAGCTGTTTACGAACTGCATTACCCAGAAGGCCAAGCGACTGGTCACATGTTCGGTGCACGGCAAGTAGTAAGCTAGCAGATGAGCGCTAGTCATGCACAGTGTAGCAGTAAGAAGAGACTGTTAATAAAAAGTCTGTTTAACACAATAATAGCGCCTCTTTTGCTTACTTGAAGATACGCAAGACAACACACGCACTACCGAACCCGGAAATAATTTGATTTTGAATCACCAAAACGTTCAGAATTTCTTTGCTTTTAACACCGATCTGGACATAATCTACACCAGATTCTCCACGTCTTTCATCTTCAAGCACGGCTCTGATAAACAGACAACTTTGGTTCTTTTCTCATTAAATTACGACTTTTAATCCCGTAGATTTACACGTTTTTTTCTCATAAATTTACGACTTTAAAAGTTGTAAATTTAACCTGTGACTTTTAAAGTCATAAATATACGACTTTATTCTCATAATTTAGCAGTTACGACTTTTTTCTCGTAAATTTACGAGATTTAACGTCGTATATCTACGAGAAAAAAACTCGTAATATTACTTTTTTTTTTTTTTCGGTGACCCTAATACTCCGTCGTATTTTTCTTTTGTTTCAAATCAATTGAAAATGCAAGTGCACCTATGGGATTCTATGTGTTAAATGTCACTTTTTCAAGGAAAATAAAAAAATAAATAAAAAAATAAACAGATTTGACGCTCAGAACGTGACAGAAGAACCACGCAGAGGAAAAAGTTCAACCATATTTTTATGAAAACAAGCCTTTCAAACCACCAGGTTACAGCTTTGTCGTTCTCTCCACAGACAAACATTGTGTTATTGTATTTACATGACTCCGTGTTAATGTATGTACACTCTCATGATGATGTTCTCTTTGAACGCTCACGTGTGGGACAGTTCGAGTTCGACTATTGATCGCTGCGCTTCTTCTGCATGGCCTTCATCAGCTCAGACATGAAGTCTCCTCCTCCTCCTCCCCTCCTCCTCCTCCTCCTCCTCCTCCTCCTCCATCACAGGGGTAGTCCTCTTTGGTGGAGCGGGAGGCATCTTCTTTGCAGACCCCGTGGGCCGCAGGGCTCCCGGTGGGGCGGGCACTGGTGGGGGGGGAGGAGGCGGCGGGGGAGGTCCTCCCCCACCTGCGACGTGCGGGTCAGGTGGAGGCGGAGGCAAGAACTCCGGATCTGGAGGCGGAGGAGGAAGAGAGGGGTCCACGCCTCCAAAGCCGGCTGGCGGCGGCGGCGGCGGGGGGGGGTGCGGCAGAGAGTTCAGGGGGGGAGGAGGCGGGAGAAAGTCAGGGGGCGATTCCTCCAGGGGGGGCGGAGGAGGGAGGCTGTCCAGCCCGGGTGGAGGGGGAGGGAAGTTGCCCTGCTTGGGTTGCGGCCGGCCGGCGGCTTTGGGGGAACTCTTGGCCGCCAGGGGGGTGGGGGGGGAGGGAAGACGGGGTCAGGGGGTGGAGGGGGGAGGGCGTCATTTAGGCAGGGGGGAGGGGGAGGAGGGAGGTGTCCGAAGTCCTGAGAAAGTAGAGTAAAATCAGTAAAGAGAAATACTTTCAATTCAAATGATGAGATCCTGCAAGGAATTATGGGTAATGTAGTACTGGGAGATTCCAGCAGGTGATCAAACTTTTATTGTGTTTACAGGCACAAAAATAACTTTTCTGGATGTAAACTGATAAATTGCGTGTTTAATCCACAATAGTGTCTTTACTCCTTTTATTGCCATCCATTCTGCCCCCAAGGGGTAGTTTTTACCCCACCTGTGCACCCACAGCCTCTTTAAAGAAACATGTTTCTGTTAACATTTTTATAACTTTTGCTCAAAATATGGAGTTTTGACCAAAGAAGAAAAGAAAGAATCTCAAACGTACTCTCTCTCTCTCTCTCTCTCTCTTTCCTTCTCTCTCTCTCTCTCTCCTTTCTCTCTCTCTCTCTCTTCTCTCTCTCTCTCTTCTCTCTCCTCTCTCTTCTTCCTCTCTCTCTCTCTCTCTTCTTCTCTCTCTTCTCTCTCTTCTCTCCTTCTCTCTCTTCTCTCTCTCTCTCTCTCTCTCTCTCTCTCTTCTCTCTCTCTCTCTCACTCTTTCATCACTTCCTCCCAGCGAGGATGTGAAACAGGAAGAAAACCCGTCTGTGACTCTTGTCTTTGCTCACATTTTGATGACACAACATGATTAAAAAATGTTTTAGGTGAAATGAAAGTAAATCCTTTTTTTCAGGCTAATTTTATTTTTTTTTAGATTTTAAAATATTTCTATCTCTTAACTTCGAACATTTTAGTATTTCCAGATGCTTTCGATCTTCTTTTACTCCAAATGTTCGTTAGAGACTCAAACGAAGCTTTACCTGAGTTACTGGTCCAGGTTGTGGTTTGGGGGCGTGGCCATTAGCTTGACTCTGAGCTTTAGCTGGAAGAAAAACAGAAACACAACGATCAAGAATGACTAATAATATCTTCAGTTTTTTCTTAAAAGAATTTTATTAATCATGTTAAAATCTAGTTTGGAAATGATGCCAAACATGAATAATAATAATAATAATAATAATAATAATAATAATAATAATAAATCCTCCTTATAATCATTTTCTGAAACCAGTTTCTGAAGATGATTATAGGAGAAAATGTGATTTAAAAACATTATTTATCTCAGAGACAAACATAGAAATCAGTTTATGGTGTTGAATTCTGAAACTCACTGGACATAGATTAAAATATTTAAAGATAAAGATAATAAATAATAATAAAGAATAAAAAATAACAATAATGAATAATAAATCATAATAAAAGGTCAGTAAATTATAATAAAGGATAATAAATATTAATAAAGGATAATAAATATTAACAAAAGATAATAAAAAATGACAAAAGATATTAACAAAAAACAAAATTAAGAGACGGTAAATTTAATGAAAAATAATAAATGATAATAAAGACTAAGACAGAATAATAAATTAATTATAATTAATGAAGGATAACAAATAAAAATAACAGTAAAAAAATATAATAAATAACATTAAGAGACAGTAAACAGTAATAAATAAGAGTAAAGCGTTAAAATAAATAATAATAAAAGATAATAAATATTAATAAAGTATAATAAACAATTACAAAGAATAATAAACAACAATAACAAATAATAAAAGATAATGAATAATATTAGAGGCCAGTAAATAATAATCAAGAATAATGAATGATAAATTATTATAAATATTAATAAAATATAATAAATATTAATAAAGTATAATAAACAATAACAATATACAACAATAACACATTATAAAAAATAATAAATAATATTAAAGGACAGTAAATAATAATAATAAAGAATAATACATAATTATGGATAAAGAATAAAAATAAAGCATAATGAATGACAATAAAGGATAATGAATAATAATAAAGAAATATGAAGTATAATAAATAATAATAAAAGACATCTAAATGTAATAGTAGATTTTTTAAAACATTGGATAGATCCACTACAGTAGTAAACAAACTTTAACTGTAAACTGGAGACAAACGAATCCTAAAACACACGTGTCAGTGATGTCTAAAGGAAGTTTTGAAATTATTATGGGATGGCCACAGCATTTTTTGCTCTAGAAACAAAACTAGGACTTCCTGATACTCTTCCTCTGGAATCCGGTGGGAAAAATCCACATTAGTCTCAAAAAGAAAGTGGTAAAAATCTGGTGTTTGCAATTTAAATCTAAATGATACCGAGTCCTTTCCAAGACTTCAACTTGATGCTAAACCAAAGCAACATGGAAAGGCGGAACAATCTGTAACTGGACCTGAAATAAACTAACAAATATCTCCTATAGTCAGAGTTAAAGGAGAAGAAAATGTAAAAAATCAAATGCTAGACATAAAGAATGGAATCAATAAAAAGCAGCAAATGGAGGAAATATCTGTGCATGATGTTCTCCTGAGATGGAGATGGAGAGATAGAACAGACACCAGCAGAAAGAGAGAGTCTGAAAACCTGAAAAAAGACTTTATGTAGTTAATGTCAGATCTTTAAATAACAAATCATTTTATTTCATCCCATCATCTTTGTATTTCTAACTGTTTGTGCTATTTTCAAGGACAACTTTCTCTCTTTTGGGAACTTTTCGTCTTTTAAAATTTAGTTAAAAAAACATTCTATTCTTTATGTTATTATTTATGATCCTTTATTGATGATTTAGTAGAATTACTTTCAATTGTGTGCCTTAGCTTTGACTGTTTAGTCATTCCAGGTGAGTTGAGCTCTTCAGGTTCTCCTGACAACGTTTCAAACCCGACTGTTGCTGATGTTGCATTATCAGATCACTTCTGTATTAGTTTTGACTTATCTACCACCCCCAGACCAGTGGTTGGGTTTGGCCTGCAGGTACTCAAAAAAGACGCATAAATGATCAAATAAGAACACGTGATCATATTTGAAGAGCCTCAGGTGAATTCTTATAGATGTTTTAAACATCATTGATGCTGTTGAAACAGACCAAAAGCACCATGGAGAAATGAAAACTCAGTTAAGGAACAGAAAAAGGCAGAAAGAAAATTATGCAAGTCAAAGATTGAGGCTGATTATATAAATCTATAAGGAAAAACTAAAGTGTCTTTAATAATACTCTCCGTATTACAAGAGATTACAAGTATTTCTCTAAATTCATCTCAAGTTACGGTAACCATTCTTGCGTCTTGCTTGTGAATAAATGAACAAACCCAACAGTTTCATTTCCTCTGCAACTCCTCGATATTTCTACATGTAATGAGTTTGCAATATTCTTCAACAGTAAATTCAGACGGAATAATTCCCACAATGCAAACCACCGAGACACGCCTCTTTTTGTGTAGACTCCCTATCTGTCGCTGACCCAACGGTCCAAGAGGTTGTTTCCAGCCGGTATGGGGTGCCGTTTGTAAATCAGAGATGTCAAATTTTTACATCAATGTTTTCAGATATTTAGCGTGTTTTAGGAGAAAAAAAACAGGTTTTGTTTTTCAAATGCATATTCTCACCTTTTAAATTAATATATTTATAAATGTTACATTTAATAACTAAATATTTAGTTAAAAAACTAAATATTTAATTTTAAGCTAAATATTTAGCCTACAAACTAAATATTTAAGTTTTGCAATTAAATATTTAGTTTGCTCATTAAATATTTAAAACTAACCTAAATATTTATTTTTTCAAACTAAATATATAAGTTTTGCAGCTAAATATATAGTTAGGATATTTAATGAGAAAACTAAATATTTAATTGCAAAACTTAAATATTTAGTTTGTAGGCTAAATATTTAGCTTAAAATTAAATATTTAGTTGGTTAACTAAATATTTAGTTATTAAATGTAACATTTATAAATATATTAATTTAAAGGGTGAGAATATGCATTTGAAAAACAAAACCTGTTTTTTTTTCTCCTAAAACACGCTAAATATCTGAAAACATTGATGTAAATATTTGACATCTCTGATTTACAAACGGCACCCCATAAGCCGGAGTTCGTCTACATGCTTCCACAACTCACACATATAATTAACAGCTCATTTTAAACTGGAATATTTCCAACAACTCTTAAAAAAAGTTGTTATTGATGCAACAATTTTCAATAACTTTCAAATCTGTCATTTGTAGGTAAAAGCAGTTTACAAACCATGTATTTGATACTTTCCGGTCAGGATTCAGACCATATCCCTAATCTCTAGAACTGCTTTAAACTGGTTTAGATCTTCTCTTGAGGCACATGTTGTTAATATTGGAAACTGTGTCTCTGATGAAATGACAGTAATCCTGTGGGGTCCCTCAGGGCTCCATCATTGGACCTCTGTTATTTCATCTATATATGCTCCCTCTGGGTCTAGAAATGATATGTCCCACCGCTATTATGCAGATGACACTCGGATTTATGTTTCATTGTCAGCAGGTGAACAAGGCCCTACAAATTCACATTGAACAAATGCAAGATGTGTATCAGTATATGGAATTAATATATGGAATAGATTGAGCTTAGAAAAAAAATATCAAGAAAATCCATTAAAAACTACAGTATTATCAATGACTATAAAACTATCTAAAACAAATAACAATGACTCATCCCAGAGGTATTATTTTCCCTTCACACTGGTTGATGTTGTAATTATAAGATTTTGGTTTTTTTTTTTCTTTTTTTCTTTCTTTCCCAATTTTCTCTTACTGTGTAATGAATCCACCAAATGCTTGTGTATTTGTATCTTTCTTTTTTTATTGATAGATTGACGTATTGATTGTTAAAAGGGGCAGACAAAATAAGTTTTTCTTCTTTCTGTCCCCTTTTCATTTTTTTTCCTTCATTTTCTATCAATGCTGAGTTTACAACTCAAGTTTATGTTGTATGTTTTTTAATGAATAAAAATGAAAATAAAAAAAAAAAAAAAAAAAAGATCATTTCCTCCATCTAAACCCAGATGAAAATGAAATAATTGTCTTTGGACATCTGTCATCTGGAATCTCTCTTTTAAACCAAAAAGTCAGGTTAGAAACTTAGGAATTATGTTAGACGCTGACTTAAATTTTAACAGTCACATCTCATCACCAAAATGAGAAATATTGTGTCCAAACCTGACCTGGAAAAACTAATTCATGCCTTTGTAGGTCGGTAGGTCGGACTATTGCCTCACAGGGTTATAGTCGAAAAACTGCAGATTATTCAAAAACTGCAGCTCGAGTTCTGACAAAAACCAGGAAATGTGACCACATGAGTCCAGTTCTATGAGTCCAGTTCTGAGGTCTTTGCTTCCTGTGAGACAGGCTACAAGTCTGAAAATGTTCAAATCTAAGTTGAAAACTTTTTTATTTATCAATATGTTTTAAAATTGTACCTATTTTATGTGTATGTTTTTAATATTTTAAATTTTAATCTTGTGATTTTACTTGTGTTTTATCGATAGATTTTCATTTCCTTTTTGTCATTTTTAAATATTTTTGTACATTGCCTTGAGTAGGAACTGTGCTTGCTTGCTTTTATTTTGAAATTTCTTAAGCAGTGAACAATAACCCGGGCGTGTCTGACCTTTGACGGTCGGCGAGGGCGTTGACGGGTTGGAGCTGGACGGCGTGCTGCGGTTGGTCCACGCAGAGTTCACCACAGCCTTCTTCTCGGCCGTTTTAAAGTTTTCATACAGCACAGACCCGTACTGGGGGGAGGACACAGAACCATTTCGATCATCCGGGTTATAAATCACATTTAATTGAAGCAGGCTGTCCTTAAATCACCTTCGCTATCCGGATCCCCGTCACCCAGAGGTTCATGGTCCAGGCGTCGTCACAGCACAGATACTTGATGTACTGAGACTCTTTCTGGATCTGAGGATGCTGCAGAAACAGCAATAAGTCAACTTCAGGGAGAAATCTTCTCGCTTGTCTTGAACATTTATAAAAACAAAAATGTTTTCTTTCGTTTTACAAGATCCGATCTATAATTGCAGCAGATTTTCTTCTTTAATTATCATTTTTATAAAGTTTTCTGACTTAAAAAACACATTTGGTTCCATATCTGTCTCCTTTCACATATTTATTTAAAAAGTGATTTTTTTTTTATTTTAAATGACAAACTTTGAGGTAAAAGTGTGAGTGAGGTCATGTGACCACAGCAGCTGAGATCATTGGAAGGAACCACAAACGCTGAGAGACGCATGAGACAGAAGTGACATTTCAAGAATAACAGAGTAAATATCAATTTATGAAAAAAGATAAATATATTCACAAACAAACCTTTAAGCAGCAAATGATTCAAATCTATTACTTTTTGCCAAACAGCCGAGTAACCAACATCCTTTTTTCAAAATAAAGTGTCTTTTTGGAGAAGTTTTAGAGGTTTCTCTGTAACGTTTAAAGCTGCAGTGAAGATGCTACGGTGGCCCTGAAGTTCAAAACAGTAAAGTCCCACAATAAGAAACTGCAAAAGGCAGCTATTTTTGGACGTTTGATTGAGTTTTTTTTAAATGTTCACATACATATTAAAGTTTTATAATCGGTACAGAACATCCAGAATTCATCGTCCAATCAGCTCTTCAGTTTTATTTTTCATTTCTAAAATTTATAAATTGCTTTTTTGATTGCTGTTGCGATCTAATCTGAACTTCAGGGCCACCGTAGAATAAACCGTTTTCGTCACTGTACTGCA
This sequence comes from Oryzias javanicus, assembly GCA_003999625.1. Taxonomy (NCBI): domain Eukaryota; kingdom Metazoa; phylum Chordata; class Actinopteri; order Beloniformes; family Adrianichthyidae; genus Oryzias; species Oryzias javanicus. The sequence continues at coordinate 3,676,264 of CM012456.1, read as the reverse complement.
GTTTCTGGAACTAAAAATGACGCTTTCCTCCTCTTCCTGCTGGTAAACAAGGTTTTAAAGTTCTATTTTAGATCCGTATTCTTTAACATTTAACCTACAAAATCTGTTGTTTCCCAGAAAAGAGAAAAAACTGACCAACGCTGTCAAAAGTGAAACATTGGATCAATTAACAAAAGTTCTGTAAATGTTTACATCTAAAATAATTCATTTTCAACAAATTTAAATTTTAAGTTGTTGGTTTACTCAACTTAAAAAAGGAATTTGATAAAAATAAATATTTTAAATATAACAAATTAAAGAATTTTCTCCTCACTGCTTCCTTAAAAATGTTTAATTGATTTTAAATAGGAGCTAAAAATTATAAAAATTCTTTTCTGATTTTTTTTTTGTGGCTGTTTTAGTGTGAAGCAGCTGTTCGTCCCGGCAGAAACCACTCTGCTGACTCAGTTCTGCTTCTTTAATAAGATCCGATGCTAATTACGATGTCTTCTTCAGAGGAAAGCAGAAGCGTGTATTTAAAGGGTTCACTTACTTTTAGAACGAAGCAGAAGTCTGTCGGCGCTTTGTATTTGGTCTTAAAGTCGTTACCGTAGTAGACGTTGACGTTGTCGAACTGGACGAAGCAGACGAGGTCACGGGAAGACTGAAAAAAATAATAATAATAATTTTAATGGATGGGATGCAGTTCAGAAAGTTTCCACTAGGGGGGCTGATCATGCTGGTTCCTTTTGGCTAAAACGTCTCGTACCGGCAAACGAAAGCAGATTTTTTTCAATGTGTTGATGAAGAAAACAATAAGTCGGATCCAAAAGAAGAAGATGTTCGGATTGGGGCAGAAAACTTTAGGAGGGGGTAGTTTTTACATATGTAAGGATCAAAAACACATTTTAAGATGTTTCATTTATTTAATGATTCTTAAAGAATTCAAATTCTTTATATTTTTCAATAAATATACAAATATTGCCTATAAAATTGGGTGGGGCAGCTGCCACCCTTTCCCCCCTTTAGCTCCGCCCCTGCTCATACAGACAGATAGAGATTAAAGATCTGTGCAAACATTCACTTCATTTGACTTTAGATCAACACGGGTCATTTTTTTGGTCCTTTTTTTGTTCACTTTCTGTGTCGGCCACACCCCCTAGGACTATTGGACCAATCACACGTCTGGAAGATAGAGGCTTTGCTTGCCTGTCGTGTCAAAAACAGGCTGGGAAAATTCCACATTTAGATATTTATGGAACATCTACCACCCCATCACTTAAAACGGTCAAAGTAACATCAAAACAAGCTTTAAAAAGAGGATTTCCTCACATCTGATGATTCAGTTTAATCTATAAATCGATTCTATAACTTAAATTTTAAAAATCCACTTCTCCAAAACTCAACAAACGCCTCATTTTTTAAAAATAAAACTATAAACTCTCACTTTAACCTCAGAAAATCCAATAACCATTTCATTCTATTTAAATGTTTTTTAACAGCAACAAAAAACATTAAAATAATAAATAAAAATCCTTTAAAAAAATATATATAAATAAAATGTAAAAATTAAAAATAAATCCATTCATGACAAAAACACTTTTTTCAAAATGGCGACTTTTCTGTTGGTTCATCTCCATAGCAACCATTTGATTTTTTATTCACCTGAGGGTGATGGAAATGTTGATGTACTTTTCAGAAGAATCGGCAAAAGTACGTTTTTGGATTTCCTTAGCAACCACAGTTTTTTGTTAGTCTGACCCGCATGTGTTGTATTGTTTCGTTCAGCTTGAGCCAACGAGTTAATTTCACAATATTCCGGTAACAAAATGTGCAAGCCACAAGGAGCCATAAAGAAAAACATATATATAACAGCAGCCAGTTTTGATCCCATTAGTACTCAAGGGTCAAAAAGGTGTTTTTGTAACTGAAAAAAATGTTTTCTTGGAAAATCCATGCAAACATTTAATAAATCTATATTTCATCTTAAACTTATTGATCACTTTAAATTAACTAATTGATATTTTTTAAGATAATCCTGTTTCTCCTGGTGGCTTAATTAGGAAAAGTCAAATGAAACCCAGAAGAAAAGAATTCCAATTGAACGACACCAGCAGATCACATGACCTCAGCACCTGGACACCCCCCCCTTTCCTGACCTTGGTTTTCCCTTTGGGGACGTAGTAAATTCCGGAAGCTCGGAGCTGGAAGAGCCGCTGCTTCCAGGACTTCTTCCCGTCTTCCCGAAGGTGCAGGACGGATTCCAGATCCGGGACGATGGTGGACGTCCCGCAGAAGTTTTCCTGCGCAGATGAGGAGGAGGAGGAGATGCAGGGAAAACTCCCAGAGGGAAAGCTGTGGCAAGATCTTTTTCTTTACCTTTATTAATAATTCCTTGTCTTTGTCTTTCATTTCTTTGAGAGCTCTCTTATCCTTTTTCCAGAGATAGAAATTCTGCAGAAACAAAAAACAAAGTTTGAGACAAAAGCAGTGTTTTACCTTAAATTTGTTATTTAAAAAATATGATTAGTCAGCAAACGATTCATTTAATAGTCAATTAATCACTGGTTATTTTTTTTCCGATTAGTCGACTAATCGAGTTTATGGCATATGGATGTAAAGCACACATCTTAACCATCATTAGCTTTAAAATGACTAAAAATTTGATATATAGCATTACTTGCGATAATGCTAGTGGGAATGCTGTAGGCTGAATTTGGCCTCTGAAGATGCTGAAATTGATAGCCAAAAACGTTGGAGCTAATAGCTAAAAATTCTGAAGCTAATAGCTGAAAACACTGCAACTGATAGCCAACTAAAAAATTAGTTAAATGCAAAGCAAGCCTAAAAAACTGAAAAAAGGCCTGAGTTAACCAAAACAGCTAACATTCAAATGAAATATTAGCTAAACTCCAATAAGTCTAAAAAACTGAAAAATTCCTAAATTAGCCAAAATAGCTAGCATGTAGCTAAAATGTTAGCTAAACTCCAAATTAGCCTAAATAGCTAAAAAATAATTAGCATGTAGCTGAAATATTAACTAAACACTAAATTAGCCTGACAAACTGAAAAATTCCTAAATTAGCCAAAATAGCTAGCATGTAGCCAAAATATTAGCTAAAGTCCAAATTACCCTAAATAGCTCAAAAATAATTAGCATGTAGTTGACATGTTAACTAAACACTAAATTAGACTAAAAAACTGCAGAATTCCTAAATTAGCCAAAAAGCTAACATGTAGCTATAACATTGGCTATACTACAAATTAGCCTAAATAGCTAAAATAATTAACATGTAGTTGAAATGTTAACTAAACACTAAATTAGCCTGAAAAACAGAAAAATTCCTAAATTAGCCAAAATAGCTAGCATGTAGCACAAATATTAGCTAAACTCCAAATTAGCCTAAATAGCTCAAAAATAATTAGCATGTGGTTGATATATTAATTAAACACTAAATTAGCCAAGAAAAAAAACAAAAAAAATTCCTAAATTAGCCAAAATAGCTAACATGTAGCTATAATATTAGCCAAACTACAAATTAGCCAAAATAGCTAAAAAATAAATTAGCCCAAAAAAAAAAACAAAAAAAAAAATTCCTTAATTAGCCAAAATAGCTAGCATGTAGCTAAAATATTAGCTAAACTTCAAATTAGCCTGTTCAGCAAACAGGCCAGACTGTGTTTTGAGTGTCGGCGGCAGAACAAACCTGCGGGTTTTTTGAAAACCTCGTACTTTTCTCCTCGCTCCTGAAAGAGCACCTTGTTCTCGCTGTCTCTGGTCCACGCCGACAGCGGCTCCACCAGGTTCTCGTGGTCTTCAAAGGTCCGTTCTGGAAAAACGGGAGGATTATGCAGCCGTTCTTTTTGTCTCAAGATTAATCTCAGACGTAAATAATCTACATTGTAAGCATCATTTACCAACACAAATCTGAAATAAACACTAAAGAGGAAGAGGAAGAGAGAAAAAATATCACAGAGGAAACAAAACCAGAGACAGAAGAAAGAATAAAAACATTTATTCATCACAAAAACCTTTAGTTCTTAATCCACAAATTACATGAAAATGATCCTGAAACCAGAAATTAACAGGAACAACATGCATTTACTCAAATAACGTTACAGCGTTTACTGTTTTAATCAATATTTAAAAGTTATTTGTCTAATTTGTTGTTGTAAATATTAACAAGAGGACGAGTTTTTTATTTTATGTGTTTAATTACATAAAAAAATTCTGATTTTCTTTAAATTTTTATGTAGGATTTCATGGATTTCATAGTTTTTTCTTATACTTTTGGGGTTCTGTTACTCTATTTTCATTTAATTCTCTTCTATTTAGTAATTAATGTTAATGTGGTAATGTTAAGTTTTGTGTGTGAGGGGCTGTAAGCTAGCGGAAAAGAGTGTAAACAAAGGGATCATGGGAAATGACAGCTCAGAATCTGCAGAAACTATGTCCTATAGGAAACAACACAAGTTTTTGGATTTTGGAAGAAAAAAAAAACGGAATAATCACTTAAATTTAGTAAAATATATATATTTATCACTACTGATCTTTTAATTATGATTATTAAGTTTTTAGCCAATCCTTTGTCGTTTTATAAGACTTATTTTTTATGCACAGCGGTGGTAGGTTGTTGGCGCAGAGCAACCCCGCCCCCTCCCCATCACTGAGAGTTCTGTTTGCGCGCTCACGCGTCAGCATATAGCTTCAAGCTAGCATCAGTATTTGGTTTAAACCAAAGTAAAACCGTAAATGAGGACTTTCTGAGTGATGGGAACCAGAACCAGAACCAGAACCGGGCCTCCTCTCCAACTGTTTGCAGCTCCAATTGCAGACGTAACATTCCACAAATTGCTGCCAGGGATCCAGACGACCGTCGGGCCGCTGTAATCACTGAACGAACGCATGGCGTGACTCTGAGATGAAGTCCCTTTGAAGCGCCGCCGCCACATGGCAACCGGTGCATGGCGAGCACATGGGCCAGCTTCACAGAGAGGCGTTTGAAGATCGGGCGCCACTCGCCGCCGATAAACAGGTCAGTTAAGCCGTTAGCAGGCAGAGAGCGTGTAAATACCGTCTTTACAGGAGGAATTCACTCTAAGCTGTTGGACTTTGATGCGCTCAGGTTATGTAATCAGTCAGAAATGACAACAAAGCCGCTTCTCATGAGTCACAGGGTCGACTTTTCCTCATTTGAGTTTGGGTTTCAGGGTGTGAACCCACAAGCGTTCTATTTCTTTATTATTTCACACTTGAGGCAAACCAATAAATGAGAACAGGCCAGATGGTTGACAGAACACAAACACCTTTTATACTTGTAAACCAGATTATTCCGCAATCTGACTTAAAAAAACTTCATAATCTTTTTATTTAGATTTAGTTAAGTTTATGACTGAGGTGCTCCTCAAAGATAAATTATGAAAGAGTAAACAGGTTTAGTTTACTCTATGCTTCTTCCAGAATGAACAGATTTAAAATATTAAGAAAAAAAAGTGGTAAAAAGTCTGATCCTTAAAGAGTTTAAAGCACATATTATCTTATTCTGTCCACAGCTGCGCAGTCTGGAGTCTTTTATTTTGAAAGGTAATCATAAGAGAGTAAAAAATAATTTCAAATTTTGACAAAATGCTAGTTTCTTTTTATATTTATGGATTATTTCATGCCACCAAAGAAGCATAATTCATATTTATTATTAAAAAATACATTGTAATGAATGCACAGGAGTTTCAAAATAAAATGTGGCCCAAAAGGCTCTTTTACAGGTTACCGAGCAACATGTCGTCCTTAGCTTTAAAGAAAAATCCTCACAATTTACATAAATATTAAATTTCTTAGTTTATTTAAGCACATTTTCTTATCTATGCTAAACAAAAGCATCTAGCTGTGCTAATGATAGAAAAAGTCATATTTGACTGATTATTGTTTCATTTACACTGGGTGTACTTTATTTTGAAAGGAACTTGTCAAATGTTATATAACACTTCTAGTATTCATTTATTGCAAAGATTTAAAAGCAACTTTTTATAAATAAATAGCTTAACCCAGGAGTGTGAAACTCAATCCCACAAGGGGCCAAAATAAAAAAACATCTTATCCCGCGGACCGAACAGGATAAACATTAAACTCTAAAACAACGTTTTTTAAATCTTAAAAACCACAACTTTTAACGTAATTTTGAACTATATCTATAGCACTAGCCTAATGTAGCCTAAAAATGTGAAAATTAGCCTAAATGAGCCAAAACGGCTAGCATGTAGCTGAAAAATTAGCCAAACTTAATCGTAACTTTTAAACATAATTATGAATAATAAAAAAACAGGAAAATTATTCCAGAATAAATCAACTTAAACCTTAAATAACTTTCAATATTTTACTCTCTATAAACATTTTGTCAAAATTATACAAGTTAGAAATGAGCGCAAGATAATATCGAGTCATTAATGACAATAAAATGAAATGACTGGAGGGCCGGATAGAATTACCCGGAGGGCCGGATCCGGCCCCCGGGCCTTGACACATGTGGCTAAATCCTTTGATGCCTGAATTTATCTCCAGCTATAAAAAAAAAAAAAAAAAAAAAAATCACTTGTTTTCTTTTAAGCAGATGCTAAATGGAGGTAATTCTGAAGCGGTTTGATGCATCAAAGCGTTCAAGAATTTTTTTTTTGTTTGTTTGTTTTCAGAAAGGAAAATCCTAAAAAAGAATAAACATCTTCAGCCCTGATGAACTGCATAAATGTTTGTTTCTACAACACACAAATTATCTTTAGAATAATGTGACTTAATAAAGAAAAACAAAATAACAGAAAAAAAGTCAATAAAGTTTCATCTGTGCTGTCTTTATGCAGTGCATTATGGGAGTTCCCAGCTTTAAGGAAATAGACCAAATGGCTCTTTTTGAGTTAAAAGTCTCCTATTATCACTGTTTGTGCTAAAACGTTTTCTTAGGAGAGATAAAGCAGAAACAAAGATTAATAGTCATCTACAGGCGTTTTGTGTTTTTAGTTTAACCACACGTTCTATTAAAGGGTTTGGGGGCGGAGCTTCATCACAGCTGGTGAGACGACTTTCGGCTTTGATTGACAGATTCAGACTTTTCTTGTGGGAACGGGACTTTTGCAGAACCCAAAATGTTCAGTTTTGAGGATTTAAATAAAGTTTTGGATGGTTTTAGTTTTGCAGTTTAATAAACTATTTTCTGCACAATAATAAAAGCATCAATTTTTTTACAGACTAAATTAACATTTTTATCTTAAATAACCATTTGTGATCTAAAAACACAGTTTTTTGCTCATATTTTCTTCTTCTTCTGTAAGACGATGTCATACTTTAGAGCAATCGCCACCTAGTGGCCAAACCGAAACGTCCTCCAGGAGAGGCAGAACAATTGTTCTTCGTTTGAGAATCCATGTAACGCTGTATGATATAAAGAATCTCATAATTTCACTAATAAATGTAACAATATGTGAACAGATTAATATAAATACCTGGATTATTAATGGATTTCTAAACAAATGTGTCTAAATGAGTAAACTGTATAAACTTAAAACTGAAACTAAAGTATTATGTAAGTTTTAAAATAGATTATTTATGGAGGCTGCACCCTACAATCCAGGAATATGGTCATCTTTCTATTTGTTGATAATTTCCCAAACTAGAAAGCATTTCATCCATTTCATCTGATGTCACTAAAATTAGCTAAGTAAAATTATTTTGATTTTTCATCCTTTTTTAAAGTAATTAAAGTTGCTTGATATGAACAACCATTTTACTTTGTTTTTCTTTAATATCTGACTTCTTTTTTTTTTTTTTTTTTGGGTCAAGCAGCTTTAAATCCAAACTATTAGGTGAAAATCTACACTTTTAATTTGAAACTTAATAAATTGTTTTAGTATTAAATAAAGAAAAAGTTTGATGCTTTTTCACAGCAAAAAAGTGTTTGGAAAAGTTTAAATTTCCACATCATTTCATCATTTTTTTCTCCTACTTCAACTTTTTTTCTGGTCAGTATGATGGGAAACACGCCTCTAATTCAAGAGAAAAGCTAAACAATGGAAAATCTGTAATTGGACTTCATCAAAAATGGACATTCTTTGTTACTGAGCTCACAAATATAATTAAAATCCAAGCTGGTCCACGTCACTGCAGCATAGAAAGTTAAATAAAAGCCTGATTTGACTTTTATTGCTGCAGGAGGTTAATGGGTTTTCCAGCTTCTTCAAACTCAAACTTCTTCTATGAAGAGAAGGATGAAGTTGTGGGAGAGCAGATGGTCCGGAGTGCTGATGGAGGTCCTGCAGCTGAAGTAAATTCAGCTTAAACGGCTCAGACGCAGGATTGAGATCACTCGCCTTCTATTTCCATCTGACGGCGTGACGGACCGAGCCCGCCGCCGCAAATTAAACCCACCTGCCCGCTCGGTTCGACCGACAGGAGACGGGCGGGGAGGAAGGAGATGGATGAGGTGAAGGTGGGTGCTTCATTTAGCGCTGCTGCAGAAGCTGCCAGTGAAAACACGGTCCATCATCGGGACCGTGAGAAAAACGTCTCCCGTCCAGCACAGAGTCTGCGTTCGCTTGATGATTCCTCTAAAAACAAACTCCCGTCTAAAGTTGTCTCAGCTGTGATGGGCTCTGTTTTTGTTTTCTGTCTGGATTACTCAGTAAGTAGCAGGATGGATGTTAAAGGTTCGAGTCCCTGTACAGCTGGTTCAGTGGGCGGCTCTCAAATGAGAAACAGTGCGTCCTTAAAGACAGAGGTCATGTTTACAAGGAGGCTAAAAACACAAATATGAGTCTGAAAAAGTTCCAAACCACAGTTTTCGTTGATAATATTCAGCCGGTTGTTGGCGGATAAATAACAAACAATCAGAGGAAATGTCCGGATGCTGCTGCGGTAAAAGAAGAATCCTGTTTGACAGCTGAACATTACTCCTCTTTTGGGATACAGCTTCCTTATTTAAGCTATGACTGTAGATAAAAACTGGACAGAGTGGCCCCTCCCCCCATCGTTCCAAACAGGAAGTACCTACGGGCTGCAAGAGTCCAAAAATCCTATAAACTTCTATGAAAAGTCAAAACCACTTTTTTATCATTTTGATAATCTGCATTTAAAAAAAATCAGTGGTTTAAATTAAAAATAGACCAATCAGAGGCCTCATAGAAACTCAAACTGAGTTCGACCAATCACTGCTTACTGACAACGTCATGGCGGCGCCTGACCGTATCATGAAAAACTGGCGACTGAATTGACTTTTTTTGGTTGGAATTGGAAGTAAACTGTTTTCTATATGTGACGTCACACACTCACTTAGTCCAGTTCTCATATACAGTTAATTCAGTCTGGAGGTATTAAGCGGTTTGGCGCCTCCCTCTGGTCAGGTGGACCAATGAAAATTTATTCCACTGAAATACATTATTGACATTTAAGATTTTTTTTTATACTTTTACTTATATATATATATATCTCTTATATATCTATATTATATATATTTTATATACCATATTTAACGTATATTTAATACATATATGTATCAAATGTATATATATATATATATATTTCCCACATATACATATATAAATGAATGAAAGTTCAGTCAATCATTCATTCGTATATTTACGTATATAAATTACATATGTATATCTGTTATATTGTTTGTATAATACATGTGTATATTTATAAATACATAGGTACAACATATATATATATATATATATATATATATATATATATATATATATATATAAATGTGTGTTTATATATATATGTATATATATATATATAAAAATGTGTGTGCGTACTATTTATGTATAAATGTTTTATATATATATATAATATATATATATATATATATATATATATTATATATATATATGTAGTGTCATGTAGTCATAGGTCATATATTATATTTACACAAACACACATATATATGTATGACACACACACACATATACAAATATACATATATATGTATCATATGTATAAATACATTAAGTGTTTTTGTTTGGATGTCAGTATAACTCATGTATAATTTTATCACCAAATTCGACAAACATAAACTATTTCGTCATCCAGCAGAATGAAAGTCGGTCGGATTCGTCTTTCTCTTCCAGGACAAACAGATCCCCCCGCGGTGCGTTGACATGACCCGCTTCTCCGCGGCGTGGCGACTCACCGAGCTGCAGCTCGGGGTTGGTCTCGCGCAGACTCCAGTCCACGTTGCAGTCGCAGTGCGTCTTCTCGAACATGTTGTCCAGGACTTCCCGGACGGTTTGCCTCTCATCCACCATCAGAGTCTTGGAGCTGCCGTCGTTCATCAGCACCTTCACCACCAGCTGGGGACGAAACAAACCGAATTCATCAACAGCTCCAGCTTTATTATTAACTTGTTTTTTTTTTTTGCTAATTTACTATAATGTGGAAGTAAAGGCAGTTATTAGTGTTTTTTTGTATGACAACTTCTGTTCACGGTATAATTATTTCAGCTTCCAGGTTGTGGCTTGAGAGAGTCGATGTGTCAGCACTTCGCTCTCCATTTTTTCTCTTCTTCTTCCTCTTCATCACATTCATGCACTCTCAGTTCTTCAGCCAGACGTGAAAACAAACCCAGATTTCTGATTTGCAGAAACGTCTCATTTCTCGGTTTCGGTCATAAAAATACAGATTAAATAAAAGTTATCGGTGCGGGACTTTGGACCTGGGATCACTCACTCTTGACCTTCGCTGGGAAGTGATCCGGCTTTGACGTGCTGTTGAAGGAAATCTCCTCTCTTATGACTTCCATGTGCACATATTGAAAACATACACAGGAAAGCTGTGAAGCCCAAAGAGCGACTCTGCGTTCCCTCATCCCGCCAGCATTATTATTATCATTACCCCGTCAATAAGGACGGTCCGTCAAGAACCTAGAACTTGGTCAAAGTTGGAAGTTATAAAAAATGAGCTTATTTTGTTCAGAATCTGAGATCCCGACATGCGGAGAAACCGCCGTCTTCTGCTTTAAAGTGGCTTTGGCGAGTCACTTTGAAGAAGAGGAACCGTCCACGTGATGATGAAAATAACCATCCATTAATATGATTGATCACCTCCACAGGAGAAGAAGAGGAGGACAGATCCACACTGCGCTGAAGCAGAAAGGCTTTACTGCTGCCAGAGACGATCAAAAGAAATCTGATGCTGTCTTACCTTTTTGACTTTGGCTTCTTTCAGCTTCTCCAGAGCGAGTTTGATCTTTTCTGCTTTTAGCTGCGCCTCCAAATCCTCCTAAACAGAGAAAAACAAGAACACAGTGAAACGTCAGCCTTGAATTCTGGACGTTTTGGCTGAACTTGGACTCCAAACTCAATCTAAATGAATCGTCATGATGAAAATTAAAACAATTTTCACAATTTTTAATTTATAACTTTTACATTTTATTTGGTTCATTTTCATTTCTATTTACAAATCAACTTTTGCTTGGCTGAAAAAACTGTTTTCTCAAAACGAATAAATAATAATAATTAGAAATTATTACATTAAAAACTAACAAACATTTCTCTATCAGATTCAGCTCAAATAGATAAAACAGCTGCAGAATTTCACTCTTTCATTTGGTTTGTTTTCTGTCAGGTGGACCAAAATCACCTAGAAAATAATGAGTATGAAGCAGATCTGGTGGTTTTATAGCATCCAGACTCACTAAGCAAATTTCTACCTGTAAGATTTTCAAAATTCATCTTGATTCAAGGTTTTTTTAGTTTCTTGTGGGATTTTTTTTAAATGTGATGCCTTTATGTTATTTCTTAAATTAGCCGTCTTCAATTCACAATTGGAAAGGTCACCTAAAAATTTTACGTCGTGGAGCAGTTTGTGTCCGGTACCGCTCCTGGATCCCGTGTGTGTTCTGGTACTGGTTCGGGTTCGATAACACATCCGGTGCTATGTTTGGTCCCAGTTATAGGGTTTTGGTACAACAAAAACCTTCATTTTTGGTCATTTTTACCCGATATAGTGTATCCAATAAAAAGTATTTGTTTTAGGCTATTTTGGAGGTTAGCTAACATTTCATGTTACTTATTTTTGCCAATTTGGGCTTTTCTGTTTTTTAGGCTAATTTAAAATGTGGCTAATTTTTCAGCTGCACGCTAGCTATTTTGGATAATTTAGGATTTTTTCAGTTTTTTAGGCTAATTTGGAGTTTAGCTACTATATCAGCAGAATGCTAGCTATTTTAGAAAACTTTATCTTTTTTTTGCTTTTTACACTATTTTGAAATGTAGCTAATATTTCAGATGTAAGCTAGCTGTTTTGGCTAACTTAGGCATTTTATTGTTTTATATGCTATTTTAAAGGTTAAGCTTATACTTCAGCTGCATGCTAGCAATTTTGCCAATTTACGCCTTTTTTGTTTTTTAGGCTAATTTAAAATGTGGCTAATTTTTCAGCTGCACGCTAGCTATTTTTGATAATTTAGGATTTTTTCAGTTTTTTAGGCTAATTTGGAGTTTAGCTACTATATCAGCAGAATGCTAGCTATTTTGGAAAACTTTATCTTTTTTTGCTTTTTACGCTATTTTGAAATGTAGCTAATATTTCAGATGTAAGCTAGCTGTTTTGGCTAACTTAGGCATTTTATTGTTTTATATGCTATTTTAAAGGTTAAGCTTATACTTCAGCTGCATGCTAGCAATTTTGCCAATTTACGCTTTTTATGTTTTTTAGGCTAATTTGAAATGTAGCTAATATTTCAGCTCCATGCTGGCTATTTTAGCTAATTTTGGAAATTTTTCAGAATTTTAGTTTAACTTGGGGTTTCGCTACTATTTCAGCTGCATGTTAGCTGCTTTGGAATTTTTTTTTTTTAAGCTATTTTGAAATTTAGCTAATATTTCAGATACAAGCTAGCTGTTTTGGCTAACTTAGGCATTTTTTTCTGTTTTCAGTTAGTTTAAAGCTAATATTTTACCCGATATAATGTATCCAATAAAAAGTATTTGTTACAAAAAATAGATCAAAATATGACACTGCATAATACATTAATGTAGCTTTCTTTATTTTTCAACTATGGTTTACGTAAGAAACTGGAAAATGAAAATATAAGCATAGGAAGATCCTAAAAACATGCTTGAAAATGACAGAAAAATTAGGAATTTGAGAACAAAAAAAATCCTAAAAAAATAATAATGATACTTGAGACTTGTTATTTGATCCACTCATTCCTGGGTCATGCATGACTTTACTCAGACACTCATGACACTCAGAAAAATGCAATATATTGGAAATAGTGTAAATACTTTTGCTCAGGTAAAAATCACCTGCCGATAGTGCTCCAGGGTTAACCAAACGTCAACATGTGAAGTAGAACACGATTCAATGAACTACCAGAATTCCTACAAATACTTTAACTGAAACTCAACTGATGGTCGATTTCAATGTTGCTTGCTGATGATGTCATCGAACAGTCCATTCTGTACCTGTATTTGTACCGTTTCTGTCCAAATTTTGGCAGAGAGGTTCAACCAAATAACACTGCAGTCGTTCTCCATCCGTTCATCATGAACCCACCGGTTACTGAAGCACCGCACTGAGCCTCGCTCTGTGCGAAGTGTTGTTGGTGCCACCCTGCCTGCATTACTGAGCGCTTTTTACCTGATCTTATTCTCTGATGGCCTGCCGCCTGCCCTGACCCTCGCACCTCCAGTCTCTCTGATGCTCCCGTGCTCGTGATTGATCCCTGCCTGTCTGACCCTGATTCAGCTTTGTGGACTTTTAGCACCTGGGACACATAGACCCTAAAACAATCCCTTCTACCATCATTGATTTGACATCCACCAGAATTCAAAGCCTTATTTGTGAACTGATCCCTTCCTATTGCAGATAATCACATCAGAGTTCACTTAACAGCAAACGGAGACGTTGATCGTCAGACAGAACAGCCTCTGGTGAGGATAGTTAGGTTGTTTCTTTGAAAAGAAGATGTCTGTTGCTGATAAAGTTCTAATCTTGAGACTTGTAGCAGCCTTGTTGTTGTCTGAAGTGTTTCAGCTCACATCAGTCACTACCTCTGGGCTGTCTTATGCTTCTAAATGTCAAACTTGGATCATCTAATGAGCAGTTTGGACTGTAATCGAGTTGAGTTCTGGGTTAATGACAGCTCTCCTAACTACAGTCATCTTAGCTGCTAGTACATTGAGACTAAATGAATATAAATATACTTTAGCATTTGTGAATCAATGTTTCTGGCCTGAGCTGCGTGTGGAGTGAATGAGAAACCTGCAAACTCTCAGACTGAGTGGAAATCCGGCCTTCGGCCTTCAGGCGTCTGTGAAGCCAACGGTGACGTCGTCCCACATCTGCGGTTCTCACCTCCCGGGGATGAAGTCACAAACTCTGGTAAAGCCATATTCTCACATCTCCTCCCCCCCTCCCAGGTCTGTTGAACCCGCCCCCTCCCTTCATGTGTTTGTGTGAAACGACCCTCACTTTTCTGCTGATTTTCAGTATGAAAAGAGTTGCTGGAGGTGGGGGCTCACGACCTCTCTAAAGGTCACAAGGTTTCGATGACTTTCATGATTTTAGTCAATGTGGTCCAGGGGGTGAAAAGGTCACTATTCGCCGACTCACCTTCGACGGTTTTGCCGACTGAGACGGGGGGACCGGCAGGGGGGAGGTGGAGGAGGGGGAGGGGGTGCAGACGCTCGCCGGGGGTGCAGGGAAGGTAGGGGCGGCGGTGGCAGCGGCCGAAACCCTCAGGTCTTTGGGTGGAGGCGGCAGGTCGGGCGGCGGCGGCAGCGGCGCCGTCAGGCCCTGTATCTCTGCCGCCAGCTTCTCCTCTGTGGCGTTCAGGTCGGCCATCAAGTCAGACATCAGGTCGTCCAGATCTTTGTCCTCCAGATCATTGAGGGACGCTGAGGGAGGAGAAACTAGTGATTATTTTTACAATTTCAGTTTAGTTTTTATGGGTTTTCTGTAACTCAATACATATTATTGAGTTACAACATGATGACATCACGGCTTATTAAAATAGTCGTCAACTAATTTAATAGTCGATTTGTCGTTAATTTATATCAAATAAAGTCCGAGTGAAGTTAAGAGGAAAGTTATAATGACGTCATGCTAGATTTTTTGACTATTTTAGCATTTACCAAGGATTTTTAGGCTTTTTTGGAGTTTAACTAATATTTAAGCTACATACTAGCTATTTTGGCCAATTTAGGCTTTTTTGAAGTTGAGCTAATATTTCACCTGGATGCTAGCTGTTTTGGCTAACTTAGTCATTTTTATGTTTTATAGGCAGCATTGGAGGTTAGCTAACATTTCATGTTAGCTATTTTGGCCAATTCAGGCTTTTTTGTTTTCTAGGCTAATTTAAAATGTAGCTAATTTTTCAGCTGCACGCTAGCTATTTTGGCTAATTTTGGAAATTTTTTTCAGTTTTTTAGGCTAATTTGGAGTTTAGCTACTATTTCAGCTGAATGCTAACTATTTTGGAAAACTTGATATTTTTTTTTTGCTTTTTAGGCAATTTTGAAATGTAGCTAATATTTCAGATGTAAGCTAGCTGTTTTGGCTAACTTAAGCATTTCATTGCTTTATATGCAGTTTTAGAGTTTAGCTTATATTTCAGCTGCCTGCTAGCTAATATTGGCAAATTTAGCTTTTTTTTCAGTTTTTTAGGCTAATTTTGAGTTAAGCTAATATTTCAGCTGCATGCTAGCTATTTTGCCAATTCACCCTTTTTTTGTTTTTTGGCTAATTTGAGATGTAGCTAATATTTCAGCTCCATGCTGGCTATTTGAGCTAATTTTGAATTTCTTTCAGAATTTTTCGGTTAACTTGGGGTTTAGCTTCTATTTCAGCCGCATGTTAGCTGTTTTGGAAAATTTTGTGTTTTTTTTTTTGCTTTTTAGGCTATTTTGAAATTTAGCTAATATTTCAGATGCAAGCCAGCTGTTTTGGCTAACTTAGGCATTTTTTCAGTTTTTTTTGGCTAATTTGACATTTCATTTTAGCTTCCTATCAGCTTCAGTGATTATAGCTATAAATTTTAGCATCTTCAGCGACCAAATTCAGCTTACAGCATTCACGCTAGCCTTATCACAGGTAATGCTTTACGTTTAGTTTTCAGTTAGTTTAAAGCTAATATTGGCTGAGATGTTTGATTTACATCCAGTTTGTGCATGACCTGATAAATCGACTAATCGGAAAAAATAATCGGGGATCAGTCGACTATTAAAATAATCATTTGTGACGGCGAGAGAAGCCGTAAAAAAAAGGAATGGGCTGAAAATGGCTTATGGAACCAAAATAAGAACCCCAGAAAAAATTTCAAACTAAACCTAATTTCAAATGAAAATTGTTGCTAATGTAACCTTTTCATTCAAAAGTTTTGTCTCCAACTGTTGCATCCTAGTGAAACGCAACACAAACAGGAAGTTAAGTCTCCTAATCAAAAATAAACAATGCATACATGAATATTTGAGGCTTTTTGGGCTTCAAAATGTTCCAAATCGGCGTAAAAGGAAATATATTTGGAACCAAGTTTTGTCTCGTTCATTAGAAAGCTTAATTTAAAGCTTGTATTTCCTGCTCTCTGCTCTTGCAAAACAGAGGATATTGCACAGTCCTGTGATTGTGCAAAAGCTCCACTGAGCCACTTGTCTCTCACCGTTCAAGTCTGCGAAGCCGATGGAGAAGTTGACCTCCTTGTTGGATTTGGGGGGAACTGCAGCGGGCGCCACTTCCTCTCCGAGACTCTGCAGAGGGAGGAAAGGGGAAAAATTAGGAAGAAAGATGAGTTTTTAGAGGGAGGAACGATCAATGAAACACTCTGTGTCATCCATAAATAGCTAAGATCACATACTTCATCTCTTGCTCAGAGTTTTCCTTCATAATCTACATTTTATGAATACGTCTGAGTGTTCAGATCCACCCTAATTATTAACTGGGGCAATCTTTTAGCTGATTTTCTCATAAAAAAAAAAAGAAACCAAACTTTCTGAGATCAAAATGCAGAAAAAATCATAAATAACAAAAGGTTAAAATAAACAAACTTGTGGAATAAGACTTACCTGCGTGAGGAGGTCCATCTCCCCCAGCAGGTCGCTGAACATGGCGTCGATATCCTCCATCTGGAGAACGCAACAAAAAAAAACTGCATCAGTAAAAAAAAAACTTAAAATCAATCATTTTAAACCAATTTATTACAAAACTCCAGAACAAAAATATTTTTTTAAACACTCAAAAAAATAAATAAAATAGGAGAAAAGATTCATTTCAAAGACTCTGTAAAGATCAGGACGAGGACTTCCATTGGCTGCTGCAGAAATCGTCGTGGTTTTCATAAATGTTTAGGAAATATTTTGCTAAAACAACAAATGCATGTTTTGTGCGGTGAGACAGCAGCGTCTCTGCTCAGCAGAAATCTCTTCCCCGAGGTGACACAATCCTGCCGAACATGTCGAGCCCGGGCCGAGGGAGGACAGGTATGCACGCCTCCAGGTATTCCAGCTCTGTCGCGGCTTGCCCCGCCGTGCTGAGATGAAAATGTCATTTCTGTTTCAGATTAAAGCAAAGCACTCTTCTTTTTTTAAAGTCGTTGATTGATGCTCGTTTTAGATCCTGTCCTTATTCTGTACTGTGTTTTTATCTGTTCTTGAAAAAAAAAGAAAGTGGGTTTTGGAATTATAATTTGGATTTTATGTGTTTCCAGAAGATGATCGGAACCTCGAATGGATGATTATCCAGTAAAATTCATAAAATTATCTGCTGTGCTGCTGAAAAAAAAAAACCCATCACAACATCTTGAATTTGTTTTTTGGCTTTGAAGAGCAATACTTCCTGCTTGTTACCAAATTAGTTTTAAGTCAGGTAGCAGTGGATGCAGTTTGGGGTGCAGCATACCCATAGATAAAAACATGCATCAACATTTTCTCAGCAGGAGTTCACCGAGGAGTTCTATTTTCTGTGGATCACCTGCAGGTTTGACCAGACAGCTCGTAACTATGGAAGGATTTCTGTGCCATGATATTGTGTATATCAGTATATATATGATATTTTTGCAAACAAAAAAAAGTTTACAAGAGCAAAAATATTTTTGAAAGCAAAAAGAAAAAGTTTTTGAAAGCAAATCATGGAGTTTTTTTTCTTAACACTTTATTTTTCGTCTTAAATTTAGAATTTTTATCTCAAAACTGTGACTTTTGCTCGCAGCACAAACATCACTCTATAAGTATCTACTCATAAAGACAGCTATGATGAAGGCATAATAATAGAACACATCAAGATAGAGACAAGCGATAAGTAATTATTATGGGTATGTATTGGCCAGCGATACAAAAAGTATCCCAATACGTGTCTCAATATCAATACATATCGCGATATATCACAAGACTTTAGCAGAAGAATTTTCTTACTTTTTTTCTAAAGAGTATGACTTAAAAAAAATCTGAATATTAATATATTCTATGTCATTTGTTACTTTAAAAAATATTCGTTTTTATCAATTGAAATTCTTGAGATGAGTAAACATCAACCAGAAAACTTTAATTTAATGAAAACAGAAAAAATTAAATGTATCAAATTACATGGACTGATTAATTAATGGACTCAAGTTTCCCCTTTTTACTTTAGTTTTAAGTCAGGATGTTATGCATCGTTCTGCTTTGCGTTTTATAACAAATACTTCCCGTCGCACTCGTCACTGCTCTTTGTATTCCACAGTAAATTGGTCTTCGTTACTAAATCAAACGCACAGGTATCTGTTCATGATCTGTATCCACCTTATCTTTGTATAACACTCGACCCA